>JAVJIF010000906.1:0-415953 GCA_038442645.1 Agave tequilana
GTTTTCTATTTTGGACTGGTGGAACTGAGTATGACTCTTGGGGATATTGTGGACTAGGTGGATAAGGGGGACAAGTTGGTTGAAAATTATGCTCGGGGGAGGTGAATCCCCACTGACTCTGTGAAGAGTTGAAATCATTCTAGAAAATATAGTCATTAGAATGGGGGTATGGGTTATATTGATTCGGATAAGACCAATCCGGCACACTAGGTTGGTCAAAGTTATGATATTTTCGGGTTGGTAATATCCGAAAATAAGTCGTGTGTAATATGGATTATTTTAAAGTTGAAAAAATTATTATTATAAGCCATATCACACAATAAAATACAAACAAAAAAAAAGAAAAAACAAGCAAAGAAGCAAACAAATAAAAGGAAAAAATCTAACTAGGTTAGGGTAGACCTATGACCTAGACGACTCCTAACTGATTAGACTGTCCAGGGAGGTTTAATGTAGACTTTGATCACAAGCTAATCAGTCAGGTCAGGGCAAGGTTGGTGGGAGGTTTTCCGTCCAAAGACGTTCCTTAATTAAATAACCACCACCTTCGGGCTTTCGGCCCTTAATCCTTTCCTAGACACTGATTTTGCAGGAGTCAAATTCCAACACTTTCCCCCTTAGGATAATCTCCTAATTGAGTCCGAGATGTCCCTAGGGCCAACGTCTACTCATTTTAAGTTAAGCTTGGGTTAGTGAGTGCTTGGAATCTGATTTTTGGGCTAAGGAAGGGTGATTAAATCCCCACCTTATCTTGTTAATGGTGGTGCCCTTAAAATCAATTTGTGCAAGTCTACAAGATAAATAAGATTCACTCAAAGCGATATAAATCAACCAAGAAGTGAGTCCTATGCTAAATGCAATGCATACGTACCTTGCTCCAGCACTCTTCAACAGTAAAAATAAATGAATTGAAAAGACACGTGCCTAAAATGCAAACGTCTAATCAATTTTTTTTATCTTTTCAACAAATGTTTTACTGTTGATTATTAGCAGGCTTATGTGATGGCATATAAGAAAAAGTAAAGTTGCAAAAAATTAGAATTTGCAAAGCAAGCAGCCCTGCAAAAAGACAGTTAGTAGTCTACTCCTTTTTGTCGCGTTTTCGCGGCGTTGGCCGCGGATCTGCGGCAAAGCAGGGCACTTGTCTTTGCTTTCTAGAGCAGAGGCCCAAGGCCACTTATATGTTACTGCAACTTTAATTTCCTACTTTGCTTGCCCTTTACCTACAACAGAGAAGAAATTCGTTTAGTTCTAAAAAATTTTCAAAAAAAAATCAGATTTCAATAAAAACGTTACCCTCCCCGCAACGACGCCAAAAATTGATTGAGGTAAAACCTGCACACAAAATACGGAATTACAGAACTTAGAATGAAAATGTGCAAGTGCTCAATTCTTACCGCTATAGCAAGTGGCTATGCGGGTCGTGATCCACAAGGAGGGTTTTGCGATAGAAGCGTTTACGTTCCTTATTGAAATCTTTATGAAAACAAACGAGAGTTCTTCTCTATTTTTAAGTTAAAAAATAATAAAAGAGAGTTATGTTAAAAAAGAAAAGAAAACGAGAGATGAAGAAGGTGGAGAAAATCAGAAAATGATGAAAGCAATTATTTACAAATGAGTCGGGAAAAAAAATGATTTGGAAGATATGGTGTTTGTGATTTAGTTTACAGAAATAAAAGAAAAGAAATACAAATAATTACTCACCTTCTTTTCCACCAAAAGCTTACCTTGAGTCTTTGCGACGATGTTACCTTGAATTGGAGGCAATCAGCGTATAGCCCATAAGAGTCGATTTTTGTCTCTTCCACATTACATCATCAAGATACTCAAGCATGAAATGATACAGAGAGACTCACAATTCCATCGTCATGAGCTATCGGTGGCACTCGCAAAAGCAAGGCTCTTTCGATGCTTTAGACTCACTTGGAAGACAGTTGTACCAAGAAAAGTGAAGTAGAAAAGAAGAAGAAGAAGAAAACTAAAAAGATACATACGAAGAAAGAACATCGATTCGATTTCATAACGATCAAAGAAAGAAATAAACCTTACACCATTGTCACTTTTAGCTCAAGCTTCATTCTTGTTCTTTGATGAAGTCGATCTCCTCTGAATTACATAATAAAAACTAAAATTACATGAACAAGAAAGCAAAAACCTAAACTAAGAAATGAAAAACTATTCTAAACCCTAACTCTGCATGGTCGTCCCTTTTGCCTTTGAGTGCAGGTATTTATAGGAGAAATGGAGAGGGTAGAGGAGTATGAAGATAAGTAAATCTGGCAATTTTTGAACTCCCCTTATCTTCAAACTTGATTTGAGGTGGATATTCAGTTCTGAACTGCAGTTTGTTGGCGTATTGATTTCTGAATATCACTTATTAAATGATAGAATTAGAAATAAGATCAACATAAGAGTTGTAGCTCTGTAAGTCTTCTTTCTAGATCATCTTGAATCATCAGAATTGAGATTCTGTAGCAAAAGTTATGATTCGAATACTAAAATGTATCCAGTCAGAATCTGAATCAAACTTGCTTCATTTCATCCGTTGATCTTCTCTCTATCCATTTATCTCTCTGTATTTGATATTATCCTCAGTTGATTTTTAGCTAACCAAAATGGATTTATAGAAATCTGAATTTTGTCAGTTTCCATTTGGTGTTATCTTTTTATTTGCTCTGATCTTCAGCTGAACATTTGCCCCAATCCTTGATTTGTTCTAACTAGATCTGGATCATCCTCAGCTAACCAAATAGATCCAGTTAAATCTGATTTTAACTGCTATTTATTTAGTTTAATCCTCTTTCTCTTCATTATTATCTTCTGCAAAATAAATATTTAAGACAAGAAAATTAGCAGATTTATTACACGATAAATGAGGGTGTACTGAAAAGAATGCAAAATATGTGTACGATCAATGACCCGGCGGGACATGATGCTCAATGCAGATTCTGAATCCACCTAAATGCGATAGCTCAGATGATCCAATGTACCCTATGAAGTACAGGGCCTATCATGCTTTCCCTTAACCTGCATGTCGTTTGGAGTGAAGGTTATGCAGGGGACATATTGAGAGGCGTGGAGGTAATTTTCTTCATCTTTCTCCTCTGATTTAGCTGGAATTTGGGCCATGAAGCTCTCAGCATCGGTTAAATCTTCTCTCAGAGCTTTCTTATTGACTTGGACAATCTCAGGAGTTCATAGAGGATAATCCTGGTAAGGATGTTGGCCAGCTGAGCCAAGACATCAAAGCGGTAAGATGCTGAAGATCCTTCCACTTTGTCTTTCAGGAGAGTTTTGGCGTATCGAAGCTCCTTTTACTTCTCCACGGGTTGCTTCATGGATTGCTTGATTGGCGCTTGAGTGGGTTTAGGTGGATTTGTCACCATTTTGTCATACTTAATCAAGTACGACTGACCCGAACGAGTCCCTGCTATGAGCGGTGCATTCGGTTCTGCAGTAAGGACGATTGTCTCCTCCTCCGAATCAGTTAGCGAGGCAACATTAGTTCTTCTGCTTTCCTAGAGGAAGCAGACACCACATTGCAAGGCGAGCCTTTTGCTTTGCCTCTAGACTTTCTATTGGTAATAATAGTTCACTGCTAGCCTTCCATGAGGTCAAGATGAACCCACATGATCTCTCCTTGAGAAGTAGGAACAGGTACGAGACCTTTCTCTTATTGATAGTGTGGATCTGTATTGACCACCCTTAGTTCTCCTTTCGGGATGGGAACTACTCCGGCCGGTGTTGGAGGCGGCACCCCGACTGAAGAAATGATGTCATGATAGCTGTCACTTTCTTCTGTACCGGGGGGAGCTTGAGCACCTCTGCATCAATCAAAGCTTAAAGGATGTCTTTAAAGATGTAAGAACTCTTGGTTGGGTGCTCAAGTATCCTGTGGTACAAGCAATAATTGGGATTGTCGGTCTTGCCCATCTCCTCAGGACGTCTAACTTTAGAAAGTTTCAGTCTGTTACTCTTGTTGAGTAACTCGAATAACGAATCAACATACTCGTCCTCGAAGGAGTACTGCTTGTTGGCACGTGGCTGGTTTGAAGAGCTACCACCTTAAGCCGTTGGGGCTTAGAGGGAGACTTCGTCTTTGTTACCAATATGTCCTTTTTTAGCTTCAAGAGACGCTTCTGGTGTGCGCCTTATCAGATTCTCGGGTCTGGGCTTGCCTTCTTCTGCCTTAAGCCTAGCGATGATCTCCTCTACTTGCTCGCCTTGCTGAACCAACTGCTTCCAGGTACGATTTTTAACTACTCCTATCTAAATTAGGAGTGAGGTTTGCAAATTGTGGTGACATGTTTTCACCAAGGTGGCCTGGGTCATACCGCTGGGACATCAGAGTGCAATATTCCAGAATCTCTCCACAAATGCTTTACCAGCTCTCCTTTCTATTGTCTTGTCGTCAGAAGAGTTAGCATGATATCTCTGAGTCATCTTCGAAGAAGCGAGTGAGAAAAAGCTTCTCCAGATCATACCAGTTCTTGAAAGAGCCTTCTAAGAGCTTCACGAACCTTTAAAAGTAATCCCTTTAAGGTGCCAATGACACAACGTGCCAAGATGACATCATTTAATTCTACATTTCCATCTGGGACTTGAAGTAGTATATGTGTTGGTTCGGTGACCCTTTATCGTCAAAGGCCTGTAGGTTGGAGCTTTGAATTTATGAGCGTATGAGACAAGTTACCACTCAGCCAAGTACGGCCGGACTACTCCTGCTTCTTGGAGGCTTTTTCGATTAGCTAGGGACTCAAGAATTGCTCCAGTTTGCTCATCATTTTAGAATAAGTACTCTCGTTCTCTGAATTACCTCCTCTTCAGATGGAGGCTTGGATGGCTCAGAGCTAGAATGTTCTTCATCTTCAGTATGTGCAGAATATAAGCTTTTCCTCTCCTTCTATTTACCCTTGGACTTCTTGAAAGGAGTCTTGGCCTTCAACTTTCTCTTTTTGTCGGCAAACAATTGCGAAAGTATCTGCTTGAGAGTGTCGATAGATTCTTTTTGAGCATGAATCATATCGAGTTGCTCCCTTTGAACCTGACCTTGCTGTTCAAAGCGCCTGGCCATTTCTTCAGTGGTCTCTATCATGTACGCGAAGCTTCTTTCTCTACGAAAGAGTTCAAAGCTTGTAATTCTGTGATGGTAGAGTGTGCCTCGCTTACTTCAATGCCCCAGGCTAGGGCGCTGTAGTCCACTGGGGCTATTGCATCAGTCCGAGTGCAGGTATGCCGGTACACTCCTTCCGGCTCGGTGTCAGACTCGTCATAACTGACTATCGGCTGCTTCCCATTAGTCATGTTTGGTGTAGTGATTGAACCCACCATGTTTGCAGTAACTTCAGAGTACTCCGCATTAGAGAAAGTTTCTCTTCGTGCGGGAACGACGCCATTTGGCTGAGCGGGAGACTGGCGTAGATGATAACCAGTTGAACACCGACTGTTTGCTTGTATGCGAGTTGTAGTGGCATTCAGAGAGCACCACTGTGATGAGCCATTTACAGCAGCATTGTGGAGTGATTTGATGAACAATCCTCTTCTTTGTTAAGTAGTCTCTTAGATCCGTCGGAGGGGGATCGAAGAGACCAGCCTCGAGTCTCTGAAGATGAGGACTTTTCAGCTCCCTTCTGACCTTAGCCATCAGAGAGTGAGTGTTAACCTTGCGTCGTAACTCCGAGACGCAACTCTCAGGGATGCAAGGTTCAGAGATACGGAGTTCACACTTTGTAGGATAGACGTGACTCTCGCGTTTTGGCTTTGAGACGCGGCCTCGTGTCTCTGCTAAGAAGAGAGCGGACCTCGCGTTGTTGATTGTCGCGTTTGTCTGACGACATTAGAAATGCGAACTTCATGAGTTCCACGTTCTGACGTAAAGATGCAGGTCTCATGTCTCTGAGAAGAGCACAGACCTCGCATTGTTGAACGTCGCGTCTGTGAGGTAGGCCTCAGAAACATGAGCCTCATGACCTCTGTGTTTTGGTATCCAGACGTGGACTTCACGCGTCTGATGCAGTTCAGAAGAGACGCGGGGTTGAGCCTCTCGTCCTGTATTTGCTAGACAGATGATTTTTTTCAGCTTCTTCCATCTATTGTCAACATGCGCAACGCCTTTATCGACGTTCAACATTCCAATTACGCTTCACGGGTTATTGAAAATCCCCTGTACCTGAGCTGAGGAATGTTGAGAGGAGAGCCATGGCAATATTGGAGTTGAGATGGCGTTGTTTGCGCAGGTTATCTTTGGAGAAGTCTCTGAAGAGACTTGAGAGTGGATCTCTGAGGATACTCTGTGGTATTGTCGTGCCACTCTAGGGCTCTTGGAGCCAGAAGAGAGAAACTCCTCGTACTTTGCCTGGTCGAATTCTATAACAAGTGACTCAATCGTCCTTCCCATGAAGTTGACATCACCTTGCACCACAACTTGCTCATCAGTGGAGAAAGTAGTCCCAAGCAGAGTCGCCATCTCTTGTATTGGGAGAAAAGTTGAAAGTATATTGTAAAATTTTATTGAATCAATGAAAAGTTACAACATATTTCAACTACAAGAGAGAAAAGACACTCAAGCTCAAATCTCCTCTTTATTTAAGCTAGGTTCTTTGCGTAGCGGTGGAAAGTGAATCTTGTTTTTCGTTGACCGGGTGAACGTCAAGCTTCTTCAGAACTTTTCTCTTTGAATCACCGATGGAGTAGCATAGCTCCTATCCAATGAAATCTTAAATAGACTTAAGCAAAAACTTGTACTCGGCAAGTTCATGTAGAACAGTAGAACTCTTGTAAGCTAATATTCCTCAGCTGAAAATTCGGACCCCTTTTCAATCGCAACTCTAGCTATTTATAGGAGTTCTAGGGGTAAAACTGTCCCATAAAAACCCTCCATGATGGGGTTACTCCCCTCATTATGAGGATAGTACTTGACCCAGTAATGAGGATAGTTATAACTGAGACGCAGGGCTCCTCTGCAGTTGAAACGCGAGCTTGAGCTCTGCGTTTACCCATTGAGGTGATGCTGGATGCGGGCCTCAAGTTTCGCATTTGGTCACTACAGTGGTGTTGAAACGCGAGCCTCAAACTCTGTGTCTCCTCATTAACGTGATATTAGACGCGTGCCTCGAGCTTCGTGTCTGAGACGTGGGCTTCAAGCTTTGTGTCTGAGCACTGAAGTGGTGCTGAGACACAGGCTTCGAGGCCTGCGTCTTGGCATTGGAGGGATGTTGGGGCGCAGGCTTCGAGCCCTGCGTCTTGGCATTGCACGAATGACTTTGATTAGCCTCGCGTCTGAAATATGGACTCGTCATCTGATGACTTGTCTTTCGTGATTTTTAAACAGTCTATAGATTCCGGCTCGAATCCTTTCAGAACTACACAAGTATGTGTGTGTGTGTGTGTGTAGAGAGATAGACTTTCGTAACGGTCCCAGATTTTAATCACTGGATTAACTTTAATCACATTCAATTTCACTAATCAATCTCATAATTCTTATAATCGTCTTTGAATTTATTAGAAATTTTGGCAGCATCTCCTCTATAATACGGAGTCTGCCCTGATACAATATTAATATAAATTGGTCTTAACATCGACCATAAATTCATAAACATCTCCATGCAATTTATAATACAATTTCGGCTTGACATCGCCTACTTATAAATTTCCAATTTTCATCATATAATTTCTACTCAAAGTCAAATAAATAAATATAAACACGAAAGTACACCCTTCGATATAACATTTAACACAAAACAACTATAATCTATCTCCAAATAAAACCAGAACGCATGTGTGTGTGTGTGTGTGTGTATCCTCGAATCATCTTATACATAACCAATTATTTGATCTATTCAATGACATCAACTTTACATATATATATTAACAAAATATTCAATTATAACTAAGGGTTTTGTAAACCCACACAAAGAGTGCTCTGAGTCCTTTCAATGCTTTACCATTACCTTTAGCCGGTCTTTATCTCTGACTTGTCCTGAAAATATGAAATCTATGGGGTGTGAGCTTGACGGCTCAGTGAGCAGAGTTAAAATTTTAAATGAAACACACGATATTAGCAGTGTGTAATGTACATGATATAAAAGACGTGACTATTCATCTAAATTGTAAGTGAATATGGATGTCTCAACTAGATTGTTCATTTTTCTCAAATTGTTAATAAGTTCATACTGATGTGTATATAAGCAATAGATGTCGGTATTTTCATTGCAATTCCGTAAAATGCTTCACAATTTCATACACAGGTAACACATCTAACACATATTAAGTGTACACACTTATGTATAATCATACGCGCAATCATATACAAAATAATAATACTTCACCGTCTTTGACTCCTACTTGACCCTCCAGCTCCTTTCTTCACACAGTCTTCAACTCCTACAGGGTCCTTCCGTCGTTCCTTAATAAGAGACAACCCCAACACACCCATATATACCTTTGATCCCTCCAAGAATTCAAATCAGCAAACAACATTAACTAGTTCTATCAAAAACTATCATCAACAAACACATGCATCCATATTATATCAAGAGTTTGACACAATATTGAATACTTCAGTTAAAGCAACCATATTATACTTCTTTTACTCATAATTAATCAATTCCCTCATTCATAGACTATTCATGTGATAATTATCAATTCTTTAGTAATTTGTAATATAGTTGTTAACATTCATTCATAGCAGATGAAAATCTTAATTTATCAAAAACCCCACTCACCTCTATCTGGTTTGATACATCAACACCATGTACGCGTATCTCTCATCTTCACGATTGAAACGGCTCAGGAATCGTCTAAATCTGACTCCAGATGATCAAATATCGATCGGAAACCGAAACAGATAATCACGACTAGACTCATAATATTAGAAATTATCCAGGGTTATTGGTAATTTTCAGGGTTCAAAATGTAAATAATTTAAACTCTCAGGGGCCAAATCATTTTACCTTTATGTAACGGGTCGGGTCGGGTTCCAAGTGGCTCGGGTACGGGTTTGAAACCCAATAATTCAATATATCTCTCTTTTTCCTTAAACAGCAACCCCCTCACTCACACCCATGGCCATGGCTATCGTCTCTGGGCGCCACGTTCGCCCGGTCACCGCGGTGGCCTGGCTTTGCCGTTCGCGCGCTCTAGTGCCACCCTGATCACCGATCGACCATCCATTGCCTGCCAACAAAAGTGAGGAAGAGTGAGAGGGAATGAGAAAAAGGGGAGAGAGAGATATGAGAGTGATGGGAGGGACTATCATGTGCTGCTCCACCCTCGTTTCCATTGACCTCTAACCGGCATCGCGCCCTAACGCTCCTGCCTGTGCGGCATTGCCCTGGCCGACAGAGAGAATAATTCTGAGAAGAGAGATAGTGTTTTTATATAGAATTGAGGATTTTTTTCTCAAATTGCCACCTCGCTTTCTAATTCCAAGTTTAATCCCAACCATCCACCTCCCATCTCCATGCAAACCTACTACCTCCACTTAAATATTTAATTTAATTTGGTATTTGATTAGTATAATACAATGTATACAAATACTCTTATATATATGTATATATATATATATATATAAATTTATTTTATACCAATCGTCACCATTTTTGCACATTTCCTTCCCGCACTAAATGTATTAGGTATATTGGATGGTATAAATAGTTTAGTGGAGTATAATTCATGTATACATCTTGTACATGTATATACACTTGTGTTTGATTACCCCAAATCCTTAAATACCATCCATAATATTTTCAAATATCACTTATTCATATAAATTTATTAAATTCTATTTTTTTCTACTTAATCGTATCAAAATTATTATCATGTGGATAACCAGATAAATTATCATAATATAATACAAGATTTGCGTCTTGTAGCACAAATTCATGATTAAATAATCTGAGCGTTATAATTATCGGTTCTAGGTATTATCTCACCGAAGATTAAAACGTAAATTGGGATTTTTTTTTTTTAAAAAAAGTCTGGATGTTACATTCTACCCCTTTTAAGAAAGTTTCGTCCTTGAAATTTGGCACTTGAAATAAGTGAGGGCAGGCACTCCGCATTCACCCTTATATAATAACACTTTTTTTTAAGTATAATATCTTACTCAGTCTGATGGCTTTTTCACATCACTTTCACCTGATAAGTTAATTTGTTTCTCGACTACTTTACTTTGTAATTTCGAATTTGCATCAGTTCTTCGATATATAATATATCCTCTTGGATTTATTAGAGATACTATAATTGGGTTCCAGTACATATTTTCTTAGTTGCAAAACTTGAAGTACATTATGTATCTTGAACAATTCTAGTGGTAAGACCTACCGGTATACAATAAATTCAACCTGGTCCAATATCTCAAAAGGTTAATGGGCCAAGAATCAAATCTCTTTTCTTACAGACATATGTTACTTCGATTATTGGAGACATTTTAGAAATACTTTGAAAATTCTAAAGGTTGTTGATCCGCACAAGTCTTGTCTACTCTGAACAACCTTTCATCATTTTCTCAATTATTGATTTTTCAATTTTATGACTAAACATCACATCATATGTTCAACTCTTCAAGTTCATTATTTCTGATCAACATCCCATTCTCTAACTCATTATTTGTAGTTAAGAGATGGTGACGTTCATCTACTAACTTCTGCAATTGCCCAATAAGCATATCAAGATTTCTAGGTAGAAGTTGTAGGCGTTTATCAGTTTTTACATCCATCAAGGTGTCTCCTTCCACAAATCATAAACAATTTTCCTAAGACGGTTGTACAATTTCTTCAGTAGATTAAAAAGGCCAACTCATTCTTTCCTTACCAGTTCGTAATTGATCCATTCAATTCTTCAATAAAGTCTGAAGTGCATTATGATTAAAATGTGCAATTTTAAGTTTCTCATGCAGTCTCATAATTAATAGGATACTAGCATTTACTAAAATCATAACAGGAGTGTCAATATCCTATTTATCATTTGTCTGCCTGTAGTCTGGTAAAAGTATTAAGTTCATTCACTACATTACTAATAACACCCCTAATAGAATCTTTCTCTTGTTTAAAAATCGAAACCTTATCATTCAATTCCTTCTGCAACACTCGTCTTTACTTATCAATCTAACAGTATCTTCATTTGTATTTTGCTATATTTCATCTATAAGGTTCTGTAAATCAACTTTTTTGGATTTTCAGATCAAATATTTCGCATTTCTCTTATTTCTTCCCATAAATTATGATATCTTATTTGATCATATAAGCTTCATATGAAGACGTACCAAAAGTATATTAATAATTATTGTAAAAAGCATATTCTATCATTGGTAGATACTTATTCTAATTTCTTTCAGAAATTTCAGTACACATAACCCTAACATTTATATCTAATATTTGGATGGTTTTTCCTGAATATCTGTCTGACTGAGAATATAATTTTATACTTAGTTGTAGTTTAATACTCACTGGTTCAATTATTGAAAATTTCAGTGCTGATATACCTCTGCTTGCCCCTGTAATATACTTCTTATTAACCTCCCAAGTCATAAAAATTCATTTTCTTCACCGACAATCCAACGCTAGTTATTATGGTTCAGCTCAATATTAATCTCAACATCAGATTTTCGAGCATTATTTTTAATCCAATAAAGTTTCAATTCATGGATCACTGCCAGTTACAAATTTTAATTTATCACCCCACAATTATCTCACTAATTACTAGTCTTGTCGGCAACCGTCAGTTCTATTGACAATTGTAACTTCAATTTGTGTATTTTAGGAAATTATATTCAGTATTCACTTACATGATCAATTCTGTTTATACAAAAGTTGTTCATCATGACAAGGGTAGTTAACAAGTCTATATACACACATTAATTGTAATGTTGAATTGAATTAGGAAACTTTACTTAAAACTCACTGTTTGTTTTTGCCGTGAGTTGGGTCAACTAGATTTCTCATTATCCTTACATTATATGAATGCTTCATCAATTGCATTGATATTTCTTCACTAAATTTTTTTAATAGTCACGGTATGTGACAGGGCACAAATCTAAGGTTAATACGCAATGGTAATTGTGATTATCTAAAAGGTAAAAGATTTCTTATTTAGATGTAACAAAATAATTGTAATACTATTAAATTTTAACAAGTGTTTGTTTTATTTATACAGAATTATATATTCGCCATTTCACGAAATATGTATCAGTCCATTGACTTTACATACAAAAGATCCTATTACTATACATACGAACTTTCTTCATCAAAATACCAATCTTAACAGTAGTCACTCAATATATAGATAAACCCACAAACATATTTTCTTTATCATTTATTGTCCCTTCTGACTCTATGGATATTTGTGATTCTATATCATCAGACTCTCCCGTCTAGAAATAGGGAGAGAAATTATATCAAATTCTTTCATATAATAATTCCACAATATAAATCATCTCTATATAGGGATGCTCTTCAAATAGTATCCATAATTCTTTCCATATGATATATCTCTTATATTCTCTTATCTGAATATCGGTTATTCCATAACCAAATTCTTAATAAGGTTCTTCCGCTCCAATTAAATCTTGATTTACCTGATATTTCAACTACTTTCTTATTCTAGTACTCATATCACTGGCAGCTCATACTGAGGACCCGCACCCCCCAATAGAATGTCTGAATCAAGGCATGCGGGTATATCATCATTGCAATGTAAAGAAATAATAAATATCACGTATCTCGAGATCTATCATACACGTCAGAACCAACTACCCCCTTAGAACTACCCACATACGATAAAATCACACAATTAACAAAAAAGATACACATATATACACATCAATCCTACTTATCAGTCCTGATCTTAAGACAACTATTCTAAATCACATTCTTAGGCTTATATTTTTCTAGGCCCTATACTTCAGCTCTTCTCTTTATTACTAAACCTTGGCTCTGACACCAACTGTAACGGTCTCAGATTTTAATCCCTGGATTAACTTTAATCACATCCAAATTCACTTACCAATCTCATAATCCTTATAATCGTCTCCGAATTTATCAGAAATTTTTGCAGCATCTCCTCTATAATATGGAGTGTGTCATGATACAACATTAATATAACTGGATAGACAACATCCCCACGTAATTTATAATATAATTTCGACTTGACATCTCCTACTTATAAATCTCCATATTTTATCATATAATTTCAACTCAAAGTCAAATATATAAATATAAATACGAGACTACTCTCTTCGATAAATATCTTAATACAAAATCAACTATAATCGATCTCCAAATAAAATCAGAATGCAGGTGTGTATATATATCTCCTCGAACCATCTTATACATAACCAATTATATGATCTATTTAATAACATTGATTGAGTAAAACCTGCACAGAAAAATACAAAATTTCAGAACTTAAGAATAAAGTGCAAGGTACTCAATGCTATCCCGATAGCAAGTGGCTATGTGGTTGGTAAAATAAAGAAACAACCAATGAGTTTAAGAATGTACCGTGTAGCTTGTGGCTAACGGGTCGTGTCCACAAGGAGGGATGCGATGGAAGCTTTTCGATGAGTCGTTTAAAAACAAGGAATTTGTGTTCGTTTTTTAGGAAAAAGAGAATGGAAGGAAAAGAGATGAAAAAGAGAAATTTCAACTTTCAGAAAAGGATTTGGAGAAGGTGATTTTAAAAGCTTAAGAATTGTGATGTTGTTTTATAATAAGAAATCAAATCTGGGCTTACTATCTTACTACTCAATTGTTCATTCTTCTATTAAAATATTAAGTCCCTCAAGTTATCATTTGCAAAACTTAAAGTTGATTTTTTTAGAAAGCTTTAAGTAAAGCACACAAGATGCAGAAGAGTTGAGTCCTTTTTCTCCGAGAAAGAGTTGGAATCGGATATTAAAACATAAAGCGCGAAGAAGCAAGAATGAATTAAAAATGATTCACAAGGAGTTCAAGAAAGAATGGTGAATTCAACTATCCATACCCATACTCATGTGCCTTCAAGAATACTTTCAAAAAGAAAGACTTTTAAGGGAGGCATGCATATGAGTCATCGAGACTTTTTCTTTTAAAAACAGAAGAGAAGAAAACAAGAGAGAGTCGATAGCTAGCCCAGAAAACCTTTTAGTTATCCATGGAAAATAAAAAGCAAACATAAATATGCACAACATACCGAAACACGAGTGGAAGAAAAGGTGGCTTGCTTCTTGTATTGCTGTCACTACAATCTTCGATTACAAGCTCTCAGTCCTCTCTCTCACAAGTTTTTAGACTGAACTACAAAGTAAACAACGAAATTACAACTTGTGTTCTAGCTAACAAAGAACCAAGATCCTAAGAAAATAAAAGCAAAATTTAATCCTAATCTTCGCTGCATTTTTCCTTACTGAAAGAGGTATTTATAGCCAAAAACCTTGAAGATAGGATCCCGGGAAGGTTGGGGGTGCAAACGCTCCCCCAACAGCAATCAGTTGGCTGTGGAAACGCGACTTGGGCCGCGTTTCCGCGGCCCTGGTGTGGCCAGGTGGCCACACCAAAAGGTGACAGCTTCCTGGCTTGAAGTATGGCTCGCATCTTCTGCTGGTTTTCTTGTTGCTGTTTCAACCGTTGACGAAAACAGCTTTTGATTTCTGGCTTCAATCGCTCGATTCAGGGAGGATTTTTCTCAACCCCTTGATATGCCAAGATATAGCCCAGATTTCTTCACTTCGAATTTATTCTGAATTAATTCTGAATAAAGTGGGCTTTGGGCTTGTTCCTCTTTTATTTCTTTGAGCATTTGGGCCTACATTTAGCAAAGAAAAAAGACACTTATTAATATCATTTATTAGCAAACAAGTGTGGTAAAGTGACAATATAAATGCAATGTATGTGACAAATCACACCCCCACACTTATCTTTTGCTCGCCCTCAAGCAAAACATTAGACTAACTCGAATCAATTATTAGACCACTTTCGCAGGTTACTCGATTGCACTGAGCATATGCAACAAGCCGTTAAACCTCTAGGTCATCCCTAGAGGACGAGTTTTGTCTCGTGAGGGTTTTCAGCGGATTACACCCACAAAATCCAAAAAGGAAGAGAAAAGGTTAGTATTTTCGAAAAGCATTTTTTTATTTTATTTTATTTTATTTTATTTTTTTTTAAAAGAAGGAGAAAATATTTGAAGTATATTTGTGAGAGTTTAAGTAATCTATAAGTTATACGAATATCAAATTTTTCATTCCTAAACTTAGTCTCCATTCAAAAACATGTTGTCAATTAAAGTAAGGAGTCAAACTATACTTCTCATCTAGTCTATTAATTTACCCTGAGTCGTATGCACCATCGTGACTGTGAAGTTTACTAAGGGTTCTTCAACGTTAACTCCCATGCCTCATACTTATTTATTTTTGGTGAACTTTTATTCCTCAATTTCATTAGGCTTTCTAATCTGCCCATGTAACGAGCTTTCAGTCGGTGACACCCAAACCAGACGGTTTTAGGGCACCAGGTGAGAAAACACCCCTAAGGACCTAAACACCCGAGCAGATAAGGCCACGAAACTAAGGTTTTTATTTATACTATGTAACCCTTTTAGGCGTGAATACTTATGCTTCATGAGGCATAAATACCCAGCTTAATCAGAGGATACACATTATTTATACGGGTGCCCCTTTTAGGCGTGAATACTTTTTCTTCATGAGGCATAAATACCCAGCTTAATCAGAGGATACACAATTTTTTTTTTCAAACTTGTCTAATTATCTTTTGCATAAATACTAAGGCTTGCTTAGGCCAAAGCACCAAGCTAATCAATAATTAGACTTATTATTATTATTATTATTTATAAGGCATAAGAGTCTCTGTTTTCAAACCCTAAATGTGTAAGTGTATTTTGTGTGCATATGTCATCAAGGTAAATATCAAGACTAAATTACTTTCCCAAATTTCTTCCTGATCCTAAAAATCAAACAAGTTATTTTATTTCGACCAAGTGTAAGAAATCCTAATTATGATTCTCCTATTCCTTAAAATTGACTTAAATTTTTACAAAAAATATATCAAAATATTGTCTACCCTTTTCAAAAAAATTTTTTTTTTATATATCCATTTTTTTTTCTTTTTTTTCTTTTTATCAGCCATGTTAGAACCCTCCCCCACACTTATCTCATGCATTGTCTCCAATGTATGAAAGAAATGTATAAGTGCATGAAATAAAATGGAAAGGAGGAAAGTTACCGATACACTGGGTCAAAAAGACCCATTGCCGTTTCATTTACCGGCACTGATTCCAAGAAAGTTTTAAGGCGTTGACCATTTACCTTAAAGTCATTTCCATTCTTGGGGTCACTGATCTCAACGGCACCATGTGGAAACACGGTTTTCACAACGAATGGCCCAGTCCATCGTGATTTCAATTTTTCTGAAAAAAGATGAAGCCTAGAATTGTAGAGTAAGACTTTTTGCCCAGGGACAAAGGTTTTTCTTATGATGTGCTTGTCATGGAAAATCTTCACTCTATCTTTTGTGATCCTAGCATTTTCATAGGCCTCATTTCACAATTCCTCCAATTCGGAAATTTGTAATTTCCGAAGGTCACCAGCCTTAGTCAAGTCGAAATTCAATTGCTTGATTGCCCATAAGGCTCGGTGTTCTAACTCAACGGGCAAGTGACAAGGTTTGCCAAAAACTAACCTATAGGGAGATATTCCTAGAATTGTCTTGAAAGCGGTCCTGTAGGCCCAGAGAGCATCTACAAGTTTGATGGACCAGTCTTTCCAATTTTGGCTCACAGTTTTCTCCAATATAAGCTTGACTTGTCTATTTGAAACCTCTACTTGCCCACTAGTTTGAGGATGATAAGGTGTGGACAACTTGTGGGTTATGGCACACTTTCGCATAAGGGCTTCAAAAGATCTTTGCAAAAGTGAGTGCCATTATCACTGATGATAGCACGAGGAGTTTGAAAAACACCTAGAGGGGGGTGAATAGGTGTAAGTGCTAATCTAGTGAACTAAATGCTCTAAATGCGGAAACTTAAAACAAATCTTGCAACACACTTAATACAACACAAGTGTAGCCGAATTCCCCGTGAAGGGCTCTGGACTAACTCCTCTTGATTCCCCTTGAATGGGTTGAGGTGCTATGTGAAGCTCTTGTGGTTAAGTATAAGTGAGGCACACACAAGCAACCAAGCATATACAAGATATAGCAATATGAAATATGCAAGGCACAACACAAGCAAATAGATATGATATGGCAATATGAATTATGCTCAACACAAGCAAATATGATATGATGTTATGAATGATGCTTTGCACAATAAAATGAGAGAGAGAGTTAGAGAGACAATGGATCAAACGCTAAGACAAGATATGTTTCGACGTTTGAGCCCCTAGCTCTACATCCCCGCCTACACCACCGTGTAGGATTTCCAATCCACTATCTCCCACCGAGGGAACCTCTACCGAAGAGGATTTGTTACAACTCTAGGAGTACCAAACTTCTCTCTCAAACAACCACCTCACAACCGAGGGGTAGGCCCGTAGCCAAACACAACAGCCAACACCTCTACCGAAGAGGGTTTACAACCAAACTCCACCTCTCACTAGAGGGAGCAAACCAATCACCCGATCACCTCTACCAAAGAGGGATACACAAAGAACAAGGGTGTTTACAACAAGTGGTTCCAAAGACCACAAACTCAATCTCTCTTTCTTTTTCTTTTTTCCACAAAAACAAATGATCCTAAATAGATTAGGATAGAGGATAGCTCAAGTGTGGAAACTAGGTGTTTTTGGAAACAAGCAACAAAGAAAATACTTGGGAAAACTCTTGTAAAAGATAGAGAATGAAAACCAATACAAATATCCCAATTTCCTATTTTCTTTGATTTTTCAAAAACCCAAAACAATAAATATGGAATCTTTTTGGCTCAAAAACTCTTTTGAAAACTTGTTCAAACACTAAACAAACTCTGAAATTTTTCTTGTCAAAAGTCTTATCAAAACAGCCCAAGAGATGGGGTATTTATACCTCCATCAGAAAACTAGCCGTTAGGCTGATGTGGCAGCCTGACAGGCTGACGGTCGACCGGCCCAGTCGACCGCCAACGGTCAGAAATGTGATCGTTGGGCAACCACGGTCGACCCGCCCGGTCGACCCAAACAAACAGAGAGCTCTGCTCTCAGACCCGGTCGACCCGTACGGTCGACCGGATTTGTGCCTGCCAGACGTGCACAAGTCTGTGCACGTCGGTCGACCCTATGGGTCGACCGGCCCTTGGTGCGGTCGACCGTCAGATAAGGCCACGAAACCAAGATTTTTATTTATACTATGTAACCCTTTTAGGCGTGAATACTTATGCTTCATGAGGCATAAATACCCAGCTTAATCAGAGGATACACATTATTTATACGAGGTGCCCCTTTTAGGCGTGAATACTTTTGCTTCATGAGGCATAAATACCCAGCTTAATCAGAGGATACACAATTTTTTTTTTCAAACTTGTCTAATTATCTTTTGCATAAATACTAAGGCTTGCTTAGGCCAAAGCACCAAACTAATCAATAATTAGACTTATTATTATTATTATTTATAAGGCATAAGAGTCTCTGTTTTCAAACCCTAAATGTGTAAGTGTATTTTGTGTGCATATGTCATCAAGGTAAATATCAAGACTAAATTACTTTCCCAAATTTCTTCCTGATCCTAAAAATCAAACAAGTTATTTTATTTCGACCAAGTGTAAGAAATCCTAATTATGATTCTCCTATTCCTTAAAATTGACTTAAATTTTTACAAAAAATATATCAAAATATTGTCTACCCTTTTCAAAAAAAATTTTTTTTATATATATCCATTTTTTTCTTTTTTTTCTTTTTATCAGCCATGTTAGAACCCTCCCCCACACTTATCTCATGCATTGTCTCCAATGTATGAAAGAAATGTATAAGTGCATGAAATAAAATGGAAAGGAGGAAAGTTACCGATACACTGGGTCAAAAAGACCCATTGCCGTTTCATTTACCGGCACTGATTCCAAGAAAGTTTTAAGGCGTTGACCATTTACCTTAAAGTCATTTCCATTCTTGGGGTCACTGATCTCAACGGCACCATGTGGAAACACGGTTTTCACAACGAATGGCCCAGTCCATCGTGATTTCAATTTTTCTGAAAAAAGATGAAGCCTAGAATTGTAGAGTAAGACTTTTTGCCCAGGGACAAAGGTTTTTCTTATGATGTGCTTGTCATGGAAAATCTTCACTCTATCTTTTGTGATCTTAGCATTTTCATAGGCCTCATTTCTCAATTCCTCCAATTCGGAAATTTGTAATTTCCGAAGGTCACCAGCCTTAGTCAAGTCGAAATTCAATTGCTTGATTGCCCATAAGGCTCGGTGTTCTAACTCAACGGGCAAGTGACAAGGTTTGCCAAAAACTAACCTATAGGGAGATATTCCTAGAATTGTCTTGAAAGCGGTCCTGTAGGCCCAGAGAGCATCTACAAGTTTGATGGACCAGTCTTTCCAATTTTGGCTCACAGTTTTCTCCAATATAAGCTTGACTTGTCTATTTGAAACCTCTACTTGCCCACTAGTTTGAGGATGATAAGGTGTGGACAACTTGTGGGTTATGGCACACTTTCGCATAAGGGCTTCAAAAGATCTATTGCAAAAGTGAGTGCCATTATCACTGATGATAGCACGAGGAGTTTGAAAAACACCTAGAGGGGGGTGAATAGGTGTAAGTGCTAATCTAGTGAACTAAATGCTCTAAATGCGGAAACTTAAAACAAATCTTGCAACACACTTAATACAACACAAGTGTAGCCGAATTCCCCGTGAAGGGCTCTGGACTAACTCCTCTTGATTCCCCTTGAATGGGTTGAGGTGCTATGTGAAGCTCTTGTGGTTAAGTATAAGTGAGGCACACACAAGCAACCAAGCATATACAAGATATAGCAATATGAAATATGCAAGGCACAACACAAGCAAATAGATATGATATGGCAATATGAATTATGCTCAACACAAGCAAATATGATATGATGTTATGAATGATGCTTTGCACAATAAAATGAGAGAGAGAGTTAGAGAGACAATGGATCAAACGCTAAGACAAGATATGTTTCGACGTTCGAGCCCCTAGCTCTACATCCCCGCCTACACCACCGTGTAGGATTTCCAATCCACTATCTCCCACCGAGGGAACCTCTACCGAAGAGGATTTGTTACAACTCTAGGAGTACCAAACTTCTCTCTCAAACAACCACCTCACAACCGAGGGGTAGGCCCGTAGCCAAACACAACAGCCAACACCTCTACCGAAGAGGGTTTACAACCAAACTCCACCTCTCACTAGAGGGAGCAAACCAATCACCCGATCACCTCTACCAAAGAGGGATACACAAAGAACAAGGGTGTTTACAACAAGTGGTTCCAAAGACCACAAACTCAATCTCTCTTTCTTTTTCTTTTTTCCACAAAAACAAATGATCCTAAATAGATTAGGATAGAGGATAGCTCAAGTGTGGAAACTAGGTGTTTTAGGAAACAAGCAACAAAGAAAATACTTGGGAAAACTCTTGTAAAAGATAGAGAATGAAAACCAATACAAATATCCCAATTTCCTATTTTCTTTGATTTTTCAAAAACCCAAAACAATAAATATGGAATCTTTTTGGCTCAAAAACTCTTTTGAAAACTTGTTCAAACACTAAACAAACTCTGAAATTTTTCTTGTCAAAAGTCTTATCAAAACAGCCCAAGAGATGGGGTATTTATACCTCCATCAGAAAACTAGCCGTTAGGCTGATGTGGCAGCCTGACAGGCTGACGGTCGACCGGCCCAGTCGACCGCCAACGGTCAGAAATGTGATCGTTGGGCAACCACGGTCGACCCGCCCGGTCGACCCAAACAAACAGAGAGCTCTGCTCTCAGACCCGGTCGACCCGTACGGTCGACCGGATTTGTGCCTGCCAGACGTGCACAAGTCTGTGCACGTCGGTCGACCCTATGGGTCGACCGGCCCTTGGTGCGGTCGACCGTCAGATAAGGCCACGAAACCAAGGTTTTTATTTATACTATGTAACCCTTTTAGGCGTGAATACTTATGCTTCATGAGGCATAAATACCCAGCTTAATCAGAGGATACACATTATTTATACGAGGTGCCCCTTTTAGGCGTGAATACTTTTGCTTCATGAGGCATAAATACCCAACTTAATCAGAGGATACACAATTTTTTTTTTCAAACTTGTCTAATTATCTTTTGCATAAATACTAAGGCTTGCTTAGGCCAAAGCACCAAACTAATCAATAATTAGACTTATTATTATTATTATTATTTATAAGGCATAAGAGTCTCTGTTTTCAAACCCTAAATGTGTAAGTGTATTTTGTGTGCATATGTCATCAAGGTAAATATCAAGACTAAATTACTTTCCCAAATTTCTTCCTGATCCTAAAAATCAAACAAGTTATTTTATTTCGACCAAGTGTAAGAAATCCTAATTATGATTCTCCTATTCCTTAAAATTGACTTAAATTTTTACAAAAAATATATCAAAATATTGTCTACCCTTTTCAAAAAAATTTTTTTTTATATATATCCATTTTTTTTCTTTTTTTTCTTTTTATCAGCCATGTTAGAACCCTCCCCCACACTTATCTCATGCATTGTCTCCAATGTATGAAAGAAATGTATAAGTGCATGAAATAAAATGGAAAGGAGGAACGTTACCGATACACTGGGTCAAAAAGACCCATTGCCGTTTCATTTACCGGCACTGATTCCAAGAAAGTTTTAAGGCGTTGACCATTTACCTTAAAGTCATTTCCATTCTTGGGGTCACTGATCTCAACGGCACCATGTGGAAACACGGTTTTCACAACGAATGGCCCAGTCCATCGTGATTTCAATTTTCTGAAAAAAGATGAAGCCTAGAATTGTAGAGTAAGACTTTTTGCCCAGGGACAAAGGTTTTTCTTATGATGTGCTTGTCATGGAAAATCTTCACTCTATCTTTTGTGATCCTAGCATTTTCATAGGCCTCATTTCTCAATTCCTCCAATTCGGAAATTTGTAATTTCCGAAGGTCACCAGCCTTAGTCAAGTCGAAATTCAATTGCTTGATTGCCCATAAGGCTCGGTGTTCTAACTCAACGGGCAAGTGACAAGGTTTGCCAAAAACTAACCTATAGGGAGATATTCCTAGAATTGTCTTGAAAGCGGTCCTGTAGGCCCAGAGAGCATCTACAAGTTTGATGGACCAGTCTTTCCAATTTTGGCTCACAGTTTTCTCCAATATAAGCTTGACTTGTCTATTTGAAACCTCTACTTGCCCACTAGTTTGAGGATGATAAGGTGTGGACAACTTGTGGGTTATGGTACACTTTCGCATAAGGGCTTCAAAAGATCTATTGCAAAAGTGAGTGCCATTATCACTGATGATAGCACGAGGAGTTTGAAAAACACCTAGAGGGGGGTGAATAGGTGTAAGTGCTAATCTAGTGAACTAAATGCTCTAAATGCGGAAACTTAAAACAAATCTTGCAACACACTTAATACAACACAAGTGTAGCCGAATTCCCCGTGAAGGGCTCTGGACTAACTCCTCTTGATTCCCCTTGAATGGGTTGAGGTGCTATGTGAAGCTCTTGTGGTTAAGTATAAGTGAGGCACACACAAGCAACCAAGCATATACAAGATATAGCAATATGAAATATGCAAGGCACAACACAAGCAAATAGATATGATATGGCAATATGAATTATGCTCAACACAAGCAAATATGATATGATGTTATGAATGATGCTTTGCACAATAAATGAGAGAGAGAGTTAGAGAGACAATGGATCAAACGCTAAGACAAGATATGTTTCGACGTTCGAGCCCCTAGCTCTACATCCCCGCCTACACCACCGTGTAGGATTTCCAATCCACTATCTCCCACCGAGGGAACCTCTACCGAAGAGGATTTGTTACAACTCTAGGAGTACCAAACTTCTCTCTCAAACAACCACCTCACAACCGAGGGGTAGGCCCGTAGCCAAACACAACAGCCAACACCTCTACCGAAGAGGGTTTACAACCAAACTCCACCTCTCACTAGAGGGAGCAAACCAATCACCCGATCACCTCTACCAAAGAGGGATACACAAAGAACAAGGGTGTTTACAACAAGTGGTTCCAAAGACCACAAACTCAATCTCTCTTTCTTTTTCTTTTTTCCACAAAAACAAATGATCCTAAATAGATTAGGATAGAGGATAGCTCAAGTGTGGAAACTAGGTGTTTTTGGAAACAAGCAACAAAGAAAATACTTGGGAAAACTCTTGTAAAAGATAGAGAATGAAAACCAATACAAATATCCCAATTTCCTATTTTCTTTGATTTTTCAAAAACCCAAAACAATAAATATGGAATCTTTTTGGCTCAAAAACTCTTTTGAAAACTTGTTCAAACACTAAACAAACTCTGAAATTTTTCTTGTCAAAAGTCTTATCAAAACAGCCCAAGAGATGGGGTATTTATACCTCCATCAGAAAACTAGCCGTTAGGCTGATGTGGCAGCCTGACAGGCTGACGGTCGACCGGCCCAGTCGACCGCCAACGGTCAGAAATGTGATCGTTGGGCAACCACGGTCGACCCGCCCGGTCGACCCAAACAAACAGAGAGCTCTGCTCTCAGACCCGGTCGACCCGTACGGTCGACCGGATTTGTGCCTGCCAGACGTGCACAAGTCTGTGCACGTCGGTCGACCCTATGGTCGACCGGCCCTTGGTGCGGTCGACCGTCAGGGTCGACCGACCGGCCTGTCAGCACACAACCTGAGTCAGAAAAACTGGGAAAAATATTTTATAAAAATCTTTTATCTTTTGTGAAAATTCTATAAAACTTGTTTTAACATTTTGTATTGAAACACAACAAGTGATAAAAATTTCAAGACAAATATCAACATATTCAATCATTTTTGTGTCTTGTAAATTTTATCAAAAACCAACACTTGTATTTTTATCAAACTTGATTTTTCAATACATGAATAGGATAGTCAAAATAAGTTTGTCTAGCAAGTTTAAAGCATGTATGTATATCTAGAACATATCTAATATACATAAGAACTATTAAAACTTGTTTTGAACTACTATTCATGAAAACCAAATCCAAAACATAAAACGTGTGTGTTAGTGCACTTGAGCATATCAACTATACTAAGCTTTACAAATGGATCTAAAACACACTATCTAAACTATGGATACCTAAGTCTTCTTGATGATCTACATCTTCAAGTTGACTTGCTCCAAAACTCCATCCATGGGCTAGGCAAGGTATGATCTTGATGCTTTGGCCCTGGAATCACAATGAAAAGCTTCTAAACTCCTTTGTTGAAGCTAATCACCAACTAATATCTTGATTAATGATCTGTAACTAAAATCACAAGATTATTAGTAAACATAACTACATGAGTTAATCATCATCAAAACTAGGGTGGAAGGCCTTTGGGCCAACAGAGTTCCGAAGCGGGAAAAATGTTCTCTTTCAAAAACTTTATGACAACTTTGTTATCATTAGTTTTACAAGGAATGGCTTCTACCCACTTGGACACGTAGTCCACAGCAACCAATATGTATTGGTTCCCAATGAATTAGGAAATGGACCCATAAAGTCGATGCCCTAAACATCAAAGAGTTCTATTTCTAGAATTGGGTTGAGGGGCATCATATTTCGAAGTGAGATCCTACCTATCATTTGGCATCTAGGGCACGTCTTGCAATATTCATAGGCATCCTTGAACAGAGTGGGCCAATAAAACCCACTTTGAACACCTTTTCAGCTGTCTTGCGGGGACCAAAGTGTCCACCGCATGCAAGTTCGTGATAAAAGGACAGAACACTCTTAACTTCCTCATCGGGAATGCATCTCCTAATAATTTAGTCAGAACAGTACTTGAAAAGATACGGTTCCTCCCAAAAGAAATACCGGACTTGGGACAAGAACCGATGCACATCGTTTGTGGACCAATGAGATGGAGTTTGGTTTGTGACTAAGTAGTTCACTATATCAGCAAACCAAGGTTCCCTAGAGATAGCTAAGAGATGTTCATCAGGAAAATTCTCATTGATGGGTAATTCGTTGCATGGAGAATTAGGGATCCGTGAGAGGTAGTCAGCAACGACATTTTCTACGCCTTTCTTGTCTCGAATCTCAAGATCGAATTCTTGAAGAAGGAGGATCCAACGAATAAGTCGGGCCTTGGCATCCTTCTTCATCATGAGGTACCTAAGCGTAGAATGATCGGTGAAAATGGTGGTTTTGGACCCTAATAGGTAGGGACGAAACTTCTCTAAGGCAAACACTACTGCCAAGAATTCCTTCTCGATCGTAGTGTAGTTCAGTTGAGCGTCATTGAGAGTCCTACTAGAGTAGTAGATCACATGCTGCTTGTTATCAATACGTTGTCCTAGGACAGCGCCTATGGCAAAATCAGAAGCATCGCACATAATCTCAAATGGCTTAGACCAATTCGGTGCAGATATGATTGGTGTAGAAATCAGCTCTCTCTAAGCTTCTCCCAAGAAGTTATGCAGTCAGCATCGAAAGTGAAGGACACATCCTTAGCTAACAGATTAGTCAAGGGCCTAGCAATTTTGCTAAAATTCTTGATAAATCTTCGGTAGAAACCAGCGTGTCCTAAGAAGGATCTAATGTCCTTAACGCATTTGGGCATGGGAAGCTTAGCAATAACCTCGATTTTGGCTCTATCCACTTCAATTCCTTTCTTGGATATTTCATGACCCAAGACAATTCCATGTTTCACCATGAAGTGGCATTTCTCCCAGTTTAGTGTCAAATGTTTCTCAGCACAACGTTGGAGGACGAGTTCTAGATGGTGGAGACATTGAGTGAATGAATCTCCGTAGATGGAGAAATCATCCATGAAGATTTCTAAGAAGCGCTCTACCATATCAGAGAAAAGACTCAACATGCAACGTTGAAACGTTGCTGGGGCATTGCATAAGCCGAAGGGCATTCGACGATAAGCAAATGTCCCAAATGGACATGTGAACGTGGTCTTTTCTTGGTCCTCAGGAGCGATAGGGATCTGGTTATAGCCGAGTAACCGTCCAAGAAGCAGTAGTATCGTGACCCGCCAAACGTTCAAGCATTTGATCAATGAAGGGAAGTGGAAAATGGTCCTTACGAGTAGCAGTATTCAGTTTCCTATAGTCAATGCCAACTCGAATCTTCGTGGGAAGTCGAGTTTGAACCAACTCTTTATTCTCGTTTTCCACTACGGTGAAACCAGATTTCTTTGGTACCGCGTGGACAGGACTGACCCATTGGCTATCCGAAATGGGATAAATTATCCCATTGTCTAAGAGTTTTATGATTTCATCATGAACAGCCTCTTGCATTATAGGGTTTAACCTACGCTGCGGGTCTCTCTTAGGTGTGGCGTCTTCATTGAGATGTATGCGGTGTTGAACGATGGTTGGACTTAATCCCTTGATATCAGTCATAGTCCATCCGATGGCTTCCTTATGTTTTCTTAGAATATCTTTCAAATCTTTTTCTTCCCCGTCATTTAAATAGGAGGCAATGATGACGGGAAAGGTCTCTTGTTCGCCTAGATAGGCGTACTTGAGATGCGCAGGAAGGGCTTTCAATTCTAAGGAAGAGGCAGGCTCACTAGAAGGACTAGTCAAATCTGTTGGCTCCATTGTTGGTGAAATCGGGTTTAAAGCCCAATTCACGACAGAATCTACCACCTGATCAAGATTAAAGTCATCAGACTCTAACTCGAAGTCAATCTCCATTTCTGATTCCAATTCTTCCCCGTGTTCACTTGTCAAGTTCTCAATTTGGTTGACTTCAAATGTTTGGTCCTCGATGTCACGGGGTTGTTTTCCTAGATGGAAGACATTGACTTCTCTAATCATGTCTCCAAAGGTTAACCTCATAGACCCATTCCTGCAATTGATGATGGCATTAGCAGTGGTAAGGAATGGTCGACCTAGGATGACAGGAGTTTGAGCCCTACGATTGGAGTTGGACACAGGTTGTGTCTCCAGAACTATGAAATCGACAGGGTATATGAACTCTCCTACCCGGATCAGGACATCGTTAATTTTCCCTTTTGAAACTTTAACAGAACGGTCAGCCAGTTGGATGGTGACACGAGTTGGACTAAGGTCACCCAACCCGAGTTGTTGATAAACAGAGAATGGAAGCAAGTTGATACTTGCCCCCAAGTCAAGAAGTGCGCGACTAATCTCGGCTTGTCCTATTGTGCAGGCAATGGTAGGGCTACCTGGATCTTTGTACTTGACAGGGATAGGACCCGAAAATAGCTCACTAATATTAGTGGCTAGGAAGACTTTCTTAGGAATATTAGTCTTTCTCTTCTTGGTGCACATGTCCTTAAGAAACTTAGTATAGGAAGGAACTTGTTGGATGGCATCAAGAAGTGGCACATTTATCTTCACTTAGTTAAACATCTCGATTATCTTGTCCATGTGCGGGTTTTGCTTGTTGTTTTTCAGCCTATTCGAAATGGTACTATAGGCTGGTGCACCTGGCTGGCTAACTTGTCTTTTTCAGACTCGTCCGAATTGAAAGAAATTGGATTGGATGAGGTGGAAGCTTTATTGTGGTTGTGCTGAATAGGATTGGTGGGTGTTGACACTTGGTTATCAACTTTCTTTCCTGACCTCAATGTATGCACAACATTACATTGATTGAATGAAGGATCCTCAGCCAGATGAGCTTGTTGAAAATTCCTCGGATTGGTGACTGGCTGACTAGGCAGGGTACCCTTTTGTCTCTCATTCTGTGGGTTGGCTAATTGGCTCATTTGAACCTCTAATCTCTGAATGGTTTGTTGGCCCAAAGGCCTTTCACTCTAGTTTTGATGATGATTAACTCATGTAGTTATGTGTACTAATAATCTTGTGAGTTTAGTTTCAGATCATTAATCAAGTTATTAGTTGGTGAAAGCCTCCACACATCTTTCACATGTTGATTCAAGAGCCCGAGCGTCAAAGATCACATATAGGACTTGCTCGATGGATCAAGGAGTTTTGGATCAAGTCGGCTTGGAGATTGCGCTCTACAAGAAAACTTCGGTACTATAGTTTAGTTTTGTGTTTAGATCCAAAATTGTAAAGATTAGAATAGTATGATAATGCTCAAGTTCACAACACACACGTTTCATGTTTTGAATATTGGTTTTTGGTTTTTCGGTTTTAGTTTAACCGATCTTGGTTTTCATGAATAGATAGATCAAAACAAGTTTACATGGTTTAATGTATATATGATTTGTTCTATATACATGCATGCTTTTAATATCCTAGACAAACTTAGTTTTGACTCACTCATTCATGTGTTTTATGTTTTGGTATTTTTGACAAAACATATTTTGGAATTAATGACAAAAACCATGATATATATTTGTTTCATGTATATTGGATTTCTATCCATATGCATCATGCTTCAAAATGTTTAGATATCATATTTTTGTATTTGGAAGAGTTTTGGACAAAACGTATTTTCTATTCAAAATCCAAGTTTTGAAAATACAGTTTTTGGTTTTTGGTAAAATGATTAGACACAAAATAGTTCATATTGATTGATATTTGAGCTAAACTTTTTACCACATGTTTATATATCAATGCAAATGATAAAACTATTTTTGGTGATTTTTAGAAATGATAAAAGAATTTTTAAATATGTTTCTAACCCAGTTTTCTGTTCCGGGCTTCACCAGTCGACTAAGTCAACTGACCAAGTCGATTAGGATGAAGTCGGTCGACCAACGTGCACAGATCTGTGCACGCTTGGAGACACTGGGACGGTCGACCGGACCGGTCGACCGGACTGAGAGCAGAGCTCTATGTTTGTTTGGGTCGACCGGGCCGGTCGACCGGTAGCTGCCAACGGGCAAAAATTGACCGTTGGGCGGTCGACCGGTCGACTGGCAGGGTTATTTTGGCAAAATCTACTGCCAACGGCTAGTTTCTAGATTTGCCTATAAATACCCCATTTGCAAGAGTTTTTCTCTAAGATTTTTTGTGCGAATTTTTCCCTACTCTCTGGTGTTTTCACAGCAATTAAAAGAGGTTTTTGGATTCATATTGAACAATCTTTTGGTGTTTTTATTAGGGTTTGAAAAACCAAAGAAAAGGGATTTTGAGAAAAGTTTTTGTTTGAATTTCACTATCTTCATTTTCTATTATTTCCCAAAGATTTTCTTTGAGATGCTGGTTTCAAATCCCTTGGTTTTCTCCACACTTGAGCAAAAATCTACTATCTTTTCTATAGGATCTTTGTGTGTGAGAAAAGAGATTGTTTGTGGTTGTTGTTGAACCACCAAGTTGTAAACCCTCTATACTTTGCTTTGTGCTTTTCCCTCTTGGGTTGAGGAGGTTGTTTGTGCAAGTGGTTTGTATCCCTCAAGTTGTGAGGTGATCCTTGCTTGGCTTTGTGCTAATCCCTCGGGTTGTGAGGTGATTGTTTGTTGGCTTGGAGTTGTGCCTCAAGGAGGAGGTTGTGTTTGTAAGGAGAGGAGTTGGGTACTCCTTGTATTGTGATTGCCCCAAAACCTCGTGGAGGTTCCCTTTGTGGGAGTCCTTTGTGGACAAGCTAGTGGACTTAAAATCCTTCTGGGTGAAGGCGGGGATGTAGAGCTGGGTGCTCGAACCTCGAAACATATCTTGGTGTTTGCGCTTGTTCATTGACTCTTACTCTCTCTTTACTTTGTGCCTTGCATCTATTCATATTGCTCATACATACTTATATGCTTGGCTTGGTTGTGTGCATCTCTTGTTGAAATTGCAAATTAGTTTTTAATTCCGCATTGAGTTGACTAGATTAGCATAATCACCTATTCACCCCCCTCTAGGTGATCTTTCAATTGGTATCAGAGCTAGTGCTCCTGATATTTAGGTTTAACCACCTAGGAGTGAGATCTTGGTTTGCTAATCTTCATTTGCATTGTTCATTTGCACTCATTTAGTTTGCTCTCATGAATAGCCCTCCTATGTTTGACCATATTAGACTTGATGCTTGGAAGGCCAATATGAGTAGCCATTTGAAAAGACTAGGACATCTAGTTTATCAAGCCTCCACTATGGAATCATTCCCCAATAGTAGCAAGCATAAGAAGGCAAATGCATTAGCACTTAGAACACTTAGAGCATCTCTAGGTGAACATCTTTTACCCGTGTTTAATCATTATGACTCTGCTTTTGCAGTTTGGAGCTTATTGACGTCTCCCGAGCTTCCAAGGATTATCAACAAGATGAGGAGATCTAAGAGAGAAAAGTCCGAAGAGCATTGCTTCATGGTCCAAGGGAAAAACTCCCTTAAGGTACAATCGGACACTCAATTAGATGATAGCTCTAGTTCTTATTGCCATGGTTGTTTTGAAGTTCAAACTTTAAATTTGGAACTTGCTCAAAAGCTTGAAAATTTGTTTGAAAAACACAATCTTTTGAAAGAGGACAACCTTGTTTTGAAAAATGAATTAAAAGATTTATGTTCTAATTTTGAATTAGTTTTGCAAGAAAAGGAAGAGATCACTAGTGAACGTGACTCACTAAGATCTCAACTAGACCTTGCTCTTGATGAGATTGAGATTTTGAAAAACAAAAATGATTGTGATGATGTTGTGAAGCACAATGAGGTTTTATCTTCTAAATTGGATTTTATTTTAAAAGATAACCTTGTTTTGAAAAATAAAATTGATTCTATTACAAAAGAATTGGATTTGGTTTTAAAGAAAAATGAATCTTTAAAAATTGATATTGATTCTCATGTGTGCCATGCTAGTATAGCTTCTTCTTCTTGCACACCTATTGCATGCTCCACTTTGTCTTCCACTATTGAAAATGATATAAATATTTTGAAGAAAAGTGTTGAATGTTTGGGCTCCACTTTGAGCCAATGCACATTGAATCATACACGTTTGGAAACCTTGGTTCGCAAGAAACAAGGTCCATCTTTGCATGCTCACCCTCCACGGCATACACATGCTTTCCACGGTCACCACCATCGCACGTATGCTCATGTGTACACATGTACACATTGTGGCCGAAAAGGCCATCTTGCTTGATTTTGTTATGATCGTATCTATCATGAAAATTTAGCAACTAATCTTGTTTGGGTTAGAAAGGATACTAACCCCCGTGGACCCACAAAGAAATGGTACCAAAGACCACCTCTATACTTTTTGATGTAGGTGGGAGCTCTCGCAAAACGTGAGAGTGTTGGTGCCTTGGAGTGGATGCGTTCCGTGCCTAAAGAGAACCATTTGGATGCTTCACTCTCAAGGAGATTTGGTGGGAGGACCACCGTGGTTTGGAGAATTAGAGATGCACCTTCATCGGTTTTGGTATCATTCTCTAACTCCCATTTTTATTTGCATGCTTTTCATGTTCATCTATTTATAGCATGCCATGGTTTATTGTTCATTATGCTAATGCCATGTCATTAGAATAGTGTTATACATGTTTAGTTACTTGAGCACCCATGTTTTATATGGATTTATACTTAGTGTTCTCACCTTGTTTAAACTAACATGTATGCCCTAGATCTAATGCACATGCATATGCATTATGACCTTTTGGATGTTTATGATGTTTATGATTTTCGTTTTGTTTCATTGTTTCATGATTAGTATGATGTTTGTCATATTTATTAGACTTATGCTTTACATGATTAGTTGTTGAGACACGCATGTTTAGTATGGACCCATATTTTGTGTTCTCTTTATATTTTAGCTATCATGTTTATCATAGGTTTAATGCACATGTCTTTGTCATGCAAATCATATGGTTGACTATGACCTTTTGTTTTAATGATTCATGTTTTGATAAATAACTTGTGTTGTAATAGTTTAACAATGGTGATGTGTTCTAATCTTGCCACATGTTTTGATGTTTATAGGCTATTATGTATTTCTTGATTCTAATTGCATGTGGATGTTATTCATGATCATTTTTATGTCTTTCATATTGATCTATATCCCGTTTTATACTTAATGATTTGATTACTTGTTTAGATGTTAGTTTTCATTAAGACTAGAATTTATACTTGCACATGTAGTGGACACAAATAAATCTTTATATATGTTTGTGCTTGGATGCTAATTTGTACCCATTAAATGTGTTAGTATAGCCTAGTTTTGATGATTCATGCATTTTAAACTTGTATTCCTATTTTTGGATTTGTTTTATGTGTATGAGTTTTCATTTCATGTATATGTTTATTTTGCCAAACCTTAAGATATACATGTATACCCTTTGAGTCATTTGCTTTTCATGCAAATCTATATATATGGACTCAATTGTGTTTATGGATATGTATGTATACTTATTGTGTTGACAATTCAAACATATACCTTGAAATGAAATTAGTTTTGGTGAAAATTTAGTTTTTCTTGATTTCGTGTTTATTTATTTAACTTCATGTATATGTCCATCTTGTTCAAACTATCATTTATACATATACATCCTTGAGCCACGTGCCTTCATGCATATACTTTTGTGGACTCATTATGTTTAGGATATGTATGTATACTTTAGTTTGTACATGACATACATATGCCTTTAAGTTTAAATCGTTTGGATGAATTTCATGTTTGCTAAGTGATTTCACATTTATAATGAATCTCTTATTTTTAAGATGATTTCAATTGGTGATTTCACATCTTAGATGAATTTCTTTTGGTAATGAAAATCTAGTTTTTCAAGTTTTCATGTTTTCAAGGAATTTCATATGAGCCTAATTGAATATTTTCATGATTGATATGTGTCACATTATACTTGTACACTCACTTTATTAGTTTACTCATGATTTGTTTTCATGAGAATTTGAATGAGCTTTATAGACTTTGAGTGTTTAGTGATCATGTGATTTACATGTGTTTCATGAAAAACAATTGTGTTTTATTCCTTACTTGAAGGATTTCGTACTAGTTTTAAAAGTTTTTCCTATAACTAGTTCGTATTCTTCACTATGGTAGAGATTTTCAAACATACTATATTTTCAAATCTATTTTTGAAAACCCCTACCTTCAATGGGAGGATGGATGGGAGATCATGTTCTTGTATGCTTTAACATGAAAATCATTTAAAACTTGAACCATGATTGGGAGGTAGATAATATGAGATATACATTTGATATTATTGTTATTTTAATTGGTATCATTGAATTCTTTCAATTGGTATCAATCTTGACATTTCTTGTATACTCATATGTGTTTGTATGTATGTATGCTTCATTTCAAGAATATCAATTTCTATTGGTATCTATTTTTCATACATATATATGTTTTATTTGTGCTTATTATATCCCTATATCTTTAAGCACAAAATCTTGTTTATGCTAAGCTTGAGTTTCAATTTTATTTCAATTGATTACTTTTAAATTGGTATCAAGCCTATGCATCATTTTAGTTGGTATTTCATAAAGGGGGAGAAAATTTGATTTTGCCTTTCAATTGGTGATTTCTCAATTGGTATCATATGTTTAAAATGAAAATGATTTACAATTGGTATCAAAATATGTGTGTTTGACATTCAAATTTATTATGTTTATTTTCAATTGGCATCAAGATGTTTCATGTGTTTTTGCTTAAAATGGTATCAATATTTTTGTTTGTTTCCTTTCAATTGATATCAAGATGCTATTCTTTGACATATTTTCAATTGGTACCTTAATTGATTGTCACCTCTAATTGATTTTGTTTTTGTTTTAGACAAAAAGGGAAAATATTTTATTTTTTGTTTCGAACAAAAAGGGGGGAAAATAGTTAATTGATTTTTCAATTGATATTGGTTTTGCTTTTACCCCTTATTAAAAATTGATTCCTTGTATTAAAAAAAAGAGAGAGAGATTTTATTTTGTTTTGGTTTGTACCCCTTTGTTGATGATTGACAAAAAGGGGGAGAAGAATTGGGTTTATATATGCATGTTTTTTGTTTTGCATATATTAAGTTTAATTTTAATTGGTATCTAAAGCATGTTTGTAATTGGATGTTTTGTAATTGGTATCTAGAGTGTAATTGGTATCTAGAGCATGTTTTGTTTTAAACATTTCATTGGAATTGGTGTTTTGTTTTAAACATTTCATTGGAATTGGTATCTAGAGCATGTTTTGTTTTTGAACATTTCATTGGTATCTAGAACCCTTTATTGTTTATGCATAGATATGCATGTTTCATGTTTCATGTTTAAGAGCTTTCATTGCATATTCATTATGTTTATTTGGCTATGCATGAGTTAAGGGGCAGCTTCTTTGAAGCTTAACTTTAATCCATGCATATATAACTCCATGAGTTTTGTCATTATCAAAAAGGGGGAGATTGTTGGCCCAAAGGCCTTCCACTCTAGTTTTGATGATGATTAACTCATGTAGTTATGTGTACTAATAATCTTGTGAGTTTAGTTTCAGATCATTAATCAAGTTATTAGTTGGTGAAAGCCTCCACACATCTTTCACATGTTGATTCAAGAGCCCGAGCGTCAACGATCACATATAGCACTTGCTCGATGGATCAAGGAGTTTTGGATCGAGTCGGCTTGGAGATTGCGCTCTACAAGAAGACTTCGGTATCATAGTTTAGTTTTGTGTTTAGATCCAAAATTGTAAAGATTAGAATAGTATGATAATGCTCAAGTTCACAACACACACGTTTCATGTTTTGAATATTGGTTTTTGGTTTTCGGTTTTAGGTTTAACCGATCTTGGTTTTCATGAATAGATAGATCAAAACAAGTTTACATGGTTTAATGTATATATGATTTGTTCTATATACATGCATGCTTTTAATTTCCTAGACAAACTTAGTTTTGACTCACTCATTCATGTATTTTACGTTTTGGTATTTTTGACAAAACATATTTTGAAATTAATGACAAAAACCATGATATATATTTGTTTCATGTATATTGGATTTCTATCCATATGCATCATGCTTCAAAGTGTTTAGATATCATGTTTTTGTATTTGGAAGAGTTTTGGACAAAACGTATTTTCTATTCAAAATCCAAGTTTTTAGAAAATACAGTTTTTGGTTTTTGGTAAAAATGATTAGACACAAAAATAGTTCATATTGATTGATATTTGAGCTAAACTTTTTACCACATGTTTATATATCAATGCAAAATGATAAAACTATTTTTGGTGATTTTTAGAAATGATAAAGAATTTTTAAATATGTTTCTAACCCAGTTTTCTGTTCCGGGCTTCACCAGTCGACTAAGTCAACTGACCAAGTCGACTAGGATGAAGTCGGTCGACCGACGTGCACAGATCTGTGCACGCTTGGAGACACTGGGACGGTCGACCGGACCGTCGACCGGACCGGTCGACCGGACTGAGAGCAGAGCTCTCTGTTTGTTTGGTCGACCGGGGCGGTCGACCGGTAGCTGCCAACGGGCAAAAATTGACCGTTGGGCGGTCGACCGGACCGGTCGACCGGCAGGGTTATTTTGGCAAAATCTGCTGCCAACGGCTAGTTTCCAGATTTGCCTATAAATACCCCATTTGCAAGAGTTTTTCTCTAATATTTTGTGCGAATTTTTCCTACTCTCTAGTGTTTACACAGCAATTAAAAGAGGTTTTTGGATTCAAATTGAACAATCTTTTGGTGTTTTTATTAGGGTTTGAAAAACCAAAGAAAAGGGATTTTGGGAAAAGTTTTTGTTTGAATTTCACTATCTTCATTTTCTATTATTTCCCAAAGATTTTCTTTGAGTTGCTGGTTTCAAATCCCTTGGTTTTCTCCACACTTGAGCAAAAATCTACTATCTTTTCTATAGGATCTTTGTGTGTGGGAAAAGAGATTGTTTGTGGTTGTTGTTGAACCACCAAGTTGTAAACCCTCTATACTTTGCTTTGTGCTTTTCCCTCTTGGGTTGAGGAGGTTGTTTGTGCAAGTGGTTTGTATCCCTCAAGTTGTGAGGTGATCCTTGCTTGGCTTTGTGCTAATCCTTCGGGTTGTGAGGTGATTGTTTGTTGGCTTGGAGTTGTGCCTCAAGGAGGAGGTTGTGTTTGTAAGGAGAGGAGTTGGGTACTCCTTGTATTGTGATTGCCCCAAATCCTCGGTGGAGGTTCCCTTGTGGGAGTCCTTTGTGGACAATCTAGTGGACTTAAAATCCTTCTGGGTGAAGGCGGGGATGTAGAGCTGGGTGCTCGAACCTCGAAACATATCTTGGTGTTTGCGCTTGTTCATTGACTCTTACTCTCTCTCTCTCTCTTTATTTTGTGCCTTGCATCTATTCATATTGCTCATACATACTTATATGCTTGGCTTGGTTGTGTGCATCTCTTGTTGAAATTGCAAATTAGTTTTTAATTTCGCATTGAGTTGACTAGATTAGCATAATCACCTATTCACCCCCCCCTCTAGGTGATCTTTCATGTTTTGCATGAGAGAGTCTTGGTTTTTCATATATCGTTCCATGTTTCTTTCAAAGTCAGTCATTCTCCTTTCTAATTGAGGATTCTGGAAGGAGGATTGTGGAGCTTGATTAGGAAAGTTCTGTTGATAATTCGAAAAGTTTGGTGGATGGTTGGGAGAATTATTATGGAAATTGGAGAAGTTGGGTTGATGATTGGAAGAATTATTACCATGATGGAAGTGGCTAGCATGATTGGATCGTGAATGGTCATTGTTGTTTTGGCTTCATGAGAAATTAGGGTGATTTCTCCAGCCGGGATTGTACGTTGGGGCGTAAGGGTTATTGTTCGGCCTTGAAAAGGCCGCATTCATCGGTTCATGGTAGGATTGCTGAGCCTGAAACACTGGGCACTCCTCAAACACATGATTCATGGCTTGACAGTAAGTGCAGCTCGGGGGTGAAAATTGGTTCGGGCTGACTTGATTGACTGGACTTGGTTCTTTCGTTTCTAGAGCTTCCAGTCTTCTAACCAGGTTTGCTAACTTAGCCTCATTAGCGATGGACGATTCTATGGAATGGAGACCTCCTTTTGAAGAGATGGAGTTAGGATTCTTAGAGGTCTCACTAGCAGATTCCCATTGGATGGTCTTCTCAGCTAAATTTTCATACAAATCCCATCCTTCATCTTCATCTTTCTGCAAGAAACCCCCTTGGCACATACTTTCTAAGAGGGTTTTGGTGGAATAGTCTAAACCGTCATAGAGAATTTGGTATTGTCGCCATTTCTCTATTCCATGGTGTGAACATTGGACAAGGAGGTCCTTAAAGCGTTCAAAGTACCTCCAGAACGGTTCACTAGGTTCTTACTTAAATTGCATGATCGTCTTCCTAATGAGAGCGGTTTTATGGTTAGGATAGAATTTCTTCAAGAAAACCTTGATGAAACTATCCCAAGACGTGATGGAACCGGCTGCTAAGCTGTAGAGCCACTTCTTTGCTAGGTCCTTAAGTGCAAAAGGGATAAATCTCAACCTAATAGCATCGTCTATAAGGTGTGGGATCTTCATCATTAGACATACTTCCTCAAATTCTCTTATGAAGAAGTAGGCATCTTCGGACTCTAGACCATGAAACTTGGAGAGTGTGTTGATGAATTGAGGCTTAAGCTCGAAATTGTATTCACCAACCGATGGAAGTGAAATGCAAGATGGAAGTAAGGTCCTAATGGGGTAGAACCTATCCTGCAGTGATGTTGATTGAGCCATTACCGGATCTGGTCTTGGTTCAAACTTAGGTGGTGATGTGTTTCTAGTCAACCTAGATGAATTAGGGTCTCTCGACCACACTTGCATACACAAACACAATCACAATCACAACAAGTTCAAACAACAGTCAACAATAGAAATCAACCAAGCCTAGTCTAAGGTAACCTCGACCTAGACAACTCCTAACTGGTTGATTGTCCACAAGAGGTAGAATGTAGACCTTGACCACAAGCTAATCAGCCAGGTCAGGGCAAGATTGGTGGGAGGTTTTCCGTTAAAAGACGTTCCTTAATTAAATAACCACCAATCTTCGGGCTTTCGGCCCTCAATCCCCTTCCTTGACACTGATTTGATAAGGGTCAATTTCCAACACCTTCCCTCTTTAGGATAATCTCCTAGTGAGTTCGAGATGTCCCTAAGGCCAACGTCTATCAAATTTTAATTAGGCTTAGGTTGTGCGTGCTTGGAGATGGTTTGTGGGCTAAGGAAGGATAATGACTTCCCCACCTTATCTTGATTTGGGTTTGCCCTTAGAATTGATTCGTGCAAGTGTGCAAGATATAGGAAAGTAGCATTCAAAAGCAAAATCACCCAAGAATGTTTCCTAAACTATATGCTATGCATACATACCTTGTCTCCAGCTCTCTTCAACAGTAATTGTAAAGTAAACGTAATTAGAGAAATACCTAGAATGCAAGTCTAAACGTTTTTTAAGAAATTCACAATCACTCAAATTACTGTTGGATTAAAACAGGGATGGTGATAACAAAACTAGCACAAATATGACATAAAAACTGAAATTTTTGCAAGCAATATGTCCTGCAAAATAAAGTTTTTAGTAGTTCCAAAAAATTTCAGATTTGCAAAGCAATTTCTTGAAATTCTGTTTCCTACTTTCGAGAGTAGGGGCACAGAATTTTCAAGTCTTCTTAGCAAAGCTTGAATGCTAGATCTTGATCTTCGAGTCCCTGAAACAAACACACAAAACTTGTTAAAACAACTACACCGTCCCCTCCCCGGCAACGGCGCCAAAAATTGGTTGGTAAAATAAAGAAACAACCAATGAGTTTAAGAATGTACCGTGTAGCTTGTGGCTAACAGGTCGTGTCCACAAGGAGGGATGCGATGGAAGCTTTTCGATGAGTCGTTAAAAAGAAGGAATTTGTGTTCGTTTTTAGAAGAAAAGAGAATGGAAGGAAAAGAGATGAAAAAGAGAAATTTCAACTTTCAGAAAAGGATTTGGAGAAGGTGATTTTAAAAAGCTTAAGAATTGTGATGTTGTTTTATAATAAGAAATCAAATCTGGGCTTACTATCTTACTACTCAATTGTTCATTCTTCTCTTAAAATATTAAGTCCCTCAAGTTATCATTTGCAAAACTTAAAGTTGATTTTTTTTAGAAAGCTTTAAGTAAAGCACATAAGATGCAGAAGAGTTGAGTCATTTTTCTCCGAGAAAGAGTTGGAATCGGATATTAAAACATAAAGCGCGAAGAAGCAAGAATGAATTAAAAACGATTCACAAGGAGTTCAAGAAAGAATGGTGAATTCAACTATCCATACCCATCCTCATGTGCCTTCAAGAACACTTTCAAAAAGAAAGGCTTTTAAGGGAGGCATGCATATGAGTCATCGAGACTTTTTCTTTTAAAAACAGAAAAGAAGAAAACAAGAGAGAGTCGATAGCTAGCCCAGAAAACCTTTAGTTATCCATGAAAAATAACAAAGCAAACATAAATATGCACAACATACCGAAACACGCGTGGAAGAAAAGGTGGCTTGCTTCTTGTATTGCTGTCACTTCAATCTTCGATTACAAGCTCTCAGTCCTCTCTCTCACAAGTTTTTAGACTGAACTACAAAGTAAACAACGAAATTACAACTTGTGTTCTAGCTAACAAAGAACCTAGATCCTAAGAAAATAAAAGCAAAATTTAATCCTAGTCTTCGCTGCATTTTTCCTTGCTGAAAGAGGTATTTATAGCCAAAAACCTTGAAGATAGGATCCCGGGAAGGTTGGGGGAGCAAACGCTCCCCAACAGCAATCAGTTGGCCGCGAAAACGCGACTTGGGCCGCGTTTCCGCGGCCCTGGTGTGGCCAGGTGGCCACACCAAAAGGTGACAGCTTCCTGGTTTGAAGTATGACTCGCATCTTCTGCTGGTTTTCTTGTTGCTGTTTCAACCGTTGACGAAAACAGCTTTTGATTTCTGGCTTCAATCGCTCGATTCAGGGAGGATTTTTCTCAACCCCTTGATATGCCAAGATATAGCCCAGATTTCTTCACTTCGAATTTATTTTGAATAATTCAGAATAAAGTGGGCTTTTGGGCTTGTTCCTATTTTATTTCTTTGAGCATTTGGGCCTACATTTAGCAAAGAAAAAAACACTTATTAATATCATTTATTAGCAAACAAGTGTGGTAAAGTGACAACATAAATGCAATGTATGTGACAAATCACTATGCGGGTCGTGATCCACAAGGAGGGACTTGTGATGGAAGCGTGTTGTAAGATCTCTTTAGTTTACTTGAAATGGTTAAAAGTTCTTCTCTTATTCTTGTAAAGAAAAGAAAAAAGAATCTATTGTTAAGTTAAGAAGAAAGTGGAAGATAAGAGAAGGTGAAGAAAATAAAAAATAAGTTTATACAAAAAAATAAAAATAGTAAAGAGTTGATAATTGGTAATGGAGGTGATCTACACTAAATAATTAAAAGAAAAAAGAAAAACCTTAAAAGTACTTACTTACCTCTTTGGCGCCTGGTTTCCTTTGATCCGTATCGACGATGTACCTTGGCTTGAAGGCGATCAAAGTATGACATATAGGATCTTCCCCATTCCCGTTCTAAACTATGAAATGAAGGTACAAGCTACACTAATATAGAAATGGATATCCATCACCATAAGCCATCAATGGCACTTACAAGGGTAAGGCAAATTCGAAACTATCGGAGTCATTTAGATTTACAAACACATAAGAGAGAAGTAAAAGAAAAACAGGAATAAAGAAGAAGTAACTTTCGATTCGATTATAATAACAATCAAAGAAAAGAAGAAAGACTTATACTGGTATCACGCTCATTACAAACTTCATTTTCGTTCTCCCATGAAACTCTTCTCTAATCTCAGTTATATAAAGAAAAACAAAAATTACATAGATAAAAAGTAAAACCTAAGTTACAAACCAAAGTACAGTCTAGCCTATACTCTCTGCTGAATCGTTCCTCTATGCCTCAGAATTTGCAGGTATTTAAAGCGAAATGTAAGAGAAAGAGCGTCTGAAGGTAGGGGGAGCAAACGCTCCCCCTTATCTCACCAAATGGCCGCGGATCCACGGCTTTGGCCGCGGATCTGAGACCCGGATGTGGACAATTGGCCACATCCGGGGAGAGCAGATCATGGGTTTGCTCCTCTCTCTATTATCCAAAGAGATTTCAATTTTGGTCTTCTGGATTTTATGATATTTCTGTTGATCATTGGTTAACCAAATGGATCTATAAAAATTTGAGTTTAACCCGTTTTCATTTGATGTTATCTCCCTGATATTGCACTGATTTTCATATTATCTTCTATATTTTTGCTCTAATTTTTCATTTGATTTAATTCTGAATTAAATCAGAATTTAAATAGGCATTAGGATCATTTCTCTTTCCTCTCCTTTAGTAAAGGCCCTGCAAATAATTACGCAAAAAGGATAATTAAAGCAGAGTTTATTAAATAATAAGTATGAGAATGTGATGATAAATATGCAATATCTGTGGCCGATCGCACCCTTACACCTATCGTTTGCTTGTCCTTGAGCAAAACAAATAAAAAGTAAAATAGAGCTAACCTAGTCTCACTTTCATAAGAATCACAGTTGCACTTAGTGAAAAGTCACCTAGAGGGGGGGTGAATAGGTGACAATGCTAATCAAGGGGCAAATTAAAAATTTAAAGCTACAACAATCACAAGATGAATGCAAGCAAGTAAGTATGACAATGAATATGATGAGCAAGTAATAAGTGCAAGCAAAATAGAGTAAGGATTGCAAGAATGTAAACCAATCGCAAACACAAGGATATGTTATCGAGGTTCGAGCACCCAGCTCTACTCCCCGCCTTCCCCAGAAGGATTCTAGCTACTTCCACTATCACAAAGAACAATTACAATGGAGTACCCAACTCCTACAATCTCAAGAACAAGTAATTATCTTGGTAGTCAAAAGACCACAAACTCTCTCTTTCAAAAAATCTCTTCCCTTACAAAGGTCCTTAGAGAATAATGAGTAGAATTGAAGCTCTTTTGTGTAAGAAAAAGAAATTGAAATCAGAGAAAAACTTTTGAAAACCCTTCAGAAAATTGAGAGAATTTAGCACAAAAACCAAGAACTTTGAAAGCCTTAAACTTTTGAATTTTTGCAAAGATTGTTGTTGTAACCAATCTCTCCCCAAACGCCCCTATTTATAGGAGAGGGCTAGGGTTAAGGGATAAAACATATTTACTGATGTTTAGGAGGTAATTAGATCAAAATATATCCTTAAACGAATTTTTAAACACAAAAGACAAAAATTAAACAGCTCTTAAAAATCTGCCCGTTACTGTTCAAACGGTCAGATCGGTCGACCGGGCCGGTCGACCGGTAGTATAAAAATTTGACCGCTACAGGCGAGCGGTCGACCGACCCAGTCGACCGATAAAACCTGTGAGCAAAAATAATAGTCCGGTCGACCGCACCGGTCGACCGACAGACGTGCACACGGATACGTGCCTCTGCCAGGACTTCGGTCGACTGGTCCGGTCGACCGGACCAGACTGACACAGACTCGGTCGACCGACCCAGTCGACCGGATCAGGTCAAAAAGTCAATTTTAAAAAGAAAACCAAGAGGATTTTGATTTTAACAAAAATACTTTTGAACAGGGATTAGTATAAAACACAAATATATATCTGTAGGCAAAATCTTGTATGCAAAATATTTTTGTATAATTTATAAGAAATTATTTTGGAATGAGCATGTGCGCAAAAACGTGTGTGATAGAGCTTCAAACCTATCCACTATTCTTTAACAAACTATAAACTGAAAAACAAATTACATGAAGACTTCTTGTGCTATCTTCAAGTCTTTTAGCCATCCAATGCCTTGCTAGTGCCTTCTCTTCTATGATCCTTCCTTGATATGCAATTTGCCTTCCTTACTTTGTGGAACTTAGAAGTTCTTGCAATAGCTAAGCGAATGGTCTCTAAATATGGTACAAACCTGAAACTTATCTTAACAAACTTGTTAGTACCAAATAGCTCATATTTGGTTTGTCATCATCAAAACACAAAATAATTGGAGAGTGTAACCTCTTGGGCCAACAATCTCCCCCTTTTTGATGATGACAAAACAAATAGGCTATTAACAAAAATATAGGGTAGGAGAAAACTCCCCCTCAAATTATGCTATACTTAAAACACAAGAATATGCTCTAGAAACTAATAATTGAAATGATGCACCAATTGTTGAAACCAATTAAAACACAAAAATTTCTCTTGATACCAAAAATATCAAAAACAACTAAAACACAAGAATTTATTTAAAACACAAAAATTCATAAAAACAAAACATATAAATTCATATGGAACCAGGACCAAATGAACTTATTTTTGTCCATGTAAACTTATTCTCCCCCTTTTTGTCATACATCAAAAAGGGTTATGAAAAACATGTTTATTCAATAATACAAACATTAAGTTCTCCACAAATAAACGAAAATCTAGCAAAATCAAGAGGTTTAGTGAAAATATCGGCTAGTTGTAAATCCGTGGAAACATAATCAATATCTATATCACCTTTCTCAAAGTGATCTCTAAGAAAGTGATATCTAATCTCAATGTGCTTGGTCTTACTATGTTGATTTGCATTTTTGGTCATGTGTATAGTACTAGTATTATCACAAAATATTTTATATGATCAAAGTGCAAATCAAAATCAAGGAGAGTATGTTTCATCCAAAGGACTTGTGCACAACAAGCCCCCGCGGCAACATACTCTGCCTCGGCGGTTGAGAGAGCTACGGAATTTTGTTTCCTAGAGGACTATGAAACAAGACAATTACCAAGAAATTGACATGTCCCACTAGTACTCTTTCTATCTACTCTACAACCCGCATAATCGGCATCCGAATAACTAGTCATTGAAAAATCTATAGTTTTTGGATACCAAAGACCCATTCCAATTGTGCCCTTAATATAACGAATAATGCGTTTTACCGCAATAAGATGAGACTCTTTAGGACACGATTGAAATCTAGCACAAAGACACACACTAAACATGATATCCGGCCTACTTGCCGTTAAATATAAAAGACTTCCTATCATGCTTCTATATAATTTAATATCAACATTTTTACCTTGTTCGTCCTTATCAAGCTTAGTTGTAGTTGCCATTGGAGTGTTGCAAGCCTTTGATCCTTCAAGCCCAAACTTCTTTACTAGCTCCTTTGCATATTTGGCTTGGTTAATGAAGGTTCCGTCTTGCAATTGCTTGATTTGGAGTCCAAGGAAGAAATTGAGCTCACCCATGGAAGACATTTCAAATTCTAGTTGCATTACCTTCTCAAAATCCTTGCACAAAAGCTCATTAGTAGATCCAAAAATTATATCATCAACATAAATTTGCACAATTAAAATATCATTATCAACATGCTTAGTAAAAAGAGTTGTGTCTACTTTGCCTTTAATAAAATCATTTGAAATGAGAAAACTAGAAAGTCTTTCATACCAAGCTCTTGGAGCTTATTTCAATCCATACAAAGCTTTATCAAGTTTAAAAACAAAATCGGGATGAACATGATCAACAAAACCGGGAGGTTGAGCAACATAAACTTCTTCATTAATAAAACCATTCAAAAATGCACTTTTCACATCCATTTGAAAAAGTTTAAAATTTTTAAAGCATGCAAAAGCTAGTGTCATCCGTATGGCTTCAAGCCGTGCTACGGGTGCAAAGGTCTCCTCAAAGTCAATTCCCTCAACTTGAGTGTAACCTTGGGCCACTAACCTAGCTTTATTCCTAATGACATTTCCGGACTCATCCATCTTGTTTCTAAAGATCCACTTAGTACCAATTATTGGTCTATCGTGGGGCTTAGGAACAAGGTGCCAAACTTGGTTGCGCTCAAATTGATTGAGTTCCTCTTGCATGGCAAGCAACCAATATGGGTCCGTCTCGGCTTCGAGAATGCCTTTGGGTTCAAAATGAGAAATGAAAGCAAAGTTACCACATAGGTCATGGAGTTTGGAGCGCGTTGTGACTCCTTTAGATACATCACCCAAGATGAGCTCCTTAGGATGGTTTGTTACGTATCTCCAAGCTTTGGGAAGCGGTTGAGCGCTTTCCTCTTTATCCTCTTGAACTTCACCTATAGATTCTTGCTTATCTTCTTGAGCGGGTGAGTCCTTCAAGGATAGTCTCTCCATGTCTTCACCTAATGGTTCAATCTCTACAACATTCTCAACAACCACATTAGTCTCTTCAAATTTAACATGCATGGATTCTTCTATGGTAAGTGTAGATCTATTGAAAACTCTATATGCTTTGCTAGTAGAGGAATATCCAACAAAGATAGCCTCATAAGCCTTAGCATCAAATTTACTCAAATTATCCTTAGCATTTAAAACAAAACAGTTGCATCCAAAAACTTTGAAATATGCAACATTTGGTTTTCTAGAATGATACATTTCAAATGATGTTTTTGAAGAATTTTTGCATAAATAAATACGATTCGATATATAGCATGCGGTGTTTACGGCCTCGGCCCTTAAATATTGAGGGAGGTCATATTCACTTATCATTGTCCTAGCCATCTCTTGAAGTGTTCTATTTTTCCTTTCTACAACTCCATTTTGTTGTGGAGTTTAGGACAAGACGTTTCATGCTTAATTCCCTTTTCATCACAATAAGTCATGAAGAGTTGGTTAATAAATTCACCACCTCTATCACTCCTTATTCTCAAAATCGGAAAACCCTTTTCTTTTTCAACTCTTTTTCGAAAAATTTTAAAATGAGAAAAAGTTTGATCTTTATTTTGTAAAAAGAAAACCAAGTAAAACGGGAGAAATCATCAACCAAAACAAATGCAAATCTACTTCCATTTAAACTCTTAGTTTTAGTTGGTCCAAAAAGATCCATATGAATTAATTCTAAAGGCCTAGTTGACATGATATCCTTGATTGGTTTAAAGGAAGACTTGGTTTGTTTCTCAAGTTGGCACGCACTACAAATGCGGTCTTTCTCAAAATCCAAGCAAGGTATACCCTTCACCAATTCCTTTGAATTAATCCTAGAGATATGGTCAAAAGATGCATGTCCTAATCTTCTATGCCAAAGCCAAGAATTTTCATCAAAAGCATTTAAGCATTTAGTAGAACAATCTAAATTAAGCATGTCAATAATATAAACATTATTATCACGAAAATCGGTAAGAATACAAACATCGGATTTAACATCAAAAATCTTGCATGAGGAATCATCAAAAACAACTTTAAGTCCACGGTCACAAAGTTGACTAATGCTAAGCAAATTATGTTTTAAACCATCTACTAAAACAACATTCTCAATAATAGGAGATGCACCAATTTGAATGTTACCTATACCGATGATAGTTCCTTTGGAGTCATCCCCGAAGGTGACGGAGCCACCTTCCATGTACCTTGATAGGGTTGTAAAGTTGTTGATATCCCACGTCATGTGTCTCGAACAACCACTATCAAGGTACCACCGCTCCCTACATCTTGGAGCCTTGGTGTGTACCTACATCAAACATTTTAGGACTTGATTTTGGTACCCACATTTTCTTGGGTCCTCTAGGGTTAGTGTCATTGACCCAAACAAGATTATTTGTTCTATTTAGTTGATCATAGCAAAACTTAGCTAAATGTCCATGTTTACCACAATATGTGCATCTATATACTCTACCATATCTAAATGCATAATGAGTGTGTGATTTGTGAGCATGAGCATTGTGAGCATGAAAGGATTTAACATGTGTGTGTTGTGTGTTGTGAGCATGGGAAATCTTATCATGAGAAATTTTAACATGGGAAGTATTCTTTTTAGAAAATTTTTCTTCAAGCTTCTTTGTATTAAAAGCACATTCTTTTAAAACTTTTTCAAAATCACTCATCTTAGATTTAAAGGAAGAAATCTCTTTATTATCAACAATAGGGGTTTTACCCTTACAAGAAATCTTATAAGTATCAAATTCACTTTGAATCGAAACAAGATTGGAAGAAAGATCATCTTTTTCTTTTGAAACAATGGCAAGTTGATTCTTAAGAAAAGCAACTTCTTTTTGTAATTTTAAACATTCAAGTTTCTTATTATCATAAGTTTCAGAAAGTTCTACAAAGGCATGTACTAGAACTTCCTTACTTAGTTCATCATCTTCATCATCAAGGGATTGAGGGGTTACCTTAGGTGTGTTTGCCATGAAACACATATTAGCTTGATCCACCTCCTCTTCGGACTCACTTTCCGAATCCCATGTTGCTTTGCAGGCTTTCTTCTCTTCCGGCTTCTTTGGCTTGAAGGAGGACGTCATCTTCTTTTTGAACTCCGGACAATCCGTCATGATATGTCCGGGTTTGCGGCAATTGTAGCATATGATCCTCCGCTCCTCTTTGCCTTCAAATTTTCTTCGGAAGTTGAGCTTGTTCTTCCGGTACAATCTTTTGACATTCCGCACAAGTAGAGTTAGCTCCTCATCTTCTTCTTCATCTTCTTCATCGTCATCATTGGTGGAAGAAGTCTTGAAGGCTATGGATTTCTTCTTTGAAGTAGTTGCCTCATCTCTTACTCTCTTCTCCATCTCATGGGTCTTTAGGTTCCCAATGAGACTAATGATGTCCATCTCGTCCTTGTCGTTCAACTCCTTTAAGGTGGTGGCCTTGATCTCCCAAGATGGTGGAAGAGCCCGTATCACTTTGCGCACCTTTTGATCGTTGGAGATGACGTCACCTAATGAAGAAAGACCATTTGTAATTTTAGTGAAACGAGTAATCATACAATCAATGGATTCTTCATCAAGCATTTTGAATGATTCATATTGAGACCTCAAGAGATCTATCTTATCTCTCTTGACTTGTGAAGTCCCTTCATGTGTGACCAATAAGTGTTGCCAAATCTCATAGGCGGATTGGCAATGAATTACCCCTGTAAGGTCATCCTCATTCAAGGCGGTTAAAAGGGAGTTTTGGGCTTTAGAGTTAGCCTCATATTCTCTAAAGTTGAAGTCGGTCCAAGTGCTCTCATCACTATCGGGTGCTACATAGGGTTTAGTCAAGGACTTGGCCACTAAGCTACCTAGTGATTGCAAAAAGATAGTCATCCTAACCTTCCAAATAGGGAAGTTTAGTCCATCAAATTTAGGTGGGGTTTTAATGTTGTCGGCCATGTTTACTAGTGTATGAATGGATGAATGAAAATGTTGATTAGCAATATTTTAAGGATCTCTCTATGGATGTTAAGCCAAACCTAGAGTCCAAGCTCTGATACCAATTGAAAAGTCACCTAGAGGGGGGGTGAATAGGTGACAATGCTAATCAAGGGGCAAATAAAAATTTAAAGCTACAACAATCACAAGATGAATGCAAGCAAGTAAGTATGACAATGAATATGATGAGCAAGTAATAAGTGCAAGCAAAATAGAGTAAGGATTGCAAGAATGTAAACCAATCGCAAACACAAGGATATGTTATCGAGGTTCGAGCACCCAGCTCTACTCCCCGCCTTCCCCAGAAGGATTCTAGCTACTTCCACTATCACAAAGAACAATTACAATGGAGTACCCAACTCCTACAATCTCAAGAACAAGTAATTATCTTGGTAGTCAAAAGACCACAAACTCTCTCTTTCAAAAAATCTCTTCCCTTACAAAGGTCCTTAGAGAATAATGAGTAGAATTGAAGCTCTTTTGTGTAAGAAAAAGAAATTGAAATCAGAGAAAAACTTTTGAAAACCCTTCAGAAAATTGAGAGAATTTAGCACAAAAACCAAGAACTTTGAAAGCCTTAAACTTTGAATTTTTGCAAAGATTGTTGTTGTAACAATCTCTCCCCAAACACCCTATTTATAGGAGAGGGCTAGGGTTAAGGGATAAAACATATTTACTGATGTTTAGGAGGTAATTAGATCAAAATATATCCTTAAACGAATTTTTAAACACAAAAGACAAAAAATAAACAGCTCTTAAAAATCTGCCCGTTACTGTTCAAACGGTCGGATCGGTCGACCGGGCCGGTCGACCGGTAGTATAAAAATTTGACCGTTACAGGCGAGCGGTCGACCGACCCAGTCGACCGATAAAACCTGTGAGCAAAAATAATAGTCCGGTCAACCGCACCGGTCGACCGACAGACGTGCACACGGATACGTGCCTCTGCCAGGACTTCGGTCGACTGGTCCGGTCGACCGGACCAGACTGACACAGACTCGGTCGACCGACCCAGTCGACCGGATCAGGTCAAAAAGTCAATTTTAAAAAGAAAACCAAGAGGATTTTGATTTTAACAAAAATACTTTTGAACAGGGATTAGTATAAAACACAAATATATATCTGTAGGCAAAATCTTGTATGCAAAATATTTTTGTATAATTTATAAGAAATTATTTTGGAATGAGCATGTGCGCAAAAACGTGTGTGATAGAGCTTCAAACCTATCCACTATTCTTTAACAAACTATAAACTGAAAAACAAATTACATGAAGACTTCTTGTGCTATCTTCAAGTCTTTTAGCCATCCAATGCCTTGCTAGTGCCTTCTCTTCTATGATCCTTCCTTGATGTGCAATTTGCCTTCCTTACTTTGTGAAACTTAGAAGTTCTTGCAATAGCTAAGCGAATGGTCTCTAAATATGGTACAAACCTGAAACTTATCTTAACAAACTTGTTAGTACCAAATAGCTCATATTTGGTTTGTCATCATCAAAACACAAAACAATTGGAGAGTGTAACCTCTTGGGCCAACACTTAGCATGTGCAATAAGCCGTTAAAACTCTAGGTTATCCCTAAAGGATGAGTTTTATCTCGTGAGAAATTTCAGTGGATTACACCCAGAAAATCCATAAAGAAAGATAAACAAAGTGTTAGTATTTTCGAAAAATATTTTGAAAAAGAGAAAAAATATTTAAAGTATTATTGTAAGAGTTCAAGTAATCTATAAGTTATAGAAAAATCAAATTTTTATTCCTAAACTTAGTCTCTATTTAAAAACTTGTTATCAATTAAGGTAAGGAGTTAAACTGTATTTCTCATCTAGTTTATTACTTTACCTAAGTAATATGCACCTTTGTGACAGTGAAATTTTGACTCAGGATTCTTAACTTTGACTCTTATGTCTTATTTTATATATATATATATATATATATATATATATATATATATATATATATATATATATATTTGGTATTATTCCAAGTTCTATTAGGCTTTCTAATCTGCCCATGTAATGAGTCTTATATCAGTGACTCCCAAGCCAGACGGTCTTAGGGCACCAGGTGAGATAACACCCTAAGGGCTTAAGGACTCAAGCAAATAAGGTCACAAAATTAAGGATTTTTATTTATAAGATGGACCGCCTTTAAGCATGAATACTTATGTTTTATGAGGCACAAATACCCAGCTTAATCAGAGAATTATATATATATATATATATATATATATATATATATATATATATATATATATATATATATATATATTAAGGCATAAGAATCTTTGTTTTTGAATCCTAAGTGTGTAAGTGTATAAAGTATGCATATTTCATCAAGGTAAAAATTAAAACTAAATTTCTTTTTCAAATTGTCTTCCTAACCCTAGAAATCAAACAAATAATCTTATTTTGACCAAGTATAAGAAACCCTAATTATGATTCTCCTATTCCTTAAAATTAACTTAATTTCTTACAAACAATAGGTCAAAATATTTTTTTCTTTTCAAAAGTTTTTAAAAGCAAAGAAAATATAAAAAAAATTTAAATAAAAAGAAAGCCTATGTTATGTTAGAACCCTCCCCCACACCTATCTCATGCATTGTCCTCAATGTATGAATGAATGCATAAATGCATGAAAAAGAAGAAAGAGAAGGAAAATGTTACACAAGGTGGTGGTTTCGGTGATAGTCAGATTGGGCCAAGCATTGCTACCCAATCAAGATAATGTGGTGGTTTACGGAACCCATCTTTATTGATCTCTTTTCTATTTATATATTATAATCCCCAATATGAATAAGGTCATGCAAGATCCTATCATGAAAATTATTCTCTTTACATGACCAGTCTTGAAAAATCATCACTGAGTCATTATGGTCACTACTTTGGTCTAACAATAGACTGTGATTTTGTGAAATGGATGATTTGGGCTCTGAAATAAAAAGTTTGGGAACCAATACTACCTCAAAAAAAATCAATTTTGGGTTCGAGAGTCAGTTTGAGTTGAGTCCAAATCAAAGAATTTAATTTCACATTCTTTTTTCTATCAATGAAATATGACTATTCAAATTGGTGATTCAATTTGATTGAGTAAAACCTGCATAGAAAAATACAGAATTTCATAACTTAAGAATAAAGTACAAGGTACTCAATACTACCGCAATAGCAAGTGGCTATGCGGGTCGTGATCCACAAGGAGGGACTTGCGATGGAAGCGTGTTGTAAGTTCTCTTTAGTTTACTTGAAATGGTTAAAAGTTCTTCTCTTATTCTTGTAAAGAAAAAGAAAAAGAATCTATCGTTAAATTAAGAAGAAAGTGAAAGATAAGAGAATGTGGAGAAAATAAAAAATGAGTTTATAGAAAGAAATAAAAATAGTAAAGAGTTGATAGTTGGTGATGGAGGTGATCTACACTAAATAATTAAAAGAAAGAAGAAAAATCTTAAAAATACTTACTTACCTCTTCCGCGCCTGCTTACCTTTGATTCGTATGACGATGTATCTTGGCTGAAGGCGATCGAAGCATAACATATAGGATCTTCTCCATTCCCGTTCTAAACTATGAAATGAAGGTGCAAGCTACACTAACATAGAAATGGTTATCCATCACCATAAGCCATCAACGGCACTTTCAAGGGCAAGACAAATTCAAGTCTATCAGAGTCATTTGGATTTACAAACACAGAAGAAGAAAGTAGAAGAAAAAAAAGAATAAAGAAGAAGAAGAAGCAACTTTCGATTCGATTATAACAACAATGAAAGAAAAAAAGAAAGACTTACACCGGTGTCACACTTAGTATAAGCTTCACTCTCATTCTCCCTTGAAAACTCTTCTCTAATCTCAGTTACATAAAGAAAATAAAAATTAAATAAATAAAAAGTAAAAACCTAAGTTACAAACCAAAGTACAACCTAGCCTATACTCTCTGCTAAATCGTTCCTCCATTCCTCAGAATTTGCTGGTATTTATACCGAAATATGGAAGAGGGAGTACTCTTTGGTCGCAGATCTACGGCGTGGATCTGGCCGATGTGGCCAATTGGCCAGATCTAGGGGGGCAGATCGAGGGTTTCTTCCTTTTCTCTATTATCCAAAGAGATTTCAATTTTGGTCCTCTGGATTTGACGATATTTCTATTGATCTTCGGTAAACCAAATGGATCTATAAAAATTCGAATTTAATCTGTTTCCATTTGATATTATCTCTCTGATTTTGCACTGATTTTCAGATTATCTTCTGTATTTTTGCTCTAGTACTTGATTTGATTTAATTCTGAATTAAATCAGAATTTAAATAGTCTTTTGGGCTCATTTCTCTTCCCTCTCCTTTAGTAAAGGCAATGCGAATAATTAGACAAAAAAAGATAATTAAAGCAGAGTTTATATATAATAAATATGAGAATGTGACGATAAATATGCAATATTAGTGACCGATCAAACATCAACTATTCATATATTAACAAAATATTCAATTATAAACTAAGAACTTAGCAGACCCACGCAATGAGAACTCTGAGTCTATCTAGTGATCTACCGTTGCCTTTGGCCAATCTTTATCTCTGACTTTTGCTGAAAACAAGAAATCTATCAGGGGATGAGCTCGATGGCTCAATGAGTGGAGTTACTTAAATTTTTAAATGAAACATGATATTAGCAGTCTGTAGTGTAAATAATATAAAAGATGTGATTATTCATCTAAATTGTAAGTGAATATGGATATCTCAACTAGATTGTCCAATTTCTTCAAATTGTTAATAAGTTCATACTGACGTGTGTATAAGAAATAGATGTCGGTATTTTCATTACAATTCTGTAAATCTGTATTCTGATGGTTCACAATTTTCATACACAGGTAACACATCTAACACATGTAAAGTGTACACACATGTATATCATACGCGTGCGCGCGCACACACACACATATCAATCATAAAAAGAATAATAATATTTTACTATTTTCGACTCTTACCAGATACCTCCGGCCCCTTCCTCCACACAGTCTTCAACTCCTAGCGGATCCCTCCAGCCCCTTTCTCAACAAGATACAAACCCCAATACACCCATATATACCTTTGATCCCTTTAAGAATTCAAATCATAAATAACATTAATTAGTTCTATCAGGAACTATCATCAACAAACACATGCATCCACATCAAATTTAGAGTTTGACACAATATTAAATACTTCAGATAAAGCAACCACATTGTAATTATTTTACTCATAATTAATCAACTCCCCTCCTTCATATACTATTCATGCGATAATTATCAATTCTTTGGGATTTTGTAATATAGTTGTTAACATTCATTCGTGGCAGTTGAATATTTCATAAATAAATCTTAATTTATCAGAAACCCACTCATTTTTATCTGGTTCCAAAACATCAACACCATGTATGCATATCTTTCGTCTCCATGATTGAAATGGCTCAAGAATCATCCGAATCTAACTCCAGATGACCAAGATATCGACCGGAAACCGAAACTGATAATCAAGGTTAGATTCGTAACATTAGAAATTGTCAAGGGAGTTATTGGTAATTTTTTAGGGTCTAAAATATAAATAATTTAATCTCTCAGGGGCCAAATGAATTTTACCTTTATATAAGGGGTCGGGTTCCAAGTGGATCGTGTACGGGTTTAAAACCTAATAATCCAATATATCTCTCTTCTTCCTCAAGCAGCAACCCCATAAACCCAGCTTCCATGGCCATGGTTGCCGCCTCTGGGCGTCACGTCCGCCCGGCCACCAGGTGGTCTGGCCTTGCCACCCGCCGCCTCCGATCTGCCTTGATCGCCGACTGGCCATCCATCACTAGTCAACAAAAGTGAGGGGAGTGAGAGGGAATGAGAAAATAAGAGAGAGAGAGAGAGAGAGATGGGAGGGGCTGTCGCGTGCTGCTCCTTCCTCACCGCCGTTGACCTCTGACTGCCAATGCGCCCTAATGCCGTTGCATGCACGGCATCGCCCTGGCTAACGGTCAGAGCCAGAGAGATAGAGATAATGAGGGAGAGAAGAATTCTGTGTAGAGAGAGTGTGTGTTTTATGTAGAAATTGAGGGTTTTTTCTCAAATTGCCACCTAGCCTTTCTAATTCCAAGATTAATCCCAACCATCCACCTCTCCTTGCAAACCTACTACTTCCATTTAAATATTTAATTTGGTATTTGATTAGTATAATACAATGTATACAAATACTCTTATACATTTGTGTGTGTGTATAAATTTATTTTTATACCAATCGTCACCATTTTTGCACATATCCTTCCTTATGCATTAGCTATATTGGATGGTATAAACAGTTTAGTGGAGAATAATTCATGTTTGCATCTTGTACATGTATATACACTTGTATTTGAATACCCTAAATCCTTAAATACCATCCATAATATTTTCAAATATCACTTATTCATATAAATTTATTAAATTCTATTTTTTCCACTTAATTGTATCAAAATTATTATCATGTGACCAGATAAATTATCATAATATAATACAAGATTTGCATCTTTTAACACTAATTCATGATTAAATAATCTGAGCATTATATTTATCGATTTTAGGTACTATCTCATAATCGGAGATTAAAGCGTAAATTGGGATTTTTTAAAAAAAAGTCGGGATGTTACATTCTACCCCCTAAGAAATTTTCGTCCTCGAAACTTGGCACTTGAAATAAGTGAGGGTAGATGCTCCGCATTCACTCTTATATAATGACACTTCTCTTTAAGTTTAATATCTTACTTAGCTTGTTGGATTTTTCACATCACTTTCACCTGATAAGTTAATTTGTTTCTCGACTACTTTACTTTGTGATCTCGAACTTACATCAATTCTTCAACATATAATATATCATCTTGGATTTATTAGATATACTATAATTTGGTTCAATTACATATTTGCTTAGTTGCAAAACTTGAAGTACATTATGTATATTGTCCAATTCTAGTGGTAAGGCCCACCAGAATACAATAATTTCAACCTGGTCCAATATCTCAAATGGTTAACGTGTCGGGAATCAAATCTCTTTTCTTACCGACATATGTTATTTTGATCATTGGAGACATTTCAGAAATACTTTGAAATTTTCAAGGGTTGTTGATCCGCACAGCTCTTGTCTGCTCTGAACAACCTTTTATCATTTTCTCAATTATTAGTTTTCGAACTTTATGACTTAAGCATCACATCTTATGTTTAACTCTTCAATTTCATTATTTCTGATCAACATCCCATTTTCTAACTCATTATTTATAGTTAAGAGATGGTGACGTTCATCTACTAACTTCTACAATTGGCTAATAAGCATATCAAGATTTCTAGGTAGAAGTTTTAGGGATTTATCAGTTTTTATATCCATCAAGATGTCTTCTTGCCACAAATCATAAATAATTTTCCTAAAGTGATTGTACAATTTCTTCAGTAGATTAAAAAGGCTAACTCATTCTTTCCTTACCAGTTTGTAATTGATCCATTCAATTCTTCAAATAATATCTGCAGTGCATCTAAAATGTGCAATTCAAGTTTCTCATACAGTCTCATAATTAATAGGACAGTAGCATTTACTAAATCATAACAGGAGTGCCAATATCCTATTTATTATTTGTCTACCTATAGTCCGGTAAAATTATTAAGTTCATCCACTACATTAATAATAACAACACTAATTGAATCTTTCTCTTGTTTAAAAATCGATACATTGTCACTTAATTTCTTCTACAACACTCTGCTTGGCTTAATAATCTAACAATATTTTCATTTGTATTTTTCTATATTTCATCTATATGGTTTTGTAGATCGACTATTTTGGATTTCTAGATAAAATATTTCTCATATCTCTTATTTTTTTTCACAAATTATTATCTCTTATTTTGATCATATGAGCTTTAGACGAAGACGTACCAAGAGTATATGTGTTGTTATAAGCATATCTATCATTGGTAGATACTTATTCTAATTTCTTTCAAAATTTCAGTACACATGACTTTAACATATATATTTAATATTTGGATGATTTTCCTGACTATCTGTTCGACTAAAAATATACTGTTATACTTAACTGTACTTTAATACTCACTGTTTCAATTATTGAAAATTTTGGTGCTGATATACCTCTGCCTGCCCCTATAATATACTTCTTATTAACTTCTCAAGTTATAAAAACTCATTTTCTCCACCAGCAATCCAATGCTGGTTATTATGATTCAACTCAATATTAATCTCAACATCAGATTTTCGAGCATTATTTTTCATCACAATAATGTTTCAATTCAAGGTTCACTACGGTTACAAATTTAATTTATCACACCACAATTATCTCACTAATTACTAGTCTTGTCGACAATTGTCAGTTCTATCGACTATTGTTACTTCAATTTCTGTATTTTAGAAAATTATGTTCAGTATCCTTACGCGATAAATTCTGTTTGTATAAAAGTTGTTCATCATGAAAAGGGTAGTTAACTTAACAAGTCTATATACACCCATTAATTGTAGCGTTGAATTGAAGTAGGAAACTTTACTCAAAACTCGATGTTTATTTTTGCCGTCAGTTGGGTCGACCAGATTTCTCATTATCCTTGCATTCTATGAATGCTTCATAAATTTCATTAATATTTCTTCATTGAAAAATTTCAATAGTCACGGTATGTGGCAGGCACCAATCTAAAGTTAATACGCAATGGTACATTGTGATTATCTAAAAGGTAAAAGATTCCTTATTTAGATGTAATAAAATAATTGTAATACTTTTAAATTTTAACAAGTGTCTGTTTCATTTATATAGACATTATATATTCACGATTTCACGAAATATATATCAGTCCGTTGACTTTACATACAAAAGATCCTATTATTATACATACGAACTTTCTTCATCAAAATACTGATCAGAACAGCACTCACTCAATATACTGGTGAACCCACAAAAATATTTTATTTATCATTGATTGTCCCATCAAACTCTATGGATATCCGTGATTCTATATCATCAGACTCTCCCATTTAGAAAATAAAGAGAGAAATTATATCAAACTCTTATCATATCATAATCCCACAATATAAATCATCTCTATATAGGGATTCTCCTCAAATAGTATCCATAATCTTTTCAATATGACATATCTCTTATATTATTTTATCTGAGTTTTGGTTATTCTACAACCAGATTCTTAATAAAGTTCTTCCGCTCTGATTAAATCTTGATTCGCTGATATTTCAGCTACTTCCTTATTCCAGTGTCCTATACGACTGGCAGCTCATACTAAGGACCTACACCACCAATAGAACACGTTTGAATCAAAGCATGTGAGTATAATCTCATTCGAACGTAAGAAAATAATTAATATCACGCATCTCGAGAACAATCATACACATCATAGCCCACTACCCCCTTAGAACTACCCACATACAATCAAATCACACAATTATACAAATAAGACACACATACATACACATCAATCTGGCTGATCAGTCCTGATCTTGTGTAAATCACATTCCTAGGCCTACATTTTCTTAGGCCCTATTTTCAGCTCTATTCTTTATTCCTAAACGTTGGCTCCAATATCAACTGTAACGGTCTCAGATTTTAATCACTGGTTAACTTTAATCACATCTAATTTCACTAATTAATCTCATTATCCTTATAATCATCTCTAAATTTATCAGAAATTTTGGCAGCATCTCCTATATAATACGGAGTCTGCCCTGATACAACATTAATATAAACTAGTCTTAACATCGACCATTAATCCATAAACAATATCCCACACAATTTATAATACAATTTTGACTTGACATCGTCTACTTATAAATCTTAGAATTGCATATAATTTCAACTCAAAGTCAAATAAATATATATTAACATGACAGTAGTCTCTTCGATATAACATCTTAACACAAAACTATCTATAATTCATCTCCAAATAAAATCAGAATGTGTGTGTGTTGTGTGTGTGTGGATCCTCGAACCATCTTATACATAAACAACTATTTGGTCTATTCAATAACATCAACTATACATATATACATATTAATAAAATATTCAATTATAGATTAAGAGCTTAGGAGACCCACACAATGAGTGCTCTGAGCCCTTCCAATGCTTTACCATTGCCTTTAGCCGGTCTTTATCTCTGACTAATCCTGAAAACATGAAATTTATCAGGCCTTAAGCTCTGAGCCCTTCCTCCACACAGTTTTCAACTCCTACCGGATCCCTCCAGTCCCTTCCTCAATAAGATACAAACCCCAACACACCCATATATACCTTTGATCCTACTAAGAATTCAAATCAGTAAACAATATTAACTAGTTCTATCAAGAACTATCATCAACAAACACATGCATCCAAAGCATATCAAGAGTTTGACACAACATTAAATACTTCAGTTAAAACAACCACATCATTCTTATTTTACTCATAATTAATCAACTCCTCATTCATATGCAATTCTTGCAATAATTATCAATTCTTTCGGAATTTGTAATATAGTTGTTAACATTCATTCGTAGTAGTTGAATAATTCATAAATAAATTTTAATTTATCAGAAGGCCCACTCACCTCTAATCGATTTCATATGTAACACTATGTACGTGTAGCTCTCGTCTCCGTGATCAAAACGGCTCAAGAATTGTCTGAATCCAACTCCGGATGATCAAGATATCGACCGAAACCTGAAACCAATAATCAAGGTTAGATTCATAATATTAGAAATTGTCCAGGGGTTAGGAATTTTTTAGGGTCTAAAATGTAAATAATTGAAACTCTCAGGGGCCAAATGAATTTTACCTTTATATAATGGGTCAGGTTCCAAATGGATGGGGTTGGGTTTGAAACCCATTAATCCAATATATCTCTTTTCTTCCTCAAATAGTAGCCCCCTTTCACCGAGCACCCATGGACATGGTTGTCGCCTCTGGGCATCACGTTCGCTCGGCCGTCGCTGTAAACTAGCCTTGCCGTCCAGCGCCGCCTTGATCGATGATTGGCCATCCATCGCTGGCCAACGAAAGTGAGGGGAGTGAGAGGGAATGAGAAAAGGAGAGAGAGATGGGAGAGCCTGCCCTGTGTCGCTCCTGTAAGGTCCCAGTTTTTAATCACCTGAATTAATCTTAATTTTCACTTAATCATCAACATTAATCTAAGTAACTCGGATAGTTTAGAGTAATAGAATAATATAATAATATAATAATCTTAATCTTCACTTAATCATCAATAGATAAATTATCATAATATAATACAAGATTTGCGTCTTGTAAAACTAATTCATGATTAAATAATCTAAATGTTATAGCTATCGATCCTAAATACCCCTGTATTATCTCATAATCGGATATTAATGTGTAAATTGGGATTTTTTTTAATAAGTCGAGATGTTAGAACTTATGTCATTCCTGAAGGATTCGAGGTCGAATTGTTCCCATTAAATACAACCCTACGATATCTAAATGCAAGATACATTCTATTGAAATTGATCTACAATATTTCAAGTAACTAAAAATTAAAAATAATATAATTTTAATACTTTTTTTTCCTATCCATCAAGTAGACGCAAAATGATGGATGACAATAGCATATTGCTTAAATCTACATCTTTAGACATTCAAATTCTCGATCCGATCATTTCATCATGAACTAAACTCTTAAAAACCCTCTTACATGTCAATTTTTTTTTTAGATTTCAAATATTCTGCATCGTTAAACTAACTCACTATTCGGACGTCCATTTTGTGCCTACTTGATGGATGGGAAAAAAGTATTCAAAATATATGATTTTTAATTTTTGGTTACTTGAAATTGTAACAGCCTATATTTTTTTTATTTCCTAGTCATATTAAGCATCGGTTATAGAGGGAATTTTTATGATTCCTCTTTCTTAATTGAATACCGATAGTAATAAAGATAACTAAGGAACTAGTATTTTATTTATTTTTATGAGTTATTTTCATTTTTGGATATATGGCATAAATTGAAATACATAGAAAATATATGTAGGTATTTTATGCCAATATAAATATGATACTAGGGTATATGAGTGTATATCTGAGATAATTGTATTTTTTTTAGTATATCTTATAGTATTCCCAAAAATTAGTGTATACCTAAATAAATACTAGGTATTTGTAAATTATTTATTATGTAGAGTTAGTGGATGGGTTAGGTATGCATGGAGAGGTAAGATGTAAGGCTAGGATCATCTTGATCCTAGCCTTGGCCAAGTGGCAAGTTAGTGGAGGTGATGTCTTTGTAATGACTTGGGTTATTGGGGGCCTCTATGCAAAATACCCTTCCCTTACGTTGAGATCTGAGGGGAGAATTTCTCTCCTCTCTGTAAAAATAAAACCTTCTCTCCCAACTGAAACCCTAGATCCACACAGCTCTCTCTCCACCCACACAACACTCTCTCTCTCCCTCTTGCACCCCCCAGCCGAAACCAGGGGGCGGCAGCAGCCGCGCGCCACCACAGCCGCGCGTAGCACGCGCGGGGGCGGCGCACAGCCGCGCTGGGGCGGCGCACGGCAGCGCGAGGGCGGCGCCCCAGGCCGCGTGTGGCCTGGTTGGCGGGGGGGAACTTTGTTGGCCGGAGAAGAGGAGAAATTCAGATTTGGGGGTAGTTTTTACAAGGGAAAATCAAAGCCCTAATTCTGAATTTAGTTCCAAATACTCCCTTTTTCCAGAGGTTAAAATTTGGGTACAGGTAAAATAACACTCAACTAGTTCTTCTCATGTTATGATCTATTTCATGACTAAGAATTTGCCTATGTCTCTTGCTAGGGTTTGAGTGAAAGTTTGAACAAGGAGCAAGTGGGAATCCATCTTCTAAGTGAGTAAATTATTATACTCACTATGCTTACATAAGTCATGAATTTAAATTAAGTAATTATCATAATGAAATTAGGAGGAATTTGGGGAAAATATTCATGAATAATGTAAGGTAATGTGTAAATTAGTTTTCTTTTTATGGGATTGGTGTCATGTTTGTTCTCTTTCACTAGAGGATGGTGATATATTTATGGGATTGGTGTCATGTTTGTTCTATTAGAGGATGGTGATATATTTATGGGATTGGTGTCATGTTTGTTCTCTTTTCACTAGAGGGTGGTGACATAAGTAGTATATGTTCTGCATTAGTAACAATTAGAACTATGTAACTTAACATATGTGAAGTGCATGGTGATGGGTGATTTCTTCCGAAGTCCTTCTAACAAACTGGGTAGGGGATATAAATGTGCATGGGGGTTATGTTATATCCTAAGTATGTGAAACATTAAGTCACTAATCATGATACTTACGCGTTCCGCATGAATCATAGTTATATGAAATACTATGGCATTACTTATAAAATAGCATGTGGAGTATATGGTTTATATGTGAATATGTTGATTTTGTGATCTATATCAAAACATGCTAATTGTGTGATTCATGCAATAGTATATTATTGATATGCATTATGCATGAGTGTGTTGATTTTAGGAACTATGTAATGGTATGTTGATTTCCTTTGTTTGTCAATTGAGAGGAGGAAGGGGCCGGGCGGGAGCCGGTAGGAGGGGGAAGACGGTGAGTAACGTTAGTGCATAATTGTTTTATAAATATAAGGAGGAAGGGGCCGGGCGGGAGCCGGTAGGTGGGAGAAGACGGGATCATGGGAATTACGTATATTCATTACATAAATATGTATTAATATTTCATATGCTATATTTGAGTCTTGGTTGCACTTACTAGGAGGAAGGGGCCGGGCGGAGCCGGTAGGTGGGAGAAGACGGGAAAAAATAGCATCATATGATTAGGGTGACATGCGAATGTGCCTTGATAAATAATATAAATATGTGTTATCGGAAAGTGTCTGAAAGTGGCAATAATTAGTAAAGGCTAGGGCAAGGTAAGAACTTGTGTATATACTTAGAAGGAACTTTTAGTAATCATAAAGAAAATCTAGCAATTATGGCTTGTAATTATTAAATCGGGTAAGGAGGTATCTATATTCATGTATGGTTTCTCTCGGACTCCGCAAGGTATATTGTGATAGAATATTCATGTTATCATTCTTATAGTGTTTATGTAATTTACTCGCTGAGCCGTCGAGCTCATTCCTTTTTTTTTCCTTTCAGGTCTGGATAAAGGTAAAGGCATATTGTAGCATGGAGTAGTCATGAGCAGGATGGCATATTTTTCATAAAACCTTATCTTTGTTCACTATGTGCATATAATTATGTTTTATTTCAGCATTACCTAGTTAAATGTACTATGGTGCTACTATCATATGTAACCCCTTTTATTGTAATAGTTGTAACTAGAACTTGGTGGTACTTGGGATGTTTGTAAATCTAAGAATCATGATCATGTTGGTAGTATCATGTTGATGAAGGATGCCTTGATGGATATGTAGTGGAACATATTGTATAAGCATATTGTGGAAACTTCTTTAAGGTTGAAATATGGTGTTAGTGCGATCTTTATACCGTGTGATAAGTAGGCCATGTGGCCGAAATCCTTTATGGACATAAGTAGGCCTTGGAGCCGAAATTGCTATTTTGTATGTGGAAAAAGTAAAATATTAGAGGAAATGCTGCCGAAATTTTCTAGATTTTGAATAAAGGAAGAGATTTGGAATAAATATGTGTTGTGGAGCTAATCTTGCTTATTAGAAGCTGGGACCGTTACAGTTGGTATCAGAGCGTGGTTTAGGCAAGGTTAGCTTAGATAGATGTAGAATACAGGACTGGCCGGGTAAGCATGTGAAATTTGTATGTATGTCTGGGTAAGTTAGATAAGGGGGTATTGGGGTGATAATAGGATCTTAGGGTATTGGAACCTGAAAGGTATGATATTTAACTGTTCTCTACATTTGAATTCGGGTACCCGCATACCTTAATTCAAATGAATCCTACAAAGGGTGCGGGCCCTTCTGTATGGAATTTCAGTGATATGGGGCACTGGGAAGGAGAGAGCAATCAAAATATCACACAAGTCAGGGGTCAAACCTATTGGCAGAGTAGTTCCACCCAATGGTAAAATTATGAAAGATCGGCATGATTAGAGAAGTGATGATTTTCTATCATGTCTGGTTATATATTCATGCAATTTATTATTTTGGGGAGAATTGGAAGACAAATCGTCTAATGTAAATATCTTACTTCTACAGATGGGTGATTCTGAGATGACAGGATCGTCATCTGACGGTCCGGGTCGAAAAGTTTGAGTTGGATTGCGGACCACATGGATTGAGATTTTGAGTCCGATGAGACCGATCCAGCTATCATTCTGAAAGGTCCCTCAGACAGTAAAGATACAGGGTTCGCATAGGACAAGATAATAAAGATGAAATCAGTGAGGCAGAAAGTGCCATAAGGAATGCACCAACAACTGTGGACCTGGGAGTCCTTCCTAACAATGAGATGAATCCTGAAGGAAGGATTTTCTTCGGAGGTATTTGGTGGGACTCCAGCTGGGTAGAAGACATGGATCTTTACGATGATCATGAGAATTGGAGATGCGAATATGATACTGTCCTGGAGGAAGAAGAAGAGGATCCTGAGGAAGAAAATCTTGAAGAAGAAGAGGATCTTGAAGAAGTAGATCCAGAAGAAGATGATCCTGAGGAGTTAAATCAAGAAGAAGAAGACCCCGAAGAAGAAGAAGACATTGAGGAAGATAAATCTGTAGGAGACGACGGGGAGGAAAGCTCCTCGGGTTCTAACATAACCCCTTGATAGAGGTTTAGGTGGGTGGTATTTTCTTTTGTTTTTGGAGAAAATGAATGTTGACTCATATAAATGGATATATTTTTTTTTGGGGTGAAGAAAGGAGTTGTCAATAGCTATATGTGTGAACAATGTATCTCTTTATGACTGCATTTGTATGTTTTGAAAGAATGTAGTCATGCTAATGTAAATGTTGCCATGAAAACATTTTGTGCATAAATGAAATCAGTGGTATGTTTTTGAGCTATTCTACTTGTTGTTATTTGATTGCTATTGATTAAGTTTGACTATTCTATTAGGTATTAAATGGACTTAAATTTTCCTCCACCCGATGCCAACTCGGAGGGCGATGTCCCCTTGCATAGCGCAATCGGGAGCGTCCATCCCCCGCAAGTCAAGAATTCCTAAGTGAACAATCTAATGCCAATCGGAGAATTCCAGACAGAATACCGGATTGGCTGGCACAACTGGCAAATGTTAATAACCCTCGTAGAGCCCTTGAACAATTTCAAAAGTTAAATCCACCAGCTTTTAAAGGAGGAGTTGATCCGATACAAGCTGAAGAATGGCTCCGTCAGATTGAGAAAATACTTGATGTTATGGAGTGCACTGAAAATCAACGAGTATCTTTCACCTCCTTTATGTTCCAAGGAGAAGCTGAGCGTGGTGGGAGATGATTAAAGGAGGGGCTAAGACCATGGGGAAAGAAATCTCTTGGAACTTTTTAGTTAAAAAATTCAATGAAAAATATATACCGGGAGTGGTGAAGGACAGACTTGCAATGGAATTTCAAGACCTAAAGCAGGACCAGTTGACTGTGAGTCAATATGAAGCCAAATTCACCCAACTGTCTAGATATGCGGAGAAATTGGTGTCCGAAGAGGAAGATAGGGCAAAAAGATTTGTTAGAGGCTTGAGGCCTGAAATCAGGAGTAAACTGATTCCTTTCCAATTACAGATCTATAGCCAAGCTGTAGAGAAGGCCCTAGAAATTGAAAGAGACATGCAGGAGAGCCAGGAGGCAAGGACCAGGGAACTGCCTTTCATGAAACGCCCCCGGTATGCTAATGCGTCAAACTTTGGAACTCACTCGGTGAGGTCCGACAGAGGCACCAGATCTTCCTTTATACCCGCCCAGGGGACCAGGATGAACTCATGGCCCAAGAATAAAGGATTTCCCCATTCAGAATTACCAATGTCCTCTCCACGCTCCAACTTTACGGGAAGAACTCTGAACCTATGAACTATCAACTAGTGGTGTCAACCCCAGTAGGCACGAGTGTGACCACTAGTGAATACTATAAGGAATGTGAAATCATTATAGGAGAAATGAAAACACATACAGACTTGATTAAATTAGGAAAGATGGAATTTGACATCATCCTGGGAATGGATTGGTTGTCAACATATCGAGCTCATGTAGATTGTCACCAGAAAAGAATAATCTTTAAGTTAGAAGGAGCTCCAGAAAGAGTCTATGAAGGAATGAAGGGTAAGATTTGCACTCCAATCATTTCAGCCGTGAAGGCCACTAAGCTATTAAAGCAAGGGTGTCAAGGATTCCTGGCAACTGTTATTAGTGAAGACAAGATAATAAAAATTGAAAACATAAAAGTTGTAAAGGAATACCCTGATGTATTTCCGGAGGATCTACCCGGCTTGCCCCAGATAGGGAAGTAGATTTTTCCATTAATCTTCTACCAGGGACAAGTCCCATATCCAAGGCACCCTATAGGATGGCGCCCGCAGAAATGAAAGAATTGAAGGACCAGCTGCAAGAGTTACTAAGTCTGGGATTTATTCGGCCGAGTGTATCACCTTGGGGTGCTCCTGTGTTATTTGTTAAGAAGAAAGATGGGAGCATGAGGCTGTGTATAGACTACCGTGAATTGAACAAGGTAACTATCAAGAATCGGTATCCACTGCCAAGGATTGATGACCTTTTTGACCAACTTCAGGGTGCCAGTATATTTTCCAAAATAGATCTGAGATCTGGATACCATCAATTAAAAATTAAGCCGGAGGATGTTTCTAAGACAGCCTTTCGGACTAGATATGGTCACTATGAGTTTTTAGTGATGCCATTTGGTTTAACCAACGCTCCAGCAGCATTTATGGATCTGATGAATAGGATCTTCCAACCATACCTAGATCAATTTGTGGTGGTCTTTATAGATGACATTCTAATCTACTCTAAAAGTAAAGAAGAGCATGAAAGTCATTTAAGGGTAGTTTTACAATTATTGAGAGAGAACCAACTCTATGCAAAACTTAAAAAGTGTGAATTCTGGCTGGATAAAGTTGGATTCTTGGGCCACATCATAGATAAGGAAGGAATATCAGTGGATCCTGCGAAGATCGAAGCGATTAAAGAATGGCCTCGACCTACCAATGTCACCGAAGTGCGAAGTTTTCTAGGACTGGCTGGGTATTACCGGAGATTTGTGGAGGGATTCTCCAAAATAGCGGCATCCTTATCACAATTAACGAAGAAGGGACTCAAATTCCATTGGGGAGATAGTCAGGAAAGAAGCTTTCAAGAGTTAAAGGATAAACTAACATCGGCCTCAGTCCTAACCATGCCCACTGGAACTGAAGGCTATGTTATTTACAGTGATGCGTCGAAGTCAGGGCTAGGGTGTGTGTTGATGCAGCATGGCAGGGTAATTGCATATGCTTCTAGACAACTAAGGAACCATGAGAAGAATTATCCTACACATGATCTTGAGCTAGCCGCAGTCATCTTTGCCTTGAAAATATGGCGACATTACCTTTATGGGGTCTCATGTGATATATATACAGATCATAAGAGTCTAAAGTATATCTTTACCCAAAAGGAGCTGAATATGCGACAAAGAAGATGGTTGGAGTTAATGAAAGACTACGACTTGGCTATTCATTACCACCCCGGGAAGGCCAATGTTGTGGCGGATGCCCTTAATAGGAAGTCTGGAGGATCCGTAGCAGTGTTACTAACACAACAGGACGACCTATTAAAAGACATAGAGCGGATGCAATTGGAGATCTTAGTAGAGGAAACTCGAGAAAGGGTGGTGCAGGTAAATCAAGTTAGCATTGATTTTGACCTCCACAAAGAAATTAAAGAAGCTCAACTAAAAGATAATCAAGTAATTAGAATTGTAGAAGGAGGGCAAAGGGGTGAAACTCAAGATTGTTCCATTGTTAAGGACTTGCTAAGAAAGGGAGGCCGAATCTATATACCTTCAGATTTTAAGCTCAAAGAGCAAATTATGACTGAAGCACATTGCACTCCTTACACCGCACATCCTGGAGCAACCAAGATGTATCAAGATCTACGATCAAATTTTTGGTGGGAAGGAATGAAGAAGGACATAGCTAAATTTGTACAAAGATGTCTGATATGCCAACAAGTCAAAGCTGAGCACAAGAAGCCCTCGGGACTCCTTATGTCGTTGCAAATACCTGAATGGAAGTGGAGCAACATTACTATGGATTTTGTTACAGGACTTCCCAAATCCCCTCAAGGATATGATGCCATATGGGTGATAGTAGACCGACTCACAAAGTCCGCCCACTTCCTACCCATTCGAATAAACTATTCGATGGACAGATTAGCCCAGATCTACCTCCGAGAAATAATCAGAATTCACGGAGTACCTGAGACTATTGTGTCAGATCGGGACCCCCGATTCCAGTCAAGACTATGGATCAGCCTATCCCAGGCTCTGGGCACTAAACTACATCCAAGTACAGCTGCTCATCCACAAACCGACGGACAATCAGAAAGAACTATTCAAATACTAGAGGATATGCTGAGAGCATGTGTATTGGATTTCGGAGGTAATTAGGAAAAATACCTACCATTGGCAGAGTTTGCATACAACAATAGTTATCAATCTACTATTGGAATGCCGCCATTTGAAGCCTTGTACAGCAGGAAGTGCAGATCTCCGATTTGTTGGGAGGAGATGGGAGACCGAACATTATTCGGAGCTGATATAGTGTTAGAAACAACAGAGAAGATCCGGATAATTAGGAAGAGGATGAAGGCGGCCCAAAGTAGACAGAAGACATATGCAGATCGGCGCCGGAGACCCTTGGAGTTTGCTGAAGGCGACAAAGTTTTCTTGAAGATATCACCAATGAAAGGAGTGATACGGGTTGGTAAACGGAATAAGTTAGACCCCTGTTTCATCGGTCCTTTTGAGATATTGGAAAGAATTGGACCTCTGGCCTACCGGTTAGCATTACCACCAGAAATGGAGAAGATGCATAATGTATTTCATGTGTCACAATTAAGGAAATACATACCAGACCCCAGTCATGTTCTTAGTTACTCACCACAACTCCAAGAAGATTTATCATATACGGTGGAGCCAGTGCAAGTCGTGGATCGTAAGGAGAAGGTGTTGCGGAACAAAGCTATTCCGTTAGTGAAGGTATTATGGAGAAGCCAGGAAATCGAAGAGACTACCTGGGAACCAGAGGAGGATATGCGAATTACCTACCCACAACTTTTCCAAGGTACGTCGAGCTTCGGGCCGAAGCTCCCCTGAGGGGGTAGAAATGTAACAGCCTATTTTTTTTTTTTCCTAGTCATATTAAGCATCGGTTATAGAGGGAATTTTTATGATTCCTCTTTCTGAATTGAATACCGATAGTAATAAAGATAACTAAGGAACTAGTATTTTATTTATTTTTATGAGTTATTTTCATTTTTGGATATATGGCATAAATTGAAATACATAGAAAATATATGTAGGTATTTTATGCCAATATAAATATGATACTAGGGTATATGAGTGTATATCTTAGATAATTGTATTTTTTTAGTATATCTAATAGTATTCCCAAAAATTAGTGTATACCTAAATAAATACTAGGTATTTGTAAATTATTTATTATGTAGAGTTAGTGGATGGGTTAGGTATGCATGGAGAGGTAAGATGTAAGGCTAGGATCATCTTGATCCTAGCCTTGGCCAAGTGGCAAGTTAGTGGAGGTGATGTCTTTGTAATGACTTGGGTTATTGGGGGCCTCTATGCAAAATACACTTCCCTTACATTGAGATCTGAGGGGAGAGTTTCTCTCCTCTCTGTAAAAATAAAACTTCTCTCCCAACTGAAACCCTAGATCCGCACAGCTCTCTCTCCACCCACACAACACTCTCTCTCTCCCTCTTGCACCCCCCAGCCGAAACCAGGGGCGGCAGCAGCCGCGCGCCACCACGGCCGCGCGCAGCACGCGCAGGGGCGGCGCACGGCCGCGCGGGGCGGCGCACGGCCGCGCGGGGGCGGCGCCCCAGGCCACGTGTGGCCTGGTTGGCGGGGGGGAACTTGGTTGGCCGGAGAAGAGGAGAAATTCAGATTGGGGGTAGTTTTTACAAGGGAAAATCAAAGCCCTAATTCTGAATTTAGTTCCAAATACTCCCTTTTTCAGAGGCTAAAATTTGGGTACAGGTAAAATAACACTCAACTAGTTCTTCTCATGTTATGATCTATTTCATGACTAAAAATTTGCCTATGTCTCTTGCTAGGGTTTGAGTGGAAAGTTTGAACAAGGAGCAAGTGGGAATCCATCTTCTAAGTGAGTAAATTATTATACTCACTATGCTTACATAAGTCATGAATTTAAATTAAGTAATTATCATAATGAAATTAGGAGGAATTTGGGGAAAATATTCATGAATAATGTAAGGTAATGTGTAAATTAGTTTTCTTTTTATGGGATTGGTGTCATGTTTGTTCTCTTTCACTAGAGGATGGTGATATATTTATGGGATTGGTGTCATGTTTGTTCTATTAGAGGATGGTGATATATTTATGGGATTGGTGTCATGTTTGTTCTCTTTTCACTAGAGGGTGGTGACATAAGTAGTATATGTTCTGCATTAGTAACAATTAGAACTATATAACTTAACATATATGAAGTGCATGGTGATGGGTGATTTCTTCCGAAGTCCTTCTAACAAACTGGGTAGGGGATATAAATGTGCATGGGGGTTATGTTATATCCTAAGTATGTGAAACATTAAGTCACTAATCATGATACTTACGCGTTCCGCATGAATCATAGTTATATGAAATACTATGGCATTACTTATAAAATAGCATGTGGAGTATATGGTTTATATGTGAATATGTTGATTTTGTGATCTATATCAAAACATGCTAATTGTGTGATTCATGCAATAGTATATTATTGATATGCATTATGCATGAGTGTGTTAATTTTAGGAACTATGTAATGGTATGTTGATTTCCTTTGTTTGTCAATTGAGAGGAAGAAGGGGCCGGGCGGGAGCCGGTAGGAGGGGGGAAGACGGTGAGTAACGTTAGTGCATAATTGTTTTATAAATATAAGGAGGAAGGGGCCGGGCGGGAGCCGGTAGGTGGGAGAAGACGGGGATCATGGGAATTACGTATATTCATTACATAAATATGTATTATTATTTCATATGCTATATATGAGTCTTGGTTGCACTTACTAGGAGGAAGGGGCCGGGCGGGAGCCGGTAGGTGGGAGAAGACGGGGGAAAAATAGCACCATATGATTAGGGTGACATGCGAATGTGCCTTGATAAATAATATAAATATGGTATTATCGGAAAGTGTCTGAAAGTGGCAATAATTAGTAAAGGCTAGGGCAAGGTAAGAACTTGTGTATATACTTAGAAGGAACTTTTAGTAATCATAAAGAAAGTCTAGCAATTATGGCTTGTAATTATTAAATCGGGTAAGGAGGTATCTATATTCATGTATGGTTTCTCTCGGACTCCGCAAGGTATATTGTGATAGAATATTCATGTTATCATTCTTATAGTGTTTATGTAATTTACTCGCTGAGCCGTCGAGCTCATTCCTTTTTTTTTCCCTTTCAGGTCTGGATAAAGGTAAAGGCATATTGTAGCATGGAGTAGTCATGAGCAGGATGGCATATTTTTCATAAAACCTTATCTTTGTTCACTATGTGCATATAATTATGTTTTATTTCAGCATTACCTAGTTAAATGTACTATGGTGCTACTATCATATGTAACCCCTTTTATTGTAATAGTTGTAATTAGAACTTGGTGGTACTTGGGATGTTTGTAAATCTAAGAATCATGATCATGTTGGTAGTATCATGTTGATGAAGGATGCCTTGATGGATATGTAGTGGAACATATTGTATAAGCATATTGTGGAAACTTCTTTAAGGTTGAAATATGGTGTTAGTGCGATCTTTATACCGTGTGATAAGTAGGCCATGTGGCCGAAATCCTTTATGGACATAAGTAGGCCTTGGAGCCTAAATTGCTATTTTGTATGTGGAAAAAGTAAAATATTAGAGGAAATGCTGCCGAAATTTTCTAGATTTTGAATAAAGGAAGAGATTTGGGAATAAATATGTGTTGTGGAGCTAATCTTACTTATTAGAAGCTGGGACTGTTACAGAAATAATGTAGATAACTTCAACGGAGTGGATCTTTATTCGAATGTCAAAGAGTTTTATTTAAGTGGGAAGAATTTGTCCTCGAATTATTTCGGTATGACACAAGTGTGTGTATATAAATAAAAGTTTAAAACTCGCTCCCTTTTCACTATTGAGAGACCTCAAAGGCATTTTCATTATATTGTTAATTTCACTGACTCAGAAGTATCACCATCTAAAACATTAACGGCCAAGAAAATTCCATTCAACTTGTTCCACAAGCAAAAAAAATTTATAGCCAATGTTGAAACTATGTTAAATACATGGGCATGGCTTCTACATTGTTTTAAATTTCTAAAATCTGACCAATAAAGATTTCTGCTGATTCAAATGAATCAGCAACTCACAAGAGTTGTGTGAGTCAATATAATAAATAAATAAAATTACTTTGGTCAAATAATTAAACATTATTAATGGGAACAAGATGCATAAAATAATAGATGACGACGATCCAGCGATCTAAAAACCTAATGAATTCATTCCAATACAAAGACTCAAATAACTGGGAAGTGTGCAAGAAGTCTGAGACCGGTGCTCACTTGGGCTATCGTACTCCGCGGTGATCGTACGATATTTTTCACCTGCCCGAAAACGACGGGGACCAGTGTGCCACTATAAATGTCGTGAGCATCACAAGGACAAGAAAAAGTAACCGACCTCCTTTTTCTCGTGAGAGGGACTTTTGAGACTCCAGAGGTGCGAGAGCCAAAACTTACGCTGTTCCGCCATTTCCAAAAACTCACCGCTTTTGCTATTTTCATATTTCATTTCATTTCATTATAGTTTTAAGTAGGGGATCAGTCACTCAAATCAAACGAGAAAAAAGCAAGAGTCGCATCGCTTTTGACTTTTCCTTTCTTTTCGAGCAGGAACACCTTAACGTGGTCTAATTATACTGGCCCCCAGTCCCCCACATTTCTAAACGCTTTAATTAAATCATCCAACGGGATAATTGGAAGGGAGCAGCTTAATCTACGATGCTCCGCGGGGTCATAGTGTAAAATGAATTACGGGAGGGTTATTAGGTTAAAAAGATTAGCAATAAATAAATTCCTTTGTTGGGAAGGGCGAGGACAAGAAGGTTCTAGCTGCCCGCCACGTCACAATAAGCTGCCCGAAGCAGACGAATCCACGTCCGGTGCCTGCCCGTAGCGTGCGACGAGGGAACCGTGACCTCGAATCTCGAGTCGCACCAAAACCTCCCCCACACCCAAGCCACTATTATATCGCGGACCCCACTAATTAAAAATAGGGGCGGTGGTCCCATCTCGGTGGGGAGAAAAAGAAGGGTGCGGGTACCTGCAGGTGGGAAACGGGGCACAAGGCGACAAAGCGGTCTGGCAGTTCTGTGGGGCCGGGGTGTCGTCAGCGGAGAGGAGCCTGGCTCTGTACGGTTTCGAGACACCGGCCACAGCCGGTGAAAAAGTTAGGTTCGTGACGCAACGGGCATGTGGCCGTTGGTTGAGTGAAGTGTGGGCCAGGCAGAGATCTAGGCGTTCTTCACGGAATCGTGATTTTTTATTTGCTTATTTCAGAGGCTTATTTTATACTCGTAACCACGAAAGCACCCCTATGGGCACTGCCTCAGGCAATGGCATTTGGTAATAAGGTGGGTTAAAGTTTCCTTTGGCAAATTTGTCCACAGCAAGTTTAGTTTGGGTCCTTCTGATTTTCTAATGAACACCCCTATCAAATGTTAATTTAGCACTTTTATGAAATAGAAAAGGAACTTGAGCCTCCATACATGCAAAGTTGACATATCAATACAAATTGCATACACTAATATTTAAATAAAAAAAATTTTACATACCCTATTTTTGAAAAGCAAATTTTTGAAGGGGAATTTGTTGAGAGGTGGTTACTTGTATTTTACAAATAGCTGAAACTGTCTGGATGCTTGGTATATTTCACAATATTCGCAACATGAATATTATCATAAATTCTCAAATGAGAATGTTGGGTTCTTATGGATGCATATCTTTCTCGACGTAGCTTTAGTGAGGGGGCAATTCCTGTAAAAATCATCAACTAATAAATCTCTGCCTTTGCCTTCATTCATGTTTGCTTCCATCTCTAGTGTTCTTGTTTGTGCAATTAAGTTCCCTTACGGGGCTAATATGTTAAATCTGCAGAACTTAATTAAAAGGCCAACCTTTTTCTCTCAAGATTCTCAAAAGTAAATCAAAGAAAATGATGTTTTAAGGGGCCCGCAAGGCCTATGGATTCATTCACATGACAGGATTCCAGAAGCAGCCGTGGGTTGAACGCCACTTGTTAATTTTTTTTTTTCCCTCTCCCTCTCTCTCTCTCTCACAGAAATCTAAAAACACCCTCTTTTTTCTCTCTCTAAAGCTCAGTCTCTCTCTCTCTCTTCCTCTTCTCGCACGCTATAAACTCATCCCTCATCATCATTACAACTCCCCCCACTAACTCTGCCTTTATGACCCTACACCTTCCCTTCTCCTTCCTCAAAATCCCACCCAAAATCAATATACAAATTTTATAAAAGAAAATCTTACTCCATGGAAGAACAAAACAACAGCAGCAGCCCCGCCTTCTCTCCTTCCTCCCCTTCGAGTCCCTTTCCACCGCCGACCTAGAGTCCGGCGGCGGCTTCTCTGCCCCATCCACCGTCTTCCCCTTCCCAAAACACCCCTCCTCGTCCTCCTTCTACAGAAAGCACATGGCGGCCCGCAGCCCTCGCTCCCCGCGCTGCTTCTTCTTCTCCGACGACGAAGAGGGGGCCCACCACTTCCTCGACTCCTGCCACCTCTGCAAGAAGCCGCTCGGCGGCGGCCGCGACATCTACATGTACAGGTGCCGATCCTTCTGTCTTTTCCCAAATTGCCCTTCGGTTTATATTGAAATTACTTGATTTTTGGAAACGATGGCGGTTGTTGATGGGGTATTTTGGGGATTTTGTTTGCAGAGGGGACACGCCGTTCTGCAGCGAGGAGTGCAGGGAGGAGCAGATCGAGATGGACGAGGCTAGCGAGAAGAGGCTGAAGATGGCCCCAAAGCAACAGCAGAAGAGCAAGAGCTCGTCGAGCCCTTCCAAATCTGAGAAGATCCATATGAGGGCTACGGGCACGGTTGTTGCGGGCTGAAACCCGAATCCGATAAGAGAGATCATCAGGGGTACACGAAAGAGAACCAGATGGGATTGAAGGAAGAAAGAATTAGAGAGAAGTTTCTCTAATTTTCGAGCGCAACTGAGTTTCTTTTCTTTTCTTTTTTTTCTTTTTTTTTTTAATTTGGTGGTGCGCTTTTCTTTTACTACTCTGGGGTATAGCTTTTGGTGATGATTTTGCGATGTTGTAAATGAAAAGAAGCGGAAGAGGTTCGGGGGCGACGAGGGTGTTCATTGTAAATTTGATCATCCGAGGGCTTTTATTCAGTTTTGTAATTTGGTGGTTCTATCTATAAAAAAGTGAAAATATAACAACGAAGGTTCTGGGATCTTAAATATTTCAGTTTTTTTTAATTAGATTTGTTGGTTTCCTTTTTGCTTTTTTTTTTTGCCCCCAAATTTCTATATACTTTTGATCGAATTGTTGAGTGAGAATCCATGCCGGGGTCCTCTAAGGGGTCAATAATAATTCAAGTTTTGTTTTTATAAGAAGAAGAAAATTATACTGAAAGTTGAAATAAATATATTTAGGAGCCTTGCAGAAAATTAGAACTTACTGTTTTCTTTGGTGAAATAATAGGTGAAAAAAACCAATATATGTTCAGTATTTCTATAGATTTTTTGGGAGAGAACTGCAGTCTGCAGATTTCAGAATAGCTCCGGTAACGGCTCTCTTTCGTTTTCTTCTTTGTTTTCCATCTTCAGAACAGAAAATTCGATTCTCTTATCAAAGAAAAATAAATTCGAATATTGTCTGGTTTCATTAATGGCTTGACAGAGATGGGCAATAAGTTTAGGCTGGCAGATTTGGCCAATAGTATTCCCTTTTGTCAATACCAGTTGTATTTGAGGAATCTGTTATTTTGAAAGAAAATATGGGGATCTGATGAACTGAGATTAGGGTTTTGGTTGATCAAACCTTTTGTCTTGGCCCGGGACTGGACCCAACCACATCCACCGGCCTAATCTTGTGCATACTGAAACGAACATTTGCAGTGCATACTGAAACGAACATTTGCAGAGATTCAAAAAATAAATAATAACAATAAAATAAAATAAGGGTCATGTGTGAGTGTTGGAATTTGGTCGAACAAATAAGTCCCACGTCGGCTAGGCTTGAAAATGATCTTGGGTTTATAAGGATTTGGGTAACTCCACCTAACAGACTAGTCTTCTTAGGATGGTGTCTGAGTCTTTCAATTGGTATCAGAGCCATACTCCGAACTTAGTCGTGTGTGTGGGTGATGTTCGACGATGTGGATCCCCAATGGCGCAAAGGCGCAATGGGCCTGCCTACCCCACTGGCGCAAAAGGCGCAATAGGTCCCTGTGAAGTTAATGTTTGGCTCTCGAGAAATTTGACAGTGGTGCTACTTTGCAATGGGCGTGCTGTCTCTCACGTGATGTAGAGACGTGACTGACTGTAGTTGGTACTTCACAAAACACCTCGAGTTCTTTCAAGTCTAACCTGACACTGTCATGACAGTTTCCTTTGTTACCAAGTCTTCTTGTGACCATGACCAAATATTGAAATACTAATTTTAAATGGTTTTTTTTTTTTTTTTGGGGTTAATCGCCGGCAGAGCTCTGTAACTAATTAACACGTAGAAAAGAAAAAAAAAATTGACTTGAGAGCAACTTATATTTTTTTATAAGTGGTCGTGTCTGAGTTCCAAACTGCAGAGTTCTTCCTTTGTGCCCCCAGGTCTTCCCATGCCCAGCTGTTCAATTATTATTATTATTATTTAAAACGTTCTGATTATTATATTCTGGACCCAAGGAAATTCTCTTATTTATGTATTAATTTTTGTATTGTTTAACATGTGATGGCACATCAATTCTCAACTTGGCGACTACGATGATGATTGATAATAATAATAATAATTAAAAAACTCATATCATCTATTTTTTTTTTTTTTTTACTGGAATAATGTCAATTCAGACGGAGGAGAATATTAAATTTTTATTGGGTGACATATCTGATTCACACTTGGAAGACTCTCGATCGAATAGGAATTGTGACCCCAACTCTGATCTCATGTAATTGATGACACGAACTTGGTACCTTGTTTTTGCTGTGCTGGCTTGTCCCAAAGCTTGCTTGCTGGTTTTTTTGCTTTAGGTATTTTGATGTTTTTGCTCTTGTTGTACATTTGTTCCTTCTTCTTTATTGCACGGTGTGTGTATACGTGTCTTGAGGAATTTTTATTTATTTATATTTTTTGAGCTTGTTTTATTAAAAACTTTTTAATGAAACACGAAAAACTCAATGAGTTCATCATTTTCTTTCAATAAAAATATATATATATATATAATAATAATAAAACTCATAGAATTTACATTACGTCTCTGTCACACAGTATAGTCAGAGCTGATTGCTTCAAGTCAACCAGCGCCAAAAGTCCTTGAACGAATCCATACTGAACTCACAATTATTTATAACTAACAATAACTATAAAACTCTTATAATTCACGAGAGAAAGCTGTCGATGCGCAGATTTATATAAGCTGGTTAGTTGATACAGATGCTCGACAAGGGATGAATGCTAATTAAAGGAGCTAATAAAATTCAAGACTATCATCCCTTAAATAATTTGCAAGTGCCATTATAGTAATAAAATCTTGTTGCAATATGTAAGAGTTTGGATTGAAATTCTATTTATACCAGGCTACAGCTTATTATAATGGCAAAGAAAATAAAATTAAAATGAATCTTGTGCGTGTTGGATTCTGTTTGTCGACGGCTGAGGAGTTCATCGACCTGGAGCAGTTATTTTGTCCCAATTTCGTGCCAAGTGATTGCCATGTTCGACTAGTGTTGGTACAAATTATATACCCAAGTGATTAGAAGTTCTAATGATTTTATAAGTGTTAATTGTTTTAGTACTGGTTGTGGATAATGTGATGATGTAATTGAGGAGTTCTAACAGTAATACACATGTAATTGAGGAGTTCTAACGATTTTAGTCATTAATTCTTTAATAATTGATTCGGGATATGATGATAGCGTTTTTATATGTAAATGGATTTAGTAATAAAATAATATTAATTTAATTATAATTAACTGTCTGCAACACAGATTTGCTTCACCGCAAAATTAACTGTCTGTGATGTAAGTGAGATTTTATGACTTACGGCTTTAAGCAAACATCATAAGTGATTTTGTTGCAATTATATTTTACTATTTATTGACCAATTACAGAAAACAAACACGTCCCTAAAACAACACATATAAACTTTGCATTATGTCTCGGGGTACCACTACAATAATTATTAGTAAAAGCAGTGCCCAAGTCTTTTGGACGGTTAAATATAATTCAAGTCGGTATTCACAATCTTTAGACCGTCATTAGATTTCAATCCCAGGACGAATTAATAACTACAGGACCTTAATAATGATCAAACAAATAGACTTAGCAGAGGGATTAATACTGTTGAAAGAGACCCAGGAATAGAATTTTGGACCATCAATCAATCAAATAATATGATTTTGTGAATGCTGGAATCTGTTTGGCGAGGGCTGACCTGACGAGGACATCATGCTCCAACGTTTTTTTTAATTTTGTCCCAAATTTCTGGCTATTGATTGCACATGCTTCAGTACAATAACAATAACAATAATAATACACATGTAATGTACTTATTTATTAGTACACAATAATAATAATATTACATGTAATTGAAGCACCTAAAGATCTAATAACTGTTGTTTCTTTAATAATTGATTGGTGAAGTCAGATCTCGAAACAAGAACCTCACTGTATGATGTGATATCCTGATGTGTAATCGATTGTTTTTAAAACTTAGCCCTTCAACAGCTGCGCACTTATTTGAGACCAAGCTCTCCCCTAAAAGCAGAAAGGTATTTACTTTTTAAACTTTAATATAACACGATTACACTTTGGTAATTGGCAATATCACTGTTATTAGGGTAATTAGGATCCTGCCTAGCCAAGCTCAGACCCGACTTATGTAAAAACATCTAGACTGTGCCAAGCCCAGACCCGGCTTACATAAAAACATTTAGGCTCAGGCGCAACTCAGAATGCTGCATGAGTCTAAGCCTATAAATCGTACCAATCAACTGGATGCTAGGGCGGTTCACGTGTCCTACTAGGCCTCTATTCACTCCCTCCATTCATGCTTGAAGAGTCTAATATTTGTGTCTATTTATATCTACTCGTCCCTATTTCACACATTTTGCCTCTAATAATTTCCAAAACATTTAATTTTACAACTTATTAATTTTGTAACTTATTATACAGATTCTCACATGAAAATTAGTAAGGTTACAGTTTATTAAAGGTTGAGATCATTAAGATATAATTTAAATTAATAAGAGAATTAAGAGTTAAAAAGAATACTATTAATTAGATAACCCATGTGCTGGTCCAGTGGAGCTTCATTCGTATCTTTATTGGGTCATGACATGGATCGTGTCATGTCACAGGCCAAGATGAATTCAAGCACGGAACTAAATTAAATAAGCCGTAAATTTACAGCCCAGGCCCATCGTGTCGGTCATGTACCAAAATTTTTCATCCAACCCGGACCCATTACCAACCCTAGAGTAAATTCTAAAGCAGGGGCATGCGCGCGCACATAAAACGTTTGCGATCATCCATCCATATTCCTTACGGATTTTGAGGTAGGTAGGATGAGGTTGGGCCGACCCATATTCATGGCAAGTGGGCTCAAGCCTGGTCTGGCCCATCAGCACTCATAAGTCCATTACTACTGTCCGTTATGAAATAATATCAGGCATCCAGATTTCCATCTTTATACCTAAGAAGAGAGAAGAGAAGGGGGAAAATACCCGTCGATGCACCGCAAAAAAGCTAATTGTAGAAACAAATATCAATACACCTTTATCACATAAACCAAACTCATTAGCAAGAATTAGCCACTAGTTCCATGTCTCCAACCACACCAAGGTTATTTACTCACATTGAGGAAGAAGCTAAAAATATTTTCCCCCACCTAGAACAATAACAGGAACATCTTCTCCACCCCTCTACCAAAAAGGAAGAAGCAAGCTCTGAGAAAGTAGAAAGACAGCGAGGCAACAATTTGCAAATAATACTGCTACCGAGTTTCGGGACCAGCTGTTGCAGCTCGCTTTCTCAACCTCCCACGGGTGACACGTATTGCCTCTTCCATGGGTCTCTCTTGAGGGGCAGGAGGATTCGAGTCTTTGTTTGATGTGGCGTTAGCCACTTCAACCTGCATTGCCTCAGCCTCGCTGGGGGAATTTGAAGATGAAACAGTCTCCGAAGAAGCAGGTAGGCTCTTTCCCGATGATTGAGGCTGAGCGGCAGTGGGAGGAGGGACTACTACAGAAGAAGGTGCTGCGCCTGCCTTCGCAGGTTCTTGCACCTGACTCTTTGTGGGCCAGCAGGCGGTGGTGGTGGTGGACGTACAATCTGCTTAAGTTGTGGCGATACTGCTGGCTGGCGTGCAATTGTGGTAGGCATTGTCAGACGGGCTTGCTGGGGTTGCTGACGCTGCAGTGATCACAAGGAGAGGAATGTGAGAGTTTTAGTTTCAGAACCATATAACAGATTACTATACTGGTCAGACAATGAACAATTTATCAGTAGAACAACTAAATGCAAATTTGTCGTCAAAAGATACAGTTAAGAAATAGAATCCATATTTTCCATACCAAAGGTAGAATCTAATCAAACATCAATGGACAAGGTACTAACATACATTGTAACAATGAACAATTGATCAGTAGAACAACGAAATGCAAACTTGTCATCAAAAGATACAGTTGAGAAATAGCATCCATATTTTCCATACCAAAGGTAGATCTAATCAAACATCAATGACAAGGTACACTAACATACATTGTAACAATGTACAATAACAAAGCCATTATCCTATACATTAGGGTTGCCTATATGAATCATTTTCTTCCATTCAGTTATGTTAAGCGTCATTTCCTACTTAAACTAACAACTAGTGTATTCTTTTTAGTTGCCTTCATCCTGGCACACTTATTGGCCCCCATTGTACATAACCAGGTCGTCTCGATTGGAAACACCTCATTTCATTCTCAATTGGAGCTGCTACTTAAATTTTTTACGAATGCACTCATTTCTTATCCTATCTTTAGTATATATTGCAATCCATCTCAATGATTAACCAAATGGAATTTTTTTAAAGGAAATATTATAAGCCTGCACATCCTACACCTCGTGTGACTATTCTTTACTTGTGATCCTTAACAGAAACTTTGTGTGACTATCTTCAATGTAGGCATAAAAATTGTCGTAAATATATACTTATAGGTTTCTGGTTAAACATACAATAGTAAAGGTGGTTCCATTACACATGGATCCAGTTTCAAGTTAAATAAGATTTAACCACAGTTCAGCTGCATCTTCTGGTGACAGGCGAAGTCAAATAAAGCATGATTTCTAAAAGAAAATGAGAGTTTGAAGAAGCAATATTTGTAGATTCAATTTGGAATGAGCTAATCAACGTAAGGGATATCAGGGAAGGAACTAAGAACAATGTTCCCTGAGTGTATTCAAAGAGAATGATGTAAAACTAACCTGGAACGCAATCACCTTCAAATTGTAACCAAAATTTGAACTTGAGAACAGGATAAGATTTTGAGTTTTCACCCCTTACGCGGGATTCTTACCCCAAAACTCGAGAGCAAATAAACTCAAGAATTAAGCCAGATAATTTGAGAAAATTTTAATCATTCAATAATCCAATACAATAGTCTAGGGGGCCTTATATAGGCTTTACAAAAGAGGACTACTGGGAAATAACCGATGTGGTACTAAACGCCTACAAAAGAACACAAATAAAGCTAAAACATCTACTACAAATAAAGCTGAAACAAATCCAATCTAAAGCCAAAGAACTCCAGTGCGTCGCTTCCTTAAGTATACTCGATCGAATCTGCCCCTAAGCGCATGATGTCCTTATCAATTCCCCCCGGGTGGAAATGACTCGACCCCGTCGAGGTGGGGGACTGAACTGCTGCTAGCGCTCCAGGCGATCAGGATCCATATGCTGGAGGTCTTCCTCGGTAATCCAAGAATTTTCTGAATCAGGTTTTCCCGTCCACTTAATGAGATAGCGTCGCGTCCCTCCGTCTCTAGTAGAGACAATCTGATCATCCAAAATAGAATCTATATTTTCTGTTGCATAAGACAGTTTAGGGGGAAGTGGAGGTAATGGAGGCTCTCAGAAAGGTCTTAGCTTGGCTCATCCACGAATGGGTCAGAAGGGGTATCAAAGGTACCTCTATATGAAACCAAATCCTCAACATTAAAAGTGCAACTGATGCCAAAGTCAGGTGGGAGATCCACCACATAAATATTTGAATTGATTTTCTTGAGAATCTTGAATGGCCCTACGCTCCGCGCGTGTAATTTCTTCACGGTTCCTAGTGGAAATCGTTCGGGTCTCATGCGGACCCTCACATAATCTCCGACATTAAAAGTTCTTAATCGGCGATATAGATCTGCAGAAACTTTATAATCAGTATTATTTTCCATTATCTTTTCTCTGATCTCCTCATGTAATGCACGGATATGAGATGCAAATGCTGATGCTGAGTCTGATACTCTAGAATGATGATGAGCCATGGGAATTAAGTCAACTGTTTGCCTGGGCTTAAAACCGTTTACTATTTTAAAAGGATTAAGACCCGTAGTCCTATTGACAGATCCATTATATGCAAATTCAGTCATAGGCAAAATGAGATCCCAAGTTTTCAAATTTTCTCCAACTAGACACCTAAGGAGATTTCCTAGTGTTCTGTTTACTATATCGGTTTGGCCATCTGTCTGTGGATGAAAGGCTGTTGAGAATTTCAGTTTGGTGCCCATCTTATGCCAAAGTATTTTCCAGAAGCAGCTAACAAACTTAACGTCCCTATCGGACACCATGGTTTTAGGTATCCCATGCAACTTGACGATATTATCAAAGAACAAGACAGCTACTCGAGACGCATCTGAGGTCTTGGAACATGGGATAAAGTAAGCCATTTTCGAGAATCGATCAACTACTACTAGGATAGAGTCGTGCTTTTTTTGAGTTTTTGGCAATCCTAGTATGAAGTCTAGGCTCACGTCTTACCAAGGGCAATTAGGTACAGGAAGAGGAGTGTAAGGTCCGGCAATCTGCTTTTGTTGCTTGGCAAGTTGGCACGTGCGACATTGGCTAACTATTTTAGAGACATCTCTTTTCAGACTCGGCCAGTAGAATCGATGTTCAACGGCCTTAATTGTCTTGTTCTGACTAAAATATCCCGCCAGACCTCCAGCATGTATTTCCCAATAGAGAAAATCTCTGAGGGACGTACGGAGAATACACAGCTTACGGAATCTGAATAGATAACCGTCTTGAAGGAGAAAACCGTACATCTCACGAACAGGGCCGTCTCCTAACGTGACATAAATTTTCCTAAAATTGGGACATGAATCATACTCCTCTCTTAACCTCTCGAATCCAATCACTTCTGTGCTCATAGTCACCAAGTCGTGACACGTCGGCTCAGCGCATCAGCGACCTTATTCTCGATGCCTGCTTTGTGCTTGAGAACAAAAGTGTAATCTTGTAGGAACTCTACCCATTTACTATGTCTCGCATTCAGTCTCTTCTAAGAGTTGAGATACCTTAGCGCTTCATAATCTGAATACAACACAAATTCCTGCGGTAACAGATAATGTCTCCAGTAGCGCAAAGCCTGTATTATCGCATAAAATTCCTTGTCATATGTGGAGTATCGTTGTCGGGCATCATTTAGTTTTTCGCTGAAATAAGCAATTTCAACGAAGCCTTGGAGGCAGCAAAAGTCCACTGGAACCCCTCGCTCTTTAAACAATCGGTTATAGGTGTCATAATAGCACAAAAATTCTTTATGAACTGACGGTAGAAAGTGGCTAACCCATGAAAGCTTCGGACTTTTCCCTAATCGTTCGGGGCTGTGGCCATTCGGTTATTGCCTTCACCTTTTCAGGGTCCATAGAAATCCCCTCGGATGACACCACAAACCCTAAAAAGATAACCCTATTTATACAGAAAACACACTTTTCTGAATTGGCATAAAACTTCTCAGTCTGGAGTGTGCATAGGACTTACCTCTGATGTCCCATATGTTACTCCTGAGTTTGGCTGTAAATCAGTATGTCATCAAAATAGACCACCACGAATTTACCGATAAACGGTCGAAACAATTGGATCATTACTCTCATGAAAGGTGCTACGAGCATTGGACAGTCCAAAGGGCATAACCAACCATTCATATAACCCGTCTTTAGTTTTAAATGCGGTTTTCCATTCATCCCCTGGTCGGATTCTAATTTGATAGTACCCGCTCTTAAGATTAATTTTAGAGAAGACTGTGGTACCTGACATCAGATCCAGCATATCATCAAGACGGGGAATGGGGAAACGGTACTTGACGGTAATTCTATTGATTGCACGACTTTTCCACACACATACGCCATGTACCATCCTTCTTTGGAGCCAAAAGTGCGGGAACCGCACATGGGCTCAAGCTCTCTTTGATGAACCCCTTGTCGAGTAACTCTTCTACTTGCCGTTGTAATTCTGCATGCTCAGTTGGGTTCATTCTATAGTGGGGCAGATTTGGTAAAGTTGCTCCTGGGACTAAGTCAATAACATGTTGAATGTCTCGCATAGGGGGCAACTCACCTGATAGATCTTGTGGGAGGGTTTCGGAAAACTCCTCCAAAATTGGTTTAATGTGCTCAGGAATCTGCTCCTCGATATTCCGGTTAGCCTCTCGAGCCACGAGAGTATAACAAGTAGAACCTCATGCAAGCTCTTTTCAATCTGACCGTGGCTAATCAAATTCATTCCATCTTACCTTTGCCCTTATCACCTTTTTTTACTATTTATAATGTCCACTTTGTCTTTCCCTTTGTCAACCTCTTTTTCTCGAGTTGGCGGTTTCGGTTGATTTGGCATAATTTTCACCTTTTTCGTTATGGACGAACGAACATTGGTTGGTACGTCCGTATATGGTCACGTCTAAGTCAAATAACCATGGTCGACCCAAAATGATATGACCAACATTCATGGGGAGTATGTCACACCACACATTATCTGTGTATGTGGCAAACTAGATGGGAATTTGACATCTCTCCTGAACATCTATAGATGTAGCGTCGATCCATGTAACCTTGTAGGGGTTTGGATGCTTCACCGGTCTCATCCCCAAGGTGGTGATTAACTTTGACGCAACAGCGTTGATGCAGCTGCCACTATCCACTATTACCTTACAGTTCTTATTGCCAATTTTTGTGCAGGTTTGAAATATGGCAGTCCTTCTCCTGTCATCATTGAGTGGTTCAGGCTGGTTAAAGTGCATCTAACCACTCCTACTTTGGTGCGAGCTACACTAGGAGGTAAGCTCGTCATTTCCACGGTTCTGATGCACCCATTGAATTCATATTCTTCGACAGAGGCATCTGAGTCATCTTGTTGATGCACAACCACTTCTCCATCATCCTCTCCTATATCTTCAATAGGAATTTCTACAAAGAGAGTTTTAGTTTGACTCGAGCACTGGCTGGCAAGGTGACCATACCCTTGACACCTGTAGCATTGGGTTCTAGGGTTGACTTTTCCTGGTTCACTAACCTTTCTCTTTTCGGATGTGAAGGGCTTTGCACCAGAAGGACCTGCTGGTTTGACGCTAGAGGAACTAGAGGCAGGTTTACTTGGGGTAGGAAGAGTTCGGTTGAAGCTTGGCTGGATAGTAATGGCGGTTCTAGAGTTATCCCTAAAGTTATTTCGGTTAAAATAGGATCCTCTAGACTCATCTAAGTCGGTGACTAGTTGATATGCCTGTTCTAGAGTCGTGATGCCTCGAGCAATGAGCTCTCGGCGATAATCATCCCTAAGACCGGACCTGAACCTAGATAGGGTCTGTTCGGGAGATTCTAACTCGATAGCTCCACATCGATTCAAATATTCATCAAATTTAGCAACGTAATCAGTGGCTGATTTGTTCCCCTGCGTCCATCGATTTCATTTGTCTAATAATTGTTGACTGAATGATGGTGGAACATACTTCAACATAAGCTTCTTTTTCATACTTTCCCAAGTATCTACTGCGTCTTCCCTTCTGTACCTCATCATCCTCTCTAGGTTTTCTCAATATTGCACAGCTTGTCCCGTTAGTTTCATTACGGCCAATCGAATCTTCCTTGACTCAGACATGTCATGCCAACGAAAATATCGGTCCATAGCCAACTGCCCATCTATATAAACCTGAGGGTATAAGCGCCCGTCGAAGGAAGGAGCATCGACTTTAACGCTCCTGATATACTGGGCATCAGTGTCAGCTGTATAGTAGGGTGGAACTTGCTCACGCCTAGGAGACCTACTGTCGTTTTGAGAATTTTCCTCCTCAGTGGTTCTTCTCCGATTGGTTTCTAACCTACCAATTCGGGTTGCTAGATCCCTACAATTGATATCAACCTGATCCCTAACTTCTTGTAGCTGTCTGTTCATATTTTCTATCTTGTTAAGGATTGTGTTCAGTGTATCATGAATGCTAGGGTCCATTGGTGCCGAAGTTTCTCCCACAGAAAAAGTTCTACCACTTCTAGTAGGTATGCAAGATCCTAACTGTCCCTAAATGCAAGCTGTCCTAAAATGATGTGTGTTATGCAGGAGGAGTCAGAGATTAAAGTGATGAAAGATAATACCAATTTTAAGCTACGTAGATTAACATGTGATTAAGAAAATGTAATGTGAAGATAGTGCTAAAGACGCATGCTGACACAGTTAACTCCAAGATAAATCAAGTGATCACAAATTCAAATTAATTTAGTTGCACAATTAATATTAAGTCAAGTTACCACTCAAGGTCAAAATCACACAACTCACTATTTAGTGGGCAACAGTCAATAAATTCCACCTTGCGACAGATTGGAACGGCTAACTATTTCAATTAAGTAGCAGGAATAACTGAACAAAATATTCAAATTTATCTGGGGAGGCGACCGTAGCTCAAACCTGAATGCGACTATTGTAGGGCGTAGCACTGGTCGTCAGGAATCGACTGCTTCGAAAACGATTCGATTTGGACTTCAAACGAGCTCTGAACGGCCGTCGGAAGTGCTGCTGCGTTTCTGGACTGAGTTAGAATAACCTGAACTGAGTTAACTCAGTGGGGTAACTCGGTGATTATGTCAGCGATGACGTCAGCGAGCCACTGTTGAATCCGGGTTGCGGGTGAATGGGTTTAGCCTCGCTGGGACCCGACCCGATTTACTTACCCCCTCACGTGAACCGGCTTCGAACTCCTCCGTCACTTTTTTTTCTTTCGTTCACGCAGCTAGGGCAGAACGGAAGTGGCGCCGGCGCCGGAGCTGTGGACGGCGATGGGAGCCCGGCAAGGTCGCGGTGGAATCAACGACGGAGATCCTTGGACTCCGTTCACACTCACCCGATCACCTCTTTTCTTCTCTTTGCTGTCGGCTAGGGCAAGGCTGGAGCGGCGGCGACGGCAGGTGAAGGCGCGAGAGGTGTCAGAGTGAAGGAAGCGGTGAGCTGCTCCGGTCATGGAGGGATCCCTTCCGTTGGTGATGCCGGCGGCGGAGGAAGGCATGGAGCCCTTGATCGAGGCTCAGAGGGGGAGATCGGTGACGCTGAAGATCTGAGGAAGGCGGCGAAGGCCGGATCAATTATGGCGGCAGCGAAAGGCTTTGGAGGCCTCGATCGTAGTGTTGCAGGAGCTGCCGTGTGTGGAAAGGCCCGGTGTGGCCTGGGTGTCGTCAGTAAGGTCGGTGAGGATGAGGTAGCACTAGCAGCTCCGACGAGTCTAAGGGAGCGTCAAGAAGCTCTGATGAAGGTAGTGATGCTTCAACGAGGTCCTTTCGACCTCCAATCGCGAATTTCAAGGGCGACGGTGAAATTCGACGGAGGAAGAGGCGGCGCGAGCGATGCTTCGTCGATCTGAACTGATCTGAATTGATCTGGATCTGGATCTAAATGGCGATGGATCTGAATTAGTTGTTGGATTGTAATACTGTTGCTGGTGGCAGAGAATCTGGATGTGGAGGCCGTGGTGCCTTCGTCGGATCTGGCAATGATTAAGGCAAAGGACGTGGCTGTCGGCGACGGCGGAGGGCGTGGATGGTGAGGGTGGAGTGCTGGAGGGTTGACGACGATGAATAGTGCAGCGTGGGAAAATTCAGGGATTTTTGAAGAGAATTTTGAGAATTTCAACAGTGTAATTTTTTCCTCTCTAATGGATCTAAATCTGGAACTGATGTAGATCTAGGGTTTGGAGAGAGGAAAAAAAATTTTGGAAAGGGAAAATTTTGAAGGGAATAGAAAATCAGGGCTCTGATACCAAAATGATGTAAAACCAACCTGGATCGCAATTACCTTCAAATTGTAACCAAAATTTGAACTTGAGAACAGAATAAGATTTTGGATTTTCACCCCTTACGCGGGCTTCTCACCCCAAAACTCGAGAGCAAATAAACTCAAGAATTAAGCCAGATAATTTAAGGAAATTTTAATCATTCAATAATCTAATACAATAGTCTATGAGACCTTATATAGGCTTTAAAAAAGAGGACTACTGGGAAATAACAGATGTGGTACTAAACGCCCACAAAAGAACACAAATAAAGGTAAAACATCTACTACAAATAAAGTTGCAACAAATCCAATCTAAAGTCAAAGAACTCCAGTGCGTCGCTTCTTGAAGTATACTCGATCGAATCTGCCCCTGAGCGGCATGATGTCCTCATCAGGAAGTTGTTGCCAAGGAGACATTAGAGTCGATTAGAAGTAATATAGGGACTCGAGCATGGTTCAAAGTCTCGGTCTCGGCCGCCGACTCGGCCGGCACCGAGACGGATCGGTCTCGGCGACTCGGATCGGACTCGGGCGATACGCAAAAACGCTACATAGAGCGCCAAAAAAATTATGAAAAAATCATGACAAATCATAAAAAAAATGTAAACATCCAAATTCATGCATCACATATTCAAAACATATCACCTAACACTCAAAACATAACGTGAAAGCATAAATACAAGCGTCGTCGGTAGAAAAATATCAAATACATGCATAATATAGTAAATTGCACAAAATAATTCATAAGTACCTGCTAATATAGTCATTTCCACATTGAATTACGAGGAGGCTCCAAATCATCATTATCATCTGGCCCGCGATAAGTATAGAAACCAGGCATATAGTTTCCATAAGGATAATGATATGTTTGTGGGTGAGATCCTGTAGGCTGAGATGATTGGCCAGAGGATCCACTATCAGAGTAATATGGCGGTAGGGGTTGTGCAATATCAGCTCCATGGTGATAATACCCAAAACCTCGATATTCAGTGCTGCTAGTAGAGTAATCACCAGTGCTAGAATAATCAGTGCCAGAATATTGGCCAGATGTCAAACCAACCCCTGTAAATGGCATTCAAGACTATGATGACCATGTGAGTAGTAATCATGTCCACTCGAATAATCATCACTAGAACTGAATTCGACCAACCGATCCAAATGCCTACGCTGCTGTGAAATCCCCGCCCGGCCTCCATGATCTGTATCTTGTGTGGCATAATATTGTGAATCCCATGTTAAAGCATCATCTCGTTGGCTTCCACCAACACCATGAGTCTCTTCAACATTACCACCATCACCACCATCACCACCATCACTGCCGCCATCACCCTCACCACCATCACCCTCACCACCATCATCGCCACCACCATCACCGCTGTCATCATCACCGCCATCACCATCATCACCGCCACTTTCGTCAGTATGACGAATACCTTCATCTAACCAACCTAAGTCATCTGGTGGTAACATCGGCTGTTCTCCCTCACGAATCCACTCATCCAAAATATCATCATTGAAAATATTGTTCAGATCAATTGGGTTGTAATAATCATCAGTGTCGCTTTTGCATGTCAAGTTTCTTACTCGCAACCGCATATTGTAATGCACATATACTAGTTTATGCAACTTTTTCATTGCCAACCGGTTGCGCAGTTTTGTATGAATTAGCGACCACGTGCTCCAATTCTTTCACAACCCGATGAAGAACATGTTTGGCTTAAGACTTTGATGGCAATTTTCTGCAGATTGGGAGCTTCTTCGCCATAATTAATCCACCAATCAGCTGGAAGAGATTGTTGCACTGCTCTTCTAGTTAGTGAGCTTCCAAATTCTCCAACTCCATCCACAAATAATTTTATCTGTGAGAATACACATCACAAGTGTTAATATTTGCATAACATTATATCGATGAAATAAATAAATTATTATTACCTCATTAATAGCTCTTGCTTGTTTAGTCAAATCTGGCTCCAATCTTTTAATGACCTCCTTTAATCCATATCTCACTTCTGGATGTGTAGAAAAGTTTTTTGAATATTGGAGTGCTGGATTTAAAAAATATGCTGCAATAATGTAAGCAAACGATTGTTATGATATGACAGTTTCAATTTCTAGTCAACAATATGATTTCTAGGCAAATGAATTACCAGCAGCATGCAAGTGTCTATGCAATTGTCCCTCCCATCTTCTATCAATGATGTCCCAGTACTTCTTCCAGTTCTTATTTGAGGCCTTTATAGCCAATTTTGCTCTATCCATAGCTTCATATATAATAGATAGTGTAGGTTTCTTGTCCTGGTCCACTATCTTCAAGACTCTAACAAGAGGATCCATAATGTTTTGGACCTCTCTTGCCTTCTTCCAAAACGGTCAGTCAGAATGAGATTAGCAACCTTATCTCGCACACTTCTTCTACTCCTTTCCTTGTTGAATTCACGCCATTCTGTAGTCGTGCACATTCTTTTCAAATCTTGCTCGTAGCGAATAAGGCTTTCAATAGAAATAAACTCGGTGGCAAACCGTGTTATACCTGGTCTCAACAAATCTCTATCTTTGGTATATAGCTTCATTAAATTCACCACTTTGAGGCTATTGTAAATGAATGATGTGATCACCTTAGCATCATCCAATGTCTCCTTGACTGATTTCAAAGAGCCAATATCTTCAAGCATCAAATCAATGCAATGTGCTGCACAGGGAGACCAAAACAAATGTTTTCTCTTCTCCATCAACATGTGACCAGCTGCTTTGAAACTTGCCTCATTATCTGTGACAACCTGCACGATATTTTCTTCGCCAACTTCATCAACAACTTTATCCATTAGCGAGAATATATACTCAGCAGTCTTCGAGATATTAGTGGTATCAACAGAAGTATGGTAGATCATGCTTCTATCACAATAAATCATGAAATTAACAATAGGCTTTCTATTATGAGAACTCCATCCATCACACATGATCGTGCAACCATACTGCGGCCATTTTGTTTTTATTGAAGCAATATATACTCCAATTTCTTTCACTTCCTCCTCTAAATAGATATTGCCAATCTGGTACCCTGTAGGGCCTTTTACACCTGGACCTGCCTCCGCAATAGTATTAATCATGGCTTGGTAGTAAGGACCACTATCAGCTGCATTGAATGGTATTGCATTGTAGTGAAAGAACTTCGCCACGGATTTCCCAACTTTTTTCATATTCTCAGTTGAGAACATGCTTTTGATTGATTTCTGTTTGTTGGGAACATGTAAGGATCAATACCACGAGCTGGAATTTCAGCTTCTCTCATAGTCATACTCCGACGCAATCCACGGTTACTCCCTGATCCTGAAGGCTGTGAACTACTGCCACCAATATCAACTCCTTCTGCCGATCTCCAGCCATTTCACGACTTTCTTTCATGGCTTGTTTCAGTTGTCTTCTTTCAACTCCTTCTAAACCACCAACTTCTTCAATTTCATTATCAGAATCTTCTTCGGTCACCTCATAGAAATCTTCCTCACTTAAAGATCTCATAAGTCGGTCTTTTTTAGATTTAATGGCCGCTCTTTCTTTGCTACCTTCAGAAAGATGTCGTCTCATTATTTGAGATATCTCTTTTGATACTCGCAAGCATCCTTCCACCTGACCGGGTACATGTGCTATATGCTGCTTCAATCTAGTGATACCACCATGGACTTGTTTCCCACAATAATTGCACTTCACAAGTTTTCTACTTCCACCAACAGGGGTACCATGTTCCCATCCAATATCGCGTTGCTTTGGAGCCATACTGAAATTTAAAAAATTATCTGTTAAATTAAATTAAAACTAAAATTAACTAAATTAAAAAACATTAAATTAAACTCAATTAAATGAAACTACAATAAATTAAACTAAACTAGTTTATACTAGATTAAGCAACACTAACTTAATTACCTAACTTTAATAAAATAATTAAATTACCTAATTAATTACAAAACTTTATTAAATTAAATTAACCTAAATTAAGTTAACTAAACTAATTTAAATTAAATTAAATTCAATTAAATGAAACTATATTAAATTAAACTAAACTAATTTATACTAGATTAACCTACAATAACTTAATTACCTAACTTCAATAAAATTATTAAATTACCTAACTTAATTACAAACTTTATTAGATTAATTAACCTAAATTAAGTTAAATTAACTTTACCTAAACTAACCTAAATTAAATGACATTAAATGCAAATTAATTAGAGAGAGAGGAACAGAGAGAGGGAGAGAGACGGAGACAGAGGAGAGAGAGAGAGAGGAACACAGTGGAGGAGAGAGAGAGACAGAGGGAGAGACAGAGAGAGACTGACAGGGAGAGGGGGAGAGAGAGAGACAGAGAGGGGGAGAGAGACTGAGAGGGAGAGGGAGAGAGAGATAGACAGAGAGAGAGACACAGAGAGAGAGAGAGAGTGTGACAGAGAGAGAGAGAGTGTGCGACAGAGAGAGAGAGAGATACAGAGTGAGAGGGAGAGAGTCCGACAGAGAGAGAGATACAGAGGGAGAGGGAGAGAGAGAGTCCGACAGAGAGCGAGAGAGAGAGACAGAGAGAGAGCGAGAGAGAGAGAGCGAGAGCGCGCGCCGCTGCGGAGAGAGAGAGCCGGGAGAGAGTAGCTGCGGGAGAGAGAGAGCGCGCGCCGCTGCAGGCCAGAGAGAGCGCGCGCCGCTGCGGCCTGCGGGGGAGAGAGACAGAGAAAGAGAGGGAGAGAGAGGCACAGAGGGAGGGAGAGAGAGAGAGACTGAGAGGGAGAGAGGGGAGGAGTTACCGGCGACGGCGACGGCTACGGCGACGAGGTGGGACGGCGAGGGCCGGAGGGCGTCGCGGGGAGACGGCGAGCGCGAGAGAGAGAGAGATCAGATCTGATCTCTCTCTCTCTCCCCCGAGCGGATTTTTATGGTGAAAGTCACGGGTCGCCGAGTCGCCCGAGTCGGGTCCGAGTCGGACCCGATCCGGGTCGACTCGGTGATCCAAGCCTGACTCGGGCCTCCGAGTCAAACCGGAGGCCGCCGAGTCGGATACGACTCGGCCGAGTCGTATCCGACTCGGCCGATACTTTGTTCCCTGGACTCGAGATCAAAGATAGGAGCACTTCCAAAAAAATAAAGAAAAAATAAAGAAAGTATTAAAATCCATGCCACTACACCAAAACTTCATAATTGTGATAGTATTATATTTAAATTCTAACATGACCTGGTAGGTTGAAAGTCGTTTTTATAGGCTGAAATCTTACTTTTTCCGCAACGTATTTTGTTTTTAAATCCACTTTCTTTTTAAATATGCGCCCAGTGAAAATTGAACATGGGTTGCTCTGAGACTATATTAAAGTCTACCACTACGCCAAAACTCAAGAGTTTTTGTGTAGTAACAAGAACTTAAATATGATATATTAGAGCAATCCAGATTCAATTCTCACTGGGAACACATTTAGAAAGTGAATTAAAAAAATATACCGCTACGCAAAAGCCCAGATTTCATCACGTTAAAGAGGGTGGTTAACCTGCGGGGGCGTGTTAAAATATAAATATATTACCCTTAATCCTCATCACAACTTCAGAGTTTTGATATAGTGGCACAGACTTTAATAAAAAGAAAAAGAAAAAGGAAACCAAGAAATTCAAGAATTCTCGAGTAATCAGTTTTAAACTACAAAGTATTACATTTTTTATTTGTATATTGCTCAATAAGAATGAGTAGAGAAAGCTGATCCATGTACCCGATCCGGCGTAATTCTCTTTTGGTCCATATACCCTAAAAATACTTGGGACAAATGGCTTGGTTGTTGTTATTGTTGTATACAAAAGAAATACAACCCAAGTATTTGGGGGTAGGCTACATGAACCAAAAGAGAATTACGCCGAATCGGGCACATAAATGGATCAGTTTTCTCCTATACAAAAGAAATACAAAGTACAATTACTTAGAGCTATGGGTAATCCTCTCCTTATATAGACCTATGTAAAACTAAAACCTACTCAAACCAGGACTCATAATACTACTAGGATTCTATATGACTCCAAATACTTTTAGAACTCTCTAACTATAACTCTACTGATTAATTAATTACTATTTCTAACATCCTCCCTCAAACTCATAATGGAATGATGAAATACACAGAACATTTGGTATGTGAAGATATTCATGTCGACATACTAGTAGAGATTACATTTCAAGCGAAGTGACTCAACATAGCCTAACACAGGAGGACAAGGCTAAGTTTATAGTTTTATCAAAGAAAGAGAACATGGCCAGCCGCAAATCATTTGCCTAGTGGTGATTTAAGACGAACATCCCTATCAGAATTCCTCGAGGTGGGAACACGCTATCCTACAACATAGTAATATCTTAAGGGGGCATTAAAAGATTCTCATATCATGAAATACATGAAATGGAACATACATATGTCTAGTGTCGTCGAGGTGCAAAGCATAGAATACAACTGATTTTTTAGGTTGTTAATTTGAATAAAACTAATTATCCTGATGTAATTTTTTTCATTGTAGGCAGCAGAAGCAACAACAGCAGCAAAGGCAGCAGAAGTAACAACTGTAGCAGCCACAGAAAAGAAAAGCAGCAAAAAATTAAAAAAATACAATTATGCACTTACTCATCGCCAGAGTTCGTCGTAATTGCTCATCTTCGTGGGGATCTCGTCGTCACCGACTCGCCGCAACTCAAGAATTAGGGGGGAGGGGATACGGTTTCTCTCACTTTCCCTTTTCCTTTAACAAAACTGGTGGGCTTATTAGTGGGTTGTGACCCGCTATGCCCAAAAAAGAAAAGCTGTTGTACACAGAAGCAGCGGCAAGAGGAGGCTAGCAGTAATAGAGAAAAAGCAACCGCAGAAGAGAAGCGGAAAATAAAAAAAGAAAAGAAAACACAATTCTGCACTTACTCGTCATAGTCGTTCGCCGGAATTGCTTGTCATCATCACAGGGATCTCATCGCCGTCGACTTGCTGCAACTTAAGAATTGGGGGAAGGGATATGAGTTCTCTCACTTTCCCTTTTTCTTTAACAAAAGTGGGCGGGTTACCCTCTTCATTAGCGAGTTGTGACCCGCTATGCCCAAAAAAAAAGGAGTTGCGAGGCACACGCCTCACACGAGGCGCATGCGCCCAGCCTCGACGTCGTTGCGGGGTACAAGGCGCAACGCGCGCCTCGCAGTGCCTTTGACATCACTGCATATGTCCTTCAGTAAAGGACTTTCCACACTGGTGTTTTTAAAATCTAAGTTGGATGACTTTAAGTGGTTTCGAAATTTAATATTGTGAACCAAGCCTCAAGAGTAACCATTTCTTTTCCTTGTTTACATAAGTTCTATGTGATTCACATGGTAGTTGTTTTGAGTGGGACAGTTGTCATGGTACTGAGTGTGTGGGTGATTGGTTGTGATCACGAAGAGTTAGCATCATCCGGTATATGATGTTCCCTACTTCACCAAGCCTTAAAAGTATTTGTTCCTTGGATCATACACTTTGTTCGAGTTTGTTTATTAGCTTGAAAATATTTTATTCAAGTTTTCCATAGGAACCATTATAACAAAAAAAACGTTAACATGTTAGATAATGAGTCAATAGTAATGTGACACCAGCTCACGCATAACCATCCCAATCCTTCACATGAAAACACCAATGTTGAGGGCATCCCTGGTTGAGAGGGAAAAAAGGCTTTATTTCAAGCAGAAGACACTGATAGGAATCATTAGCTTTTTATTTGCTTAGGCTATTTTTCCTCTTTATTTTAGGCAAGACTTAGTTTATTCCTTTGTTTTAGTCCCATACTGGATATGTGAGAAAACTTCTTCTCTATATAAAAGTCAGAACATAGTCTTTTATTTATTTCAATTGATTTAAGAAACCCTTAATTTGACATTACAATTCTACTTTGTAATTTAAATCTTTGCATAGTGAAGTGCTGAGTGGGAGAGCGATATCTCCTTGGTGTTGAAGTCAAAATCAATCTTATCCTCCAAAACCCTAATTTCTTCTCTTTTCCCTTCTGTATTACATCAGTTTGGTGTCAGAGTTAAATTTCTGATATTTTCTTCCTCCACAAAAATCTCCCCTCCACAAAAAAAACTAGCTTCCACAAATTTCTAAAACCCTAGGTCTTCATCTCCATCTTTCCTCTCTTTATTTGCAAAAAAAAGAAAAGAAAATCAATAAAGAAAAAAGAAAAAGAATCAAAATAAAAAAAGAAAAAGAAAATCAAAAAAAGAAAAAGAAAATAAAAAAGAAAACGAAATTCATTGTTCCTCTTCCTCCTTCCTCTTCCTCCACTCCCTCTTCCCCGACAACACAACTGGGCCACCACTCCCACCGCCACGCCCTCATTGCTGACCTCTACCCCTGCAACCGGACCCTTGTTGTCGTCGTTTTTATCTTCTCCAACCGCCTCCGTTTGCGAACACCACCGCCAAGTCGCCAACGTCACGACGCCATCAGATCCACTCTCACCAACCAGATCCTCCACCACTCTCCTAAACTTCGCCGGCCTCTAATTCAATCGTCGGAGTGATTTCGCCCTCCCTCTTAAACGTTGCCATCTCTATTGACTTCCCTCCCTCTCCATCGATGTCGCCCACTAGATCATCATCGGATCTGATTGGATCTGAATCATCACCGCCGTGATCGCCGCCTCAGACTGACGCCAACAGAGCTCCACCACCGTCATTGGAGCACCGCAGTCGTCGAGATCATCCATCATCATCGACATTATCGCCAAAGTTGTCGTCGTCGCTGCCTCTGCTGCGCCGCCGTCGCCCGTGTCCACCAACCTCGCTGACGGGTAGATCTCGTCATCAGATCCAGTTCACGACGTCCAGTTCCTGACCGCGTCGTCGCCTAAATCTCGCCAATCCTCCTCCATCATCTTCAGGCTCTCGCCGGACCTTCCTTGACGTCACAACCGTCCTCATTGTCGTCGCCTCTGATTCGTAGCCAGCTAGGGAGTCATCGCCGCAGTCGTTTTGGGAGGTGCGGGTTCGTTCAAATCAGATCTAATTTATTCAGATCGAATCAGGTTCGTGAACCCAACTGAACCTAATCCAACCCGACTCAGTCTGATTGAGCCCAACCGAGTCAACTCAACCTGGGTGACTCAGTCAACTCAGTTGAATCAGGTGCTAGTCAACTCAGTCAGCTCAACAGCAACATAACAGCCAACCAAAAGTGAATTGACTCAGACCGAGTCAACTCAATGAGTCGACTGAACTAACTCAGTACAACGCACAGCAGTCCAGAGGTCATTTCTCACCCATTCGGAGTCCGACTTGAGTTCTACTTGAAGCATTAGATCCGTAACTGACTCCCTGTGATGCTAAAAGGATTTCGAAGCTTTTGGGTAACAGATCCGACCTCTACAGGCTCTTATTTAGAGCCACTACTCGGTATCGGTACTTTTTCAAGCATCTTTGGGTACCCACTAACCTCATTTCACATCTTTGCGATATTTTGCATACTCTTGTGTACCTGTAGTGACTGTTAGTTATAGTTGCTCTCATTAACTGCCTAATTCGCTGCTTACTTACATTTTCACTATTAGGATTCATTTTGCATAATTCATTTTAGAGATCAATAGGAAACTTTTTAGTTGATCACACAGTGCACGCATCTAGTGAAAATTAGAAAACTATCTTGCAGCCGTGTGATTGTGTGTGTAGCATAGTGCATACTTCTTCGTAGTGGTAGAACATATTCCCTGTCATTTAGATATAGAGTTTAAACTTGACCTAAACCTTAGGGAGCTTCAAGATTTGAAACTTAAGTTGAAAGATTAGAGAACAAGAACATTAGAGAGAACTCAAGAGATGATTCCAGAGATAGGAGCGTGAAAAACACAATAGGTGTAGGGATGGAGAAGATGACATAATCTATAAGATTAAGATAGATCCCTCAACATTTAACGGTATCCTTGACCCGAAGATTTTTAGTGATTGGATAACAGACTTGGATTACAACTTTGATTGGTATAGGTTCACAGAGAAGAGTAGAGTTCGATTAGGTAGGATGAGATTGAGTCAGCTAGAATTTATTGGACATCGATAGAGTGAGTACGCTAAGCGTGAGACTTCCATATAGTCTTGGGAGAAAATAAAACAAAAGTTTAAGGAGAAATTCCTTTCTGATTCCTATAAGCATCCCTACTAGTAAACCGCATAGTCTTCGCTAGGGTAGCAGGTCAGTTCAGGAGTACACAACCGAATTTGACAACCTAACCATATGTTGTGAGGTGCACGAAGATTCCTATCAAGCGATCTCTAGGTATTGTTCTTGGTTGAGAATAAACATCTAGCGAGCAATGTTCATTCATTCCCACAAGATAGAGACCCTTGAGCAAGCTGTTAGGATTTTGCCTTAGTTTTCAAGAGGAGATGATGAACCAAGAAAATTCAATTGAGTTGGAGAAGATGACTTAAAGAAGAAGAAGCAAATCAAGGTGAAACAGTTTCCTTTTCATGCGATTGTGAGTTTTTTTCAGGAGTATGAATAGGATTCAATTCCTATTCAATGAAGATTTGTTTTAAAGGATTAAAAGGTTTAGAATCCTTCTAGATCAAGGAAATCAACTCCTAATAGGATTGATCAAGATTCTTCAAGCATCCAATGGCCAAGATCATCTCATTGTCCAAATAAAAGTTGTATTGTAAAATCTTATAAAAAGAATTGTAACCTAGGATTTAGGTAGAACAAAATAACAGAATAAAGTTATGGTAAACAACAATGTAAGGCCCTAAAAAGCCAAGAAGGCCCTAAAAGCCCAAGAAAGAGAGGAGCAAGGTGAAGGTGTATAGAGAGAAGGTACACTCTTGTAATCTAGGCGTAAATTTAAGGAGAAGGCAAATACTCTTGTGTCATCAATAGGAAGATTATATCTCTTTGTATTAAGTTTATTAATAAAACTCTCAAATTCTCTCCCGTGGATGTAGGCCAAGTTTGAGCCGAACCACGTTAAATTGTGTGTTCTTTTTCTTATATTTTTTAATATTCATCTTGTGTGCTCAAGGTAATCGATCTTATGGCGTGCTTGAGGTCGTCGGTGGGGATCTTCGTATCTCTCAACTATTGGTATCATAGTAAGTATGGTATCCCGAGTTATGCACGCAACAATTGGTATCGGAGTATATCAATCCGTTACAACACAAGCAAGCCGCTCAAAATATAGAAACCTCTCTTAGGTTTTCTACAGAACGTAGGGTCATCCCCAAACCAGGGAGCAACTTGACCCAAACACTCACACAACTAGAGACCCCAAGGGTAAATCTGTGATAGCAAGGGTAGTTAATGTTTTAAGTGTCAATGTTATGATCACATTACTGCACAGTGTCCCTCTAGGAACCTCCTAATCAAGAAAGTTGATGATGATGAGTTCGAAACAGTCATACATAAAGCAACTGGTAGTGCGACTGATGATGATGATGTTAGGGTTGCTAGCATCCAGTTAGGTATTATTAGATGTCCGCACACGGCTGTTGGCAACGAAGATTGGTATAAGTTAGGTCTAGTGTGCTCTACACCTATATTGCACACGAGGAAAAGGACTACAAGTTAATGATAGATGGGAGTAGTGTGTGAACATCATTGTCATGACAGCTCTTGAGAAAATGGGTCTCAAGGCTGAACCACATCCCACTCATACAACGAGAATTGAGTTGATAAGATTGCTCAAGTTATTACCCAGCGTTGTCAGATCTCTATCCACATGGCTAGTTATAGGGATCATATTTCACGTAATGTCTTAGACATTGACGTCGTAGGCCTTGGTTGTATAACTTGGATGTAACCAGTCTAGGTAGGTACAACACTTATGAGTTTAAATTTAACAAAAAGAAAATAGTGTTGAAACCTGCCAACACTAAGTCAAGCGTAGGGAATAACAAGAAGAGAACAGTCATTGAAGAGAACGACAAGACACCCTGTTACTTAGTGACTAGAACCCACTCTCTCGAGTCTCCTATTATTGGGTCTACTCCTAGGTCTAGGAATTCCTCTGGCATTATCTCTCTTCCCCTAAGTATCTTACCTCTTGTCACAGTTGAGTCATATGCACCATATTTGCATGATTATAACACAAAGCAAAAGACAATTAGCAATTATAACTATCAATCTGCTGCAGAGTCTCACAAGCGGTTGCAGAATATCGCAATAGGTGACGAAAGGCTGATTACAGTGCCTAGAGAGATTTCTACTAGAAATTTCGAGAAAGTTTCATACTCGATGCAGTGATCCATATAAGAATTTGAAGAGTATGGTTCTAGCGCCTAAGAGTTGGACATTCTCCGTGATATTGGGATGCGCCTGGTGTTCCGCGTTGAGGACTTGACTCGTTATTGTACTTCGCCACTGTGGTTTTCAGTTAGTCCATTACAGCCACCACTGCTGAGAATACTAGCTACTGAGAAGTTTGTGCAGTCCTTCCCGGTTCGATTTTATTATCCATATTAATGTCATTCACCAATGACGAATTTTTCAAAGCCGAGGAGAATTGATAGGAATCATTAACTCTTTATTTGCTTAGACTATTTTTTTCCTCTTTATTTTAGGCTAGCTTCAGTTTTATTATTTTGTTTTAGTCTCATATTGCATATGTGAGAAAACTTCTTGTGTATTGGGCCTATATAAAGAAAGGACTTGTATTCTTTTATTTAGTTCAATTGATTTAAGAAACTCTAAATTTTGCATCATAATTCTACTTTGTGATTTAAATCTCTGCACAGTGAAGTGCTGAGTGGGAGAGCGATCTCCTTAGTGTTGAGCCAAAACCGATCTAATCCTCCAAACCTTAATTTTTCCCCCTTTCCCCTTTTCGTATTACATCAGTCAACACCCCACACACAAAAAATAATAATAATAATATTGTGACGCTATATCTCTAGCCACTTTAACTAGTCAAGGAACGGACCAAACCATTTACATCAAGCCACCCAAACACAGTCAAATGAATCAAAAAATATGATGCTACATCTCTACCTAAATGATGGCCTTGCCAAGGAGTGAGAAAACCATTTATTAACCAAGCCGCGCAAACATAGCATTTGGCGTATAACCATTGAAATGTCAAATGGATCAAAGAGAGATAATGTCCCCTTTACGCTCAACCACCAGGAGATTATATGCTTAACACTAAACTATGAGCAATCTAGATTGAAATGTCAAGTGGATCCAATATATCTTTTAAGTTTACAATAGAATATTTACAGGATTGTAACCCATAATGGAAACTGTTTTAGGCCGCAAGCAAAGAGAACAGGGTAATGAAAAAATAAAAGTATAGAGATAAATTACTTGTATCACTAGGTAAAAAATCTAACAACCAACCACCTTTGTACTCTTCCTGAAGAAGCTAAAACTATGAAAGTGTAGATATTAAATAATTTGTTAATTTTATGTGAAGCACTGAAGAAAAAGGAAGACAAAGGAATGATTAGATGACTCTGTAAGGCTAATGAAGTCCACCAACAATGTCTTACATGCCCTGTTTTAAATATCGGCTGAGTCGGCTGAGATACCATCTTATATCTCCTTTTTTACCTACTGTCGATACGAGATATGGGAAAATCGTTCGCCATATCGTTTGCAGCAAAAAATGGTCGATATTTGAAATATTGGCCGATAAATCACCCGATATTGGCCGATAAATCGCCCAATATGAAATAACTTATTTATTGTACAACTGCATGCAAGTGTACATTGTTTTTTACTGTCTTTGCAAGCATATTACATCATTTTTATTAGGTAGATAATATCTATGGCTCTAAACCAACTTTTAGTTATTAATATTTCATAATATATAGTGTCTAATATAAACGCCTGATATGCGCGCGCTCCCCGATATCTCCCCTGATATCTGAAATCCGATATGAAAAACCCCCCATCAGATATGATCCCGATATCCGATATTTAAAACCTTGCTTACATGTGAATGTGATTCCATTCTCTTTGGAGATATCTCCCGTCCGAGCCATCACAACACTCCAAATTCCTCCCTTATTTGCCCCCTAGATGAACTCAATTTTCTATATCAAATTATTTTCTGCCTCTTCATATAGTTTTTTTTCTAAACTAGAGGAAAGTTGTCTCTAATTGTATAAGTTTGAACAGCATGACCAATGAGACACGTGATATGAAACGAAAGAGGGGGGTTTAAGAATTTTAAAAAAAGATGAAATGAAAGAAAACAATGAGTTACCTAAGAGATAAATGAAAAGATCTTCTACCTTCCCAGACCTCATACTGCTTTACACAGCACATTCATCGATCATAACCTGTGTCGCTTTATATCGCACGCTCAATCTTAGCTTCATACCCTGTCATAGGTGACACCACCCCCCAAGGGAAAACAACTCAAACAGTTTTTCTCAAAATTCTAGTATCATTATTGAAAACAATAGAGCTTGTAAATAAGCTTACAAGAATCTTACTTCTCTTCGCACCTCTGATGTGGGACTAAAAAGGCTATAAGGCTAAATAAAATAAAGGAAAAGGACACACTAGACCAAAAAGATTATTACAGACTCGAATCAAATTCTTAAATGGCATTGATGTCCCCATCAACAAGTCTTGCAGCCCATTAATTGGCCTTATAGTTTATCGGAAGGTCCACTACCATTCATGGTTCCATTGGATAGGACCTTGCATCTTGCCTTGCGGAACATTTGAGGTTGACACCCTATGGCAAAAGAGTTCACATGTGGAGCTTCATCTGTTCGAATCATGATCCAGAACTGACCTATTTTAATAGGAAATGGTTGATAAGATGATAATATTAATACTCATTCAAAATGATAATATCAATGATAATTTTTTCTTTTCATCTTTTTTGACCATGCGTTTATAGAAGTGATTATTCACTTCTATTTAGATTATTTACTTTCTTCCACTTTTGAAAAAGCAACTATTCCAACACATTCATGTGATAAACTAAGTATTTTCAGGGTAAATGTTCCAACAATTAAGTAATTGCCACCTTCAGTCCCTCTGATGCGAATATCGAGATGAGACATTGGCGCGTATAACATTGTTGGCGAAGACGTGGCTTCTATGTGATTTTTTATTTTGAGTCAAAGTTTGTATCATTATTCATGTTGAGTCTAGTGTTTTCTTTTTATTTTATTATCTTGATTTCTTTTAGTCCCACATGGGTTGTGAGAAAAGAATCTTGTAAGCTTATATATAGGCATGAGTCAATTAAGATTATAACAGATATTTGATTAATGAAAATTTGGATTATTTTCTCAATTGAAAATTTTCTATTTTGGAGTGTGATGCCTAATTCAAATAGGTTTTAGTGTGAAGCCCTAACCTCTTTATCCCTTCCCTGCTCTCTCAAACCCTAACTCAATTCTAATCCACTTCACAAAATCCTAATCTCAATTCTTCAATCCTTATCTAAAAAAATATCTATAAAAATTAATCTATCAATCTCTCTTAAATTTCTCTCCCTATCTCCCAAACAAAAAAAAAACCGAAAATCCACACAAGAAAAAATCCAACAAAAACAATCAAACCCACGATTCATCTTCTCTCTCTACCTGCAACCTCAACTCCCTCTCCCTCTCGTGAACCACCCTCGCCTCCTCGATAGCGACGCCAACTGCTGCCCAAGCCCCAGCACCCAAGCACCGACTACCCGACTGCTCTTCTCCTATGATTTATATCGCCACCTCCCCCTCGACTGCAACTGCACCACCTGCATCATCCCCTTCCCTCTTCGACTGCAGCCACCGTCCTTCAACGATGACACAATAGCAACCGCCACCAACTTTCAGCAACCCATCAACCACGACCAAGTCATCCTCGATCTCACAGCTGCAACGATAGCATCAACCCCGACCTTCATCCCGGCAACCCTCGCTGACCACCAGAGCACTCGCCGTCTAACGTCAACCTCTCCGCCACGACCTCCAAGCGTTGATTCTGCAAAGGTCGAATCCTAGTTGGGTTCAAATTAAGACCCAACCTGACCCCTTAGCTCTGTCAACCTGACATGCTTTCGCAACAATTCAAACCCGCATCAGACCTGATCCGTACCCGTTAAGGCAAAACAGACTCGTTAAGCAAACAATGTGATTTTGGAGCTATATCTCAGTCGTTCAAAGTCTGATTTGTGCGATTCTCGAAGCATTGAACTAGTGAAAACAAGAGCTACACATCTACAGCATCAAGAGATCGAACGTGATTCTTAGCATGTGAGTTTTTAATTCTACCGTGAGGTTATTTTTTGGTTACATAAGTTAATTACATCTCTAAACTATTATCATTGTTTCCTATTGTTCACTGGCTGTGAGAATTTGATAACCTGCAGCATACTTATCTTGATATTGCGAGTAGGACTATTGCATTATAACTGAGCATCATATTTAATTTAACTGAGATTAGAATTATTTGAACTATGCATGTGACTAATTGTTGAAATCTATCTACGTGCATTAATAGTTTTAATTTATTTTCCTACCCAATTATTGTAACTTGCTAGTAAAGCATGAGTTTAGTAATATTATCGCTGATTCTTAAATACTCATACACGTTTCATATCAATTTTGGTATCAGAACACAGTTAGGGTAGAAATTGCATCATCTAGGCACTTGCTAAAATTTTTATCGCTTTCTTGCATTTAAATTTAGATTTCATTCAAAACAAATAAAAATAATAAAAAAATTAGTTTGACGTCTAGTTTAAAGTTGTGTCTCCTCTTATCTTTAGGAGAGTCTAGTCAATCCCTATCACTCCAATGGATTCCTAACCGACAGTGACACTTGATGACCTAATAGGTAAGCTTGATGTTCTGATCCAGTCCCCACAATCAAAAACAGAAACTTTCAGTGCAACCATATACTACTATCAAAAAGACTCAGTGTTTAGACCAGCCCACCTAACCCAGCCTCAAAGGTCTAATATACCCTTCCACCCCCACTCAGGTATGCCGAAATAGATAACAAAAACAAAAGTCCCAAAATAATTCAAGATTAGCACCGTTATTAAATGCAATAAGTGCCAAGGGTATGGATATATAACTGTCAACTGCACCAGTCATGTTAAGATTGTCATTATTAACGGAGTTCTCATTGTGACCACAAGTCTGTACGCGCTATTTCTTCAGAAATCACTCTCGTGATTAAGCAAGGTTTAACTATCAGATATCGGGATCGTATCGGATGAGATTTTTTCATATCGAATATCGGGGGAGATATAGGGGATACGCGCGCATATCGGGCGTTCATATCAGACACTATATATAATGAAATATTGATAACTAAAAGTTGATTTAGAGTCATAGATATCATCTACCTAATAAAAATGATGTACTATACTTGCAAAGACAGTAAAAATAAGGAACATTTTCACGCAGTCGTGCAATAAATAAGTTATTTCATATCGGGCGAAATATCGAGCGATTTATCGGGCAATATCGGGCGATTTATCGGCCAATATTTCAAATATCAGCCGTTTTTTGCTGCAAACGATATGGCATATGATTTCTCCATATCGTATCGGCAGCAGGTAAAAAAGGAGATATCGGACGATATCTCGGCCGACTTGGCCGATATTTAAACAGGGTGATTAAGTGTTATTTCTTCGACTATCACAGCTGTTGTCCCTACTATCGCTGTCACAGCTATCGCCCATCCCTTCCCTGGCAACCCCTATACCACTTGTTCATCCTTCCTTTTCTCCTACTGTCGTGACATGTTCTGGTTGCCATCCCCTTCCTCCTCTAATGCTGACCCTTATTAGTATTGCCTGCTCTGATCGCCACCCCTTCCTCCTTTATTGCTGACAACATCCCCTTCCTCTTTGGTTTTACTGCTTCTCTTGCATACTTATGTAGGTGAACATGTTGAAAATTGAGATTTCAAGTTGTCTACCACTGAATTCGCCTATAATACATCTGATAACAGATAAAAAAACCTTATGAAATTGTTTTATGGTGTTGGATCTAGGCAACCATTGATCATATCCCTATAGTTAAATACTATAGAGCATCTGAGTCTAAATTTACATCACACATGCACGAGTTACACAAGAGAATCAGTGACAAGATTGCACGTGACAACGCCAACTACAAGTTACAAGCTGATATTGGAAAAAATTTAAAACTTTTAATGTTGGTGATGTTAAACAGTTGCACGCATGTAGTGCTAGACCTTTTAAAATGTTGATAAAATTAAATGACAATGCTTATGCTATAGATCTTTCTAAAGATTTTGAAATCAGTCCTACTTCCAATGTTAAATACCTACCTTGTAACTATAAGAGAATTGATTTTATCCTAATTGTTGATAAGCCCTCCCTTGAGCTATTTTCTGAGAGCCCCTCAATTCCACCACTCCTAGAGATTCATCCTAACACAGTAGAGAAAATTAATAAAATTTTTAATACTGAAAATTTTCTAATAGAGATGGTAAAACCCACCCATGCATTGGAAACGAAGATCACCTGCCGAGAATACATAGCTAGATAACAGTGATTTGTAGCAGATTGACCCAGTTGTGTTAGAGTGTTATGAGAGTCTTTCTGCACCTAACTCGACAGGGTTGAGTTCTCGCCTACCTGGGGAGAATGATGTGGATATCTAGAAGCGACCTTGGCGCGTATATCATCGTTGGCGAAGATGCGTGATTTCTATATGGTTTTGTTTTGGGTTCGAGTTCTGTAGTGTTTTTCTTTTTCTTTTATTAGTTTTGTTTTCTTTTAGTCCCACATGGATTGTGAGAAAAAAATCAACACTTTGTAAGCTTATATATAGGCATGAGTCAAATAAGATTGTAACGGATATTTGATTAATGAAAATTTGAATTATTTTCTAAATTTAAATTTTTCTTCTTAAATTTAGAGTGTGAAGTCCAATTCATATAAGTTTCGATGTGAAGCCCTAACCTCTTTATCCCTTCCTCACTCTCAAACCCTAACCAAATTCTAATCCTCTACGCGACCCTAAACCCAATTCTTCAATCCCTATTAAAAAAAAACTAAATTAACCTCCCAATCTCTCTCTCTCCATCTCCTACACACAAAAAAAAAAGAAAATCCGAAAATCCACACAAGAAAAATCTAAAAAAATATCAAAATCCATTGTTCATCTTCTCTCTCAAGCTACAACCCTAACTCTCTCTCCCCTCGTGAACCACCCTCGCCTCCTCAACAGCGACGCCAACCACCGCCTGGGCCCCAGTGCCCGAGCACCAGCCAGCAGCCGAGCACCGCAGCCAACTGCTCTTCGTCCTCTTCCGCTGCCAATCTCTCCTCTAAACTGTACCACCACCTCCCCTTTGACTGCAATTGTGCCACCTGCATCCATCCCCCTCCTCCCATCTTCGACTGCAGCCACCCTCCTTCGACGACGACACAACAGCAACCACCACCAACTTCCAACAACCCATCGACCCCAACAAAGTCATCCTCGATTTCGCGACGGCAAAGACAGCATCAACCCCAACCTTCATCCCGGCAACCCTCACCGACCACTAGGTCCACTAGGGCACTCGTCGTCTGACGTCAACATCTACGCCACGACCTCCAAGCATTGACGACTTCTGCAAAGTCGAATCCTAGTTGGGTTCAAATTAAGACCCAATCCGGCCTGTTAACGCCAGTCAACCTGATTCGCTTCTGCAACAGTTCAGACCCACGTCAGACCCGATCCAGATCCGTTAAAGCGAAACAGACTCGTTAAGCAAACAATATGGTTTGGAGCATCTCATCCGTTCAAAGTCCGATTCGCGCGATTCTCGACGCATTGGACTCGTGAAGACAAGGGCTACACATCTACATCATCAAGGACACTGAGATCAAACGCGATTCTCAATATATGAGTTTTTAATTCTACCGTCAGGTTATTTTCGGGTTACATCAGTTAATTGCATCTCTAAACTATTATCATTATTTTATGTTGTCCAGTATATACCATGAGTTATGAGAATCTATAACATGTAGCCTACTTATCTTGATATTGCGAGTAGGACTATTACATTATAACTGAGCATCGTGTTTAATTTAATTGAAAGTAGATTGTTGAAATTCATCTACCTGACATTACTAGTTTTAATTTTCTTTCCTACAATCGTATCTTTTGGTGAAGCATGATTTAGTAACATTATCTTTGATTCTCGAACACCCGTACACATTTCACATCACCTTCACTAGCAATCCATACATGACAACCACAAAACACCAACCCTTTAAGGCTTTAACCCAAAAGTTTGAGGTCATTAGTACCCTGGTTAACAACTGATGATGATAGACTAAATAAGTAAATGCCTCTGTAGAAAAAACATAATTATTAAAACACATAAGCACTATTCAGTAGATGTATACTATCTATTTATATATACTTTGAGATTATATAGCACATTCTTATAAGTTCTTTTTTTTCAGGAAAAATTGGAATTAAGTTTACAATGCAATAAAATTTTGGCTCTAGAAACTTCCGGCATTTGTGTGATTATATTTTAATTGACTTCCTGATACCATGTAACATTGGCATATTGCACCTATCCACTTTGACGTTTAAGCTAAGTTCTTGTTGCTTGGTGGTGTAGATCTCCAATTTGAAGAATATAGACAAAGGTTCCATTGTAGTTGGAACTGACAGTTTATATTTTGATATGACATCAAATAGTGGGCTAAATGGATATTTGACTAGCAAATTATATACTATTTAGCAATAATTATTAATGCATGTTTTTGACATCCTGATATTAAAAACAGATATTCAGACAGTGGACTAAATTGGTTTTAGGTTATCTAATGAAGTAGAATATTTATCCAAATTCAGATATTATCCTTGAAATTGGACAACAGTGTTATTTTAACATATCCGTTAGATAACAGAGCAATTTGGATGTACGGGTATCTGCTCCATTGCAGCTCACATTCAGTCATTACTATTGATGTTTTGTACCTTCCAAAAAGTGATTGAAAGAGTGATTTCCATGAATAACATCATTTTTCTGGGCAACTTGTAAGCCAAAAGGCAGAAGTAAAATCAATCTTATCAAGTATCCTATACTTCTGGGAGCATGTTTTTTGTTTTGATCTATGGCATTCATCTGTCTTATGTCCTAAGAGTTGAATGCAATTTTATATAGCAAATCTATCGTCGTTTCCCTTCCTCTTGACTCAAGAAAACTTTTGGATGGTTGTTTTTTTGGTTGCATGAGCTTTAAACCCTTAAACTACATGATCACGGAGGAGAATATTCCTACTCGGCAACTAGCCTGCCTTATGGGATTTATGGCAAGCCCTATCTTGTTCACAGTTTTATATTCCAGGAAATTCAACCAATTGGCAACAATTTTGCAGTTGAAGTCACGTGAAAAGTGAGTCAACAAAATTATGTCAAATTTTTTGTTCAGTCTTGTCTAGGGGAATTTAAAGGCTTCTTCCATTAGCTGCAAGAGCTTAAACTGCAATTCCCTCTCTTGCCCATGATTATCTTACATAGGAAATCGGAATCATCTAATAATGAGTTTTCGGGGTAACATCAGTTTGAGAAATTTGGTAAAATGTTTTGGAAATTTCTTGATTTGAACTTTAGTAGATCAATTTTAATGGCTAAAGGCTTAGACGATAAGATTGATGGAGTCCACCGACTTGTAATTATTTAAACTTTAAAGAAACTACCTAAGGTCCTGAGCCCTGTTCTGCTGCATGTGCAAGTGCTGAAACTAAGAGGAATATTTTGTGGGAGGGATGTTTTTTGCAAGAAATAACTATTTTATTTAAATGACACAAAACTCAATCTGTATTTCTGTAAGTTTCTAAAATTGGAAAGAATACTTGTGTAATCTTGAGGGATTCAAGGGAAGATGAATACTCTTGCAGGAATCAAGGAGAAGGATAAATCTTTTGTATAAATTTATTAATAAAACTCTCTCAAGTACTCTCCTCATGGACGCAGGCTGAGTTTGGCCGAATCACGTTAAATCCTTGTGTTATTTCTCTTTTGACTTGATAATGCTACTTTGTTTTACTAGTTTTCTTTTGCAAGTATATTATATATTGCCACGATTTTGCAACGTCAATCACGGTCTTGAGGGCACAACAGTTGGTGTCATAGCTCGATTGTTAGTGTGGTCTCAACACCTAAGTGGTACAAACAACATATGATAATGAGAGTGATTCATAAGGAGTGAATTTTTTATACTTCTCTGAGCCTGATATGAATTGAATATTTAATGAGTCCATCATGATAGTTCTTTTTGAATGCCTAGTAGTTTTCATATATAAAAAGGATGGACATAACTTGGCCCACTTTATCATGAAAAGGAGTAACTAATCAAGCATTCTGCTAACACTACTACCCAAAGAATCATCACCAATTTCCCATAATTTCAATAAATAATCACAATGTTGTTCGAATATTTCACAAGAAATTATATACCTAAATAAAGATAGTATACTCTAATAGTTAATCAGACAAACATGCCACAAGACCTGTTATACAAAAGAAACTGGAAAAGTCTTAGCAGGCAGACAGAGTAAATGTTTGTGAATGTAAAGACTTATATACAAGTACAAGAAAGCGATTCCAGTCTTCCAGAAGTCATTAATATCCACAAGTTCAGAACAATATTTAGATTAGCAAGCTGTATATCAGTCAACTACGCTCAACGAAAGGAAAAGTCATTGACAAAAAGCACAATGGACAACTTAATTTTACCAAAGAGTAAACATAAACTTAAAACATAAGTTGACTTTCTTGACTTGTCCATATTGCTCCTTGGCTATGTTTATTCGCCCAAAGAATTCTTTTAGTTTGTGGAGTTAAACAGGACAGTGAACAATTGTTGGTTTGGTCTCAATATAGGTAGGTTTAGTCCCTTAAACAGGAAGGAAAATTGTACAAATCTAATTACTCTCTTATTGTCAACTTGAAAGAAAACATTTCTTGTTGCAAGATTTTAGTTGCTGTATTGACAGTATACAAGCGAGTTAGAGATACTTCCATTTCCTGTAGTTTTTCCTTTTAACTTTTGGGAAAAGAAATCTATACTATATTATAAAACATGTATTGCCACTATCAGCATCATTACCAACAAAGCAACAAAAGTTAATCCAAAATTTTGGGTAGCCACATGAACCTTTTTTCTCCTTGCAACTATATGGGAATAATATATAATTTGTAACAGTGTAAAAAGTCAGATTACTTTTATTGAAATTATTGATACAAGGTTTAGAGATGTAAACAAATACACATCTTCTGATCCTAACCGATTCACTATTCATACTTTGATAAGTATGGATATCCCATCTATACTCATTTAAAATATGAGTACAGGTAAAGATAAGTTTTCATGTTCACAGAACATCTATACGTCAGTCGAAGTTTTAGAAACTCGAATATCCACACACACGCAGACATCCCAACAACTTTTCTGATTACACTAGGAAATGCTCCGATGCATAAAATTATAAACTGTACTTGTTATGAGCATTACCTTTCTATAATGATTAAGCGCAAAAGTAGCACTTACTGATTTCATCTATTTCTTCTTTTCTAATACAAGAAGGGTTAAATCAAAGGTTAAACCATTTCCTGTCCAGTATCTCAGCCCTAATCTGTAATATAAACTGTACTTGTTAAATCAAAGGTTAAACCATTTCCTGTCCAGTATCTCAGTCCTAATTTGTAATATATGATTAGTAGTTATATTCGCTTAGAATTTCTATCAAGTCATATTTTCAATCATCTGTACGCAGAGATCAAAACAACACGTGTATAGTAATACCTAACTCTATTCTACATCACACCACCTCAACATTGACTTGCTGTAATTGAATGTTTCCAATGGTAATCAAGGGGAAGAAGAATATGGAAACTTCACAATTTTTGTAGCCAAAACCAAATTAATGTGTCTATTAATTTTCTTCAAGCTTCCCATAATAAAAAAATAAATTCCCTAGATTTGATAAGTTTATAAAATTATGCTCCGTATAAATAAAATGGAAAAAAAAGGATTTTTCAATGTTGCCTTTTAAATCTTTCCTTATATCAATATTAGTCCTCCAATTTTCTCTAAGAATTTTTCTTATTTCTTTTAATTTCATTTCAAATAGATACATACTCAGATTTTTGTGAGAAATAAATATGGAGTTGCTTTAAGGCTTAACCATGCTCGTCAAGGACACCAAAATGAAATACAAGGGAAAAATGCTAGGTTGGGGTCAATGCTTAAAGGAGAAGGATTTACAGGAGAAGGGTTTACAACATCAAAGATGAGTTTTGCTCCTTTCTTTGGCTTTTGTCAGCTACGGAGTTAAAAAATGACTATTGGAATTGTAATTATAAAATGGCTGGGGGACAGAAACAGGGTCCTAACATGGGGGCTTGCGTGAGATTTCCTTTTGTGGTGGTGGGTGTAAAAGGAATGCTCCGGGTGTCAATAGGTAAAGAATGTTGGGGTACATACTTGAAAAAAAAAATTAAAGAATTAACAGGTGCTATGCAAATACAAGATTTGAGGAATTAATATCTGAATAAAAAATTGAGAGGTTAAAAAAAGAAAAAGAAACAATGAAAAACTCATATGAATGTTTATTCACGGAGAGATCTTAGATATTGCAGCAACATCCCAACATTGCATCACCTCACTCACATGCGTGCAAGTGCATGCACCCACACACAAAAATTGTGCTCATAGCATCATGCATAAGGACATTGCATTCTTTAAGGATGTTGCACGATTAATAGATATCACCTCCCAATCCCACAACATAAAACTGGCAAATCTATATTAGAATTGGTCTTAAAATGCCAACCAATGGAGCTTTGAAAGAAGTTCTTGCCAGATTTTTTTTCTTTTAAATTTTTTTTATTTTTGGCCTTTTGAGTTCTATGTTTGAAGTTTTCTCATTTCGGCAGCAGGCCACAGGTAGCTGTTAACACTTAAACTGTAATTTATCAATTCAACCATGAAGAATTCATATATGAAACTCGAGTAAGGGTTTAAGATGTAAAACAGAAAAGGCATCCTAAATGTCTTAACTTTAGCCAAAGATAAACTTGAATTGAGTTTCACACATGCCACTAACATTAATCAATTCCTTTTTGCTTGTGACTAGCTTGCCATGAAAATTGCCAAGGATGCACACAAATGTTTGCATACATCCCTCTATTCATGCACCAATTATCAAAGCCTGCATACGATAAACCCTACTAAAGAAACACACTACAATTGTCACATCGCAATGGCAAAAGAAACAAAAAAATGAAAGGAAAAATGGAAAGCAAAGTGTTCAACAGATGCAGAACAATGTGGGAGCATCAATTAGAAAGACACTAAGAAATCCTAATTATCTTGAACAAGTACCTGAGGAGGACGAGGTCTTGATGGTTGTGATTGCGACCGTGAAGCGACATACTGTAAGATTTCAAAAAATCTTGTCTGGCCATAGCTTGCAATCCTCTGTGAATAAAGAACAACCATGTCCCCAGTCCATGTTCTCAGCTCAAGCAAGTTACGATCAATTTCAATCTCATGCTTCGAAATGTATGGCCGAAAGAATGTTTCATAGATATAAGCCGTTCCCTGTCATTATTCATTTTGAATTCTGAACAAGTGGTATATAACCAATACAAACATATAGTACAATTACTAGAGAGCAGATGACCAACCCTTGTCTTTGGATACCAAAGATATACAAAAAGTGCCACCTTCGCTTCACTGTACATTGGCAGCCTAAAATAAGAAAATATCAAATCATTACATGAATTTAGAATTCGTGATACAAAAGATCCTTCCTTATAATAATTTAAAGATCATTTTACCATGAAATAAAAGATTCTCCTACTCTCTCGAATACCGTCAGTGCAGCAACTAAAATCCTGGAAAAAAAAGGAATGAAAATAAGTAGCATTCCTCCATGAACAGATAAAACTAGGAATCAGAACTGAATGATGTCTTCCATGAACAAGGTACCAACAAAACCTACCAATACTGACACCAGAATCGCAACTGCTCGATCTCCGGCTTGTTCAATTCCACAGTTTTGAAGCATTCATAAGCCGGATAAGCATATCCAAGAACCAATCTGCACATATCAAAACAAGACACATAAAGTCTTAACTTCCCCTTCTTGAAGATCAATTTCAGGTCCCTTGATACAAATAAAAGTTATTGTACTTACGCCAGGGATCTGGTAAGAAAAGATCCTATCATTGTGGACCGTTTAACATGTACAGACTGCTGACCCTTCCCCAATCCTCACACGACAATCAAGAACAACTGCGAGAACTCAAAAGAAGAAACAGAAGAACATTTTGGGCGTTTAGAATTAAAAATCAGAAACTTAGACAACAAGTAATCCACAGAATCAATTAAGCATACTTCTTTCAAAAAATGGGAAACAATTTAAAACATTCATATTCAACGTAGTATATCCTAAACCTAGGGTTTTATCCCGATGAAAATCCACTTATTTTATCCCCACATTGCGATAAATAACCAAGAAATTGACGAGAATTCATCAAAAATAAAACCTAGAAATAAAAATAAAAATCTACATTTCAAATAGATAAGACTTAAACCCTAAGTAAAATCGAACTAAAAATATAGCAAGAAAAAAAATCTATAAGAAAACGACAGCAGAAAATTAAAGGAGAAGAGGAGATCGGTACCTTTAACTTGGATAGAAGAGAAAGGGTGCGGTGACAGAAGAAGCGTGAGGGGGTAGATCTGATCGATCTCTTCAAGAGCAGAGCGGAGACTGGAGGCGGTGGACCGGAGATTTGAACCGGCCGCCGGTCTGATAAACTGGAGATCGGTGATGATTGGGGGGCGGCGCGGCCGAGCAAGTAGAGACCTTAGTCTTGCCCCCACCCGTCTCGTTTTTGAATTCTCTCTCTCTCTATCGGATTTTGTTATTTTTGTTAATCTTGTTTGACGCCCCACTTTTTAGCGCTATTTGAACATATAGCCCGGTAAATAGAACTTTTAGCAATTTTGCTCTTCTATAATTTTTAATTTTTAGTTTACAATTCTACAACTTCTTTCTCATTGGAACTGTAGAATTATCTTTGTCTTTTTATATATTTTATTTTTATTTTATTTTATTGAAGAAAATAGTGTAGCAGTAAACTCCTATGTGCATCTTTAAAAGAATTTTATGTAAAAGAAAAGCACATAGCCAAGACTAATACAAAATATCCATTTAAATAGAAGAAGAAAACTTTAATCACATGCAGTTTTCAATATAATCATATCACAAGACCTTTGCTTGTGTTTTTCTTGATGTTACAGTAATGATTAATTTATGTTGTTTTATCAAATTAGTTCAATCTAATGCTCCGATCGTTCTGAGCTACTAAAAATGACCTAAATGAAAATGTATGTGTATGTACTTCATGTCCTAATCAAACAATAAAGAGAGATTTAGATCCTCCATCCAGTGGGAATTATGCTAATTGCATTCCATTTGTTTAGTATTGTCTTAATATTCAAAAAATAATATTAGTTGCCAACTCACTTGCCCAAGGTAAATAGGAGGCCCTCTATTGTCATTTTGCACATAGTAATGTTCTGTACCTAGTAATATTGAATCATTAACGAGTAATCATTTTTTACTTTGTTAATAATAAAAAAAGATTACTAAGTACACTTTCAAAATAAATAAATAAATAATGAATAACGTAAGAAAAATAAATAAGAAAAGGCTTGTAGATCCCTTAAGTTCCCCAAAGCCAGGCTCAAATTATAACGGCATAGAGCAAAAACGCTAAACTCTACATGTGTAAGGCGTTTTCTACAAAAAAAAACGGTCTATGCTTTGCTTGAGCCGTTGAGGTCCACCTGCTGCCTACGTGGACCACCATAAAGCTGCCACGAATTCCCAAGTGGGGATTAAAAACGGAATAAAAAATAGTCAGTTGACGGCGCCGTTATATTCCTTCCGGATCCCACCCACGTGCGTGTGCATGATCAGAGGGAGACAGGGAGAACGAAGGGTCGTCTCTAGATCAAACGGATGCCTGTTTAATTTCTGTTATCTTTTCTCGTTGATTAAAAAAAGGCTAAAGGCTTTTTCTTTTTTTATTAGCGAGTGCTCGGGTCATGGACAAGTGAAGGTGGCATGGACTTTGTAGGGCCAAATGTTTTACTTGGTCTGTTGACGGCCCACAAACTGGGGTGGCATTGGTACGGGCACTTAGATCTGTCCAAAAGGCTTACTTGCATTGCATGCATCCAAATATTCTGATCCCTTTCTTTTTCTATTTTAGTTGGAAATGTTAGTTAAATAACTCTGGCAATTAATAAATGATGTGTTTGCTCCTTGGCTAGCTTAATAAGATAATTAATTAAAAAGCTAATTCCATGTAGGAGCTTGTCCTACTCTGCAGCTCTGCTTATTAAAATCTATTACAAGAACTAACCACTTTTTTTTGGCATACTTAATTTGTTTAATCTTGTTTCAAACCCCAATCTTTGATGTCCAATACCATCATGATGAGTAATGCAACCCCACTTCCTGCTCTGAGTTTTATAAAATAGATCATCTTTTTCTCACAAATAAATAAGGGATTAGACATTATTTGGATATGATAATGCTTGCAGGGCATTAGGTTGGTTGATTTTTATGTTACTTTTCTGTATTTTCTGTCGCATAATCGAATTCCTAGAGCTCTGCTGAGGTACGACGATCTGTGTGCTAGATATGCTTTCCAAATAACTAGAATTAGTGGTTTTCATTTAGGTGTTTCTTTTGGATATTTATTTGTATTTTTTTTCCTAATTAACTCAAATGCTGCCGGAATTCACCGACGACCTCTGGAGAGATGGCTTTGGCGTTTTTCTAATTAATTTAGTGGTTTTCTAATTATCAGCAAATGCTCTTCTAATTACAGATGGCGTTGGCGTCTTTCCCAGCATGAAGATAGAAAGTATATTAGAGTTTTCTTTTAGAAAAGGATGCATTCATTCCACATACCTGTAAGACTACCATTTAGGTCTGATTCAACCAATAATCCGCATCCACCTGCAAGTTACCAAGGATGTGATAAGCAGTGAACAAACTGCATGTTTTCTAGAGTGAAAATCTCAACCTGTATTAGATACTTACATCAACATCTACTGGAACAATCTTCATTATGCCACCTATTTGCTTGTCTGAAAGCAAAGGATCTGCAGAGAGCTTCTCTCTCTCTCTCTCTCTCTCTCTCTCTCTCTCTCTCTCTCTCTCTCTCTCTCTCTGTCTGTAACAGCCTATTTTTTTATTATTATTTATCAATTATTCTTTCCTTATGATTTTAAGAATCGGTTATAAAGGGAATTTTATAATTTCCTCATTCTTAATTTAGTACCAATAATAATAATAGATGACCAAAGAATTGGTATTTTATTTTTATGAGTTATTTTCATTTTTTGGATTTATGGCATAAATTGGAATATATAGAAAATATATATAGCTATTTTATGCCAACATAATTATGATATTTAGAGTATATGGGAGTATATCTTAGTTATTGCAATTTTAGGTATATCTTATAGTATTCCCATTAGTACATACCTAAACAAATACTATGTATTTATAGTTAAAATTTTTTTTTTATTATTACTTGAGTTAGTGGAAGAGTTAGGTTTGCATGAAAGGGTGAGGTGTAAGGCTAGGATCAATTTGATCCTAGCTTTGGCCAAGTGGCAAATGAGTGAAGGGGTGTTTTATGATAATTTGTATTGTTGAAGGGCTTCTATGCATATATCCTTTCCCCTTACGTGAGATCTGAGAAGAGAAATTCTCTCCTCTCTGTAGAAGAAGAAAAACACCTTTCTCTCCCAAAAACCCAACCCTAGATTCACAACTCTTTCTCTTCCACTAAATCTCTCTCTCTCTCCCTCTCTCTTTCACCCCCAGCCGAAGCCAGGGGGGCGGCGCAGCCGCGCGAGGGCGGCGCCCAGGCCGCGCAAGGGCCTGGTTGAGGGGGGGACTTTGGCTAGTTAGTGAAGTGTGAAATTTCAGTTTTGGTGTGATTTTTGAAGGTGAAATCAGAAGCCCTAGATCTGAATTTCAGTTTCAAAACCCCCAAATCTTCTGAAGCTCAATTGGGTTGAAGGTAATGTTGATTTCTCCACTAATTACTCTCTTTATGAGTTATTTCATAAACTAAGAATTTCCCTTGTCGTTGCTAGGATTGGAGTGGAGGAATTGATCAAGATCACAAGTGGGTATCCATCTTCTAAGGTGAGTAAATTTACATACTCACTTTACATATCAAATTCATGAGTTTAATTCAAGTAATTGATGTATGAGACTAAGAGGGATTTTAGGGAAAGTGTACTAGAATAGGGTAAGGTAGCATTTAGATTAATATTTCATGGAATTGGTGACATACTTACTCTCTTTTCATTAGAGGGTGGTTACAAATTGTTGTGTTATGTATTCATAACAATTAAAGTTAAATTAAGTAGCATAGGTAAAGTAAGTGGTGATGGGTGTTGCTAGAATGTAAGGGTGCTTTAGTAGTTATGTTACATGTTATGTATGTGTAATGCTAAAGTCACTAATCATGATACCTAAGTATCTCCGCATGAATCACATTGTATGAATTACTATGGTAATACCTATTTAATAGCATGACTGAATATATGGATGGCATGTGAGCATGTTGATTTTGTGATCTTGTTAACATGCTAATTGTGTAACTTATGCAACGATATATTTTTGATATGTAATATATATGGGTGTATTGATTGTGGGATCTATACGTTAGTATGGTGAATCCCTATGTTTGTCAATTAAGAGGAGGAAGGGGCCGGGCGGGAGCCGGTAGGAGGGGGGAAGACGGGGAGTAATGATAGTGCTTATTGTTTATTAACACAAGGAGGAAGGGGCCGGGCGGGAGCCGGTAGGTGGAAGAAGGCGGGGTCATGGGAATCACATATATACATTGCGTGAATATGTATGTTTAATTCTTATGCTATATATATATATATATATATATATATATATATATATATATATATATATATATATATATATATATATATATATATATATATGGGTCTTGATTTCACTTTTAGGAGGAAGGGGCCGGGCGGGAGCCGGTAGGTGGGAGAAGACGGGGAAAATGTTAGCACCCTATGATTAGGGTGATATGCGAATATGTCCCGATAAATAACATAAATATGGTATTATCTGAAAGTGTCTGAAAGTGGTAATAATTAGTAAAGGCTAGAGCAAGGTAAGAACTTGTGTATATATACCAGAAAGAATTATACCAGAAAGAATTTTTAGTAATCATAAAGAAAGCCTAGCAATTATAGCTTGTAATTATTAAATCGGGTAAGGAGTTACCTAATATTCATGTAAGGTTTCTCTCGGATTTCGCAGGCATGTTGTGGTAGAATATTCATGATAGCATTCATTTGGTGTTTATGAAATTTACTCGCTGAGCCGTCGAGCTCATTCCTTTCATTTTTTCCCCTTTCAGGTCTGGATAAAGCTAAAGGCATATTGTAACTTGGAGTAGTCATGAGCAAGATGGCATAGTTTCCATAAAACCTTATCTTTGTTCACTATGTGCATATAATTATGCTTTATGTCAGTATTACCTAGTTAAATGTACTATGGTGCTACCTTCGTATGTAAATTTTTGTAATAGTTGTAATTAGAACTTGTGGTACATGGGATGTTGGTGAAGTGAAGAATTGTGATTATGTTGGTAGTATTATGTGGTTAATGGATGCCTTGATGGCTATGTAAGAGGATGTATGGTATAAGTATATTTTGGAACTTCTTTTCGGTTGTAATGTGGTGCTTTATGAGATCTTCTATATCTTGTGATAAGTAGGCCATGTAGCCGAAATCCTTTATGGACATAAGTAGGCCTTGGAGCCGAAATTTCTATTGTTGTATGTGGAAAAAGTAATATTTTAGAGGAAATGCTGCCGAAATTTTCTAGATTTGAATCAAAGAAAAGATTTGGGAATAAATACGTGTTATGAATCTAATCTTGCTTATTAGAAGCTGGGACCATTACAGTTGGTATCAGAGCGAGGTTTAGGCAAGGTTAGCCTAGATAGATGTAGCATACAGGACTGACTAGGTAAGCATGTGAAATCTGTATGTATGTTTGAGTAAGTTAGATTAAGGGGTATTGGAGTGATAGTAGGATCTTAGGGTATTTTGACCCCGAAAGGTATGATATTTAACTGTTCTCTACGTTTGAATTTAGGTACCCGCATACCTTAATTCAAATGGATCCTGCAAAAGGGTGTGGGCCCTTCTGTGTGGAATTTCAGTGGTATGGGACACTGCAAAAGAGAGAACAATTAAAATATCACACAAGACAGGGTTAAACCTATTGGCAGGGTAGTTCCACCCAAAGGAAAATTATGAAGATCGGCATGGTTAAAGAAGTGATAATTGTTATCATGTATTGTTATATATTCATGCAAGTTATTATTTTGGGAAGAATTGGAAGACAAATTGTCTAATGTAAATCTCTTACTTATACAGATGGGAGATTCTAAGATGACGGGATCGTCATCCGACAGTCCGGGGTCGGAAAGTTTGAGTTGGATTGCGGACCACAGGGATTGGGATTTTGAGTCCGATGAGACCAATCCAGCTATCATTCTGAAAAGTCCCCCAGACAGTAAAGATACAGGGGTTCGCTTGGAACAAGATAATAGAGATGAAATCAGTGAGGCAGAAAGTGCCATAAGGAATGCACCAACAACTGTGGACCTGGGAGCCCTGCCTAACAATGAGACGAATCCTGAAGGAAGGATTTTCTTTGGAGGTATTTGGTGGGACTCCAGTTGGGTAGAAGACATGGATCTTATGATGATCATGAGAATTGGAGATGTGAATATGATACTGTTCTGGAGGAAGAAGAAGAGGATCCTGAAGAAGTAGATCCAGTAGAGGATGATCCTGAGGAGTTAAATCAAGAAGAAGAAGACCCCGAAGAAGAGGAAGACATTAAGGAAGATGAATCTGGAGGAGACGACAGGGAGGAAAGTTCCTCGGGTTCTAACATAACCCCATGATAGAAGTCTAGATGGGTGACATTTTTGTTTTTGGAGAAAATGAATGTTGACTTACATAAGTGGATATTTTTTTTTTGTAAAAGAAAGTGGTTGTCAATAGCTATAAGTGTAGTCAATGTATCTCTTTATGACTGCATTTGTATGTTTTGAAAGAATGTAGTCATGCTAATGTAAATGTTGCCATGAAAATATTTTGTGCATAAATGAAATCAGTGCTTTGTTTTTGAGCTATTTTATTTGTTATTGAGTTGCCATTGATTAAGTTCGACTATTCTTCTAGGTATTAAATGGACTTAAATTTTCCTCCACCCGATGCCAACTCGGAGGGCGACGTCCCATTGCACAGTGCAATCGGAAGCGTCCATCCCCCGGCAAGTCAAGAATTCCTAAGTGAGCAATCTAATGCCAATCGGAGAATTCTAGACAGAATACCAGATTGGCTGTTACAAACTGGCAAATGCTAATAACCCACTCATTTATTTCTTCATCATTTGCTGCAATGATTAACAAGAACTCTGAACCTATGAACTACCAACTAGTGGTGTCAACCCCAGTAGGCGCGAGTGTGACCACTAGTGAATACTATAAGGAATGTGAAATCATTATAGGAGAAATGAAAACACATGCAGACTTGATTAAATTAGGAGAGATAGATTTTGACATCATCCTGGGAATGGATTGGTTGTCAACATATCGAGCTCATGTAGATTGTCACCAGAAGAGAATAATATTTAAGTTAGAAGGAGCTCCAGAAAGAGTCTATGAAGGGATGAAGGGTAAGATTTGCACTCCAATCATTTCAGCTGTGAAGGCCACTAGGCTATTAAAGTAAGGGTGTCAAGGATTCCTGGCAGCTGTTATTAGTGAAGACAAGATAATGAAATTTGAAAACATTGAAGTTGTGAAGGAATACCCTGATGTATTTTCGGAGGATTTACCCGGTTTGCCCCCAGATAGAGAAGTAGATTTTTCCATTAATCTTCTACCAGGGACAAGTCCCATATCCAAGGCACCCTATAGGATGGCACCCGCGGAAATGAAGGAATTGAAGGACCAGCTGCAAGAGTTACTAAGTTTGGGATTTATTCGGCCGAGTGTATCACCATGGGGTGCTCCTGTGTTATTTGTTAAGAAGAAAGATGGGAGCATGAGGCTGTGTATAGACTACCGTGAGTTGAACAAGGTCACTATCAAGAATCGGTATCCACTGCCAAGGATTGATGACCTTTTTGACCAACTTCAGGGTGCCAGTATATTTTCCAAAATAGATCTGAGATCTGGATACCATCAATTAAAAATTAAGCCGGAAGATGTTTCTAAGACAGCCTTTCGGACCAGATACGGTCACTATGAGTTTTAGTGATGCCATTTGGTTTGACCAACGCTCCAGCAGCATTTATGGATATGATGAATAGGATCTTCCAACCATACCTAGATCAATTGTGGTGGTCTTTATAGATGACATTCTAATCTACTCTAAAAGCAAAGAAGAGCATGAAAGTCATTTAAGAATAGTTTTACAATTATTGAGAGAGAATCAACTCTATGCAAAACTTAAAAAGTGTGAATTCTGGCTGAACAAAGTTGGATTCTTGGGTCACATCATAAGTAAGGAAGGAATCTCAGTAGATCCTGCGAAGATTGAAGCGATTAAAGAATGGCCTCGACCTACCAATGTCACCGAAGTGCGAAGTTTTCTGGGACTGGCTGGGTATTACCGGAGATTTGTGGAGGGATTCTCCAAAATAGCAGCATCCTTGTCACAATTAACCAAGAAGGGACTCAAATTTCATTGGGGAGATAGTCAGGAAAGAAGTTTTCAAGAGTTAAAGGATAAACTAACATCGGCCCCAGTCCTAGCCATGCCCACTGGAACTGAAGGCTATGTTATTTACAGTGATGCGTCGAAGTCAGGGCTAGGGTGTGTATTAATGCAGCATGGCAGGGTAATTGCATATGCTTCTAGACAACTAAGGAACCATGAGAAGAATTATCCTACACATGATCTTGAGCTAGCTGCAGTCATCTTTGCCTTGAAAATATGGCGACACTACCTTTATGGAGTCTCATGTGATATATATACAGATCATAAGAGTCTAAAGTATATCTTTACCCAAAAGGAGCTGAATATGAGACAAAGAAGATGGTTGGAGTTAATGAAAGACTACGACTTGGCTATTCATTACCACCCCGGAAAGGTCAATGTTGTAGCAGATGCCCTTAGTAGGAAGTCTGGTGGATCCATAGCAGTGTTACTAACACAACGGGTTGACCTATTAAAAGACATAGAGCGGATGCAATTGGAGATCTGGGTAAAGGAAACTCGAGAATGGGTGGTACAGGTAAATCAGGTGAGCATTGATTTTGACCTCCACAAAGAGATAAAAGAAGCTCAACTAAAAGATGATCAAGTAATTAGAATTGTGGAAGGAGTGCAAAGGGGTGAAGCTCAAGATTATTCCATTGTTAAGGACTTGCCAAGAAAGGGAGGCCGAATCTATATACCTTCAGATTTTAAGCTCAAAGAGCGAATTATGACTGAAGCACATTGCACTCCTTACACTGCACATCCGGGAGCAACCAAGATGTATCAAGATCTACGATCAAATTTTTGGTGGGAAGGAATGAAGAAGGATATAGCTAAATTTATACAAAGATGTCTGATATGCCAACAAGTCAAAGCTGAACACAAAAAGCCCCCGGGACTCCTTATGCCGTTGCAAATTCCTGAATGGAAGTGGAGCAACATTACTATGGATTTTGTTACAGGACTTCCCAAATCCCCTCAAGGTTATGATGCCACATGGGTGATAGTAGACCGACTCACAAAATCCGCCCATTTCTTACCCATTCGAATAAACTATTCAATGGACAGATTAGCCCAAATCTACCTCCGAGAAATAATCAAAATTCACGGAGTACCTGAGACTATTGTGTCAGATCGGGACCCCCGATTCCAGTCAAGACTATAGATCAGCCTATCCCAGGCTCTGGGTACTAAACTACATCCAAGTACAGCTGCTCATCCGCAAACCGACGGACAATCAGAAAGAACTATACAAATATTTGAAGATATGTTGAGAGCATGTGTATTGGATTTCGGAGGTAATTGGGAAAATATCTACCATTGGTAGAGTTTGCATACAACAATAGTTATCAATCTACTATTGGGATGCCGCCATTTGAAGCCTTGTACGGCAGGAAGTGTAGATCTCCGATTTGTTGGGAGGAGATGGGAGACCGAACATTATTCGGAGCAGATATAGTGATAGATACAACAGAGAAAATCCGGATAATTAGGAAGAGGATGAAGGCGGCCCAAAGTAGACAGAAGACATATGCAGATCGGCGCCGAAGACCCTTGGAATTTGCTAAAGGCGACAAAGTTTTCTTGAAGATATCACCAATGAGAGGATTGATACGGGTTGGTAAACGGAATAAGTTAGACCCCCGTTTCATCGGTCCTTTTGAGATATTGGAAAGAATTGGACCTCTGGCTTACCGTTAGCATTACCACCAGAAATGGAGAAGATGCATAATGTATTTCATGTGTCACAATTAAGGAAATACATACCAGACCCCAGTCATGTTCTTAATTACTCACCACTACAACTCCAAGATGATTTATCATATACGGTGGAGCCAGTGCAAGTCTTGGATCGTAAAGAGAAGGTTTTAAGGAACAAAACTATTCCTTTAGTGAAGGTATTATGGAGAAGCCAGGAAATTGAAGAGACTACCTGGGAACCAGAAGAGGATATGCGAATTAACTACCCACAACTTTTCCAAGGTACGTCGAGCTTCGGGCCGAAGCTTCCCTAAGGGGGGTAGAAATGTAACAGCCTATTTTTTTATTATTATTTATCAATTATTCTTTCCTTATGATTTTAAGAATCGGTTATAAAGGGAATTTTATAATTTCCTCATTCTTAATTTAGTACCAATAATAATAATAGATGACCAAAGAATTAGTATTTTATTTTTATGAGTTATTTTCATTTTTTTGGATTTATGGCATAAATTGGAATATATAGAAAATATATATAGCTATTTTATGCCAACATAATTATGATATTTAGAGTATATGGGAGTATATCTTAGTTATTGCAATTTTAGGTATATCTTATAGTATTCCCAATTAGTACATACCTAAACAAATACTATGTATTTGTAGTTAAAAAATTTTTTTTATTATTACTTGAGTTAGTGGAAGAGTTAGGTTTGCATGAAAAGGTGAGGTGTAAGGCTAGGATCAATTTGATCCTAGCTTTGGCCAAGTGGCAAATGAGTAAAGGGGTGTTTTATGATAATTTGTATTGTTGAAGGGCTTCTATGCATATATCCTTTCCCCTTACGTGAGATCTGAGAAGAGAAATTCTCTCCTCTCTGTAGAAGAAGAAAAACACCTTTCTCTCCCAAAAACCCAACCCTAGATTCACAACTCTTTCTCTTCCACTAAATCTCTCTCTCTCCCTCTCTCTTTCACCCCCAGCCGAAGCCAGGGGGCGGCGCAGCCGCGCGCCACCAGCACCGGCCGCGCGCAGCCGCGCGGGGCGGCGCACAGCCGCGCAGGGCGGCGCCCAGGCCGCGCAAGGGCCTGGTTGAGAGGGGGGACTTTGGCTAGTTAGTGAAGTGTGAAATTTCAGTTTTGGGGTGATTTTTGAAGGTGAAATCAGAAGCCCTAGATCTGAATTTCAGTTTCAAAAACCCCCAAATCTTCTGAAGCTCAATTGGGTTGAAGGTAATGTTGATTTCTCCACTATTTCCTCTCTTTATGAGTTATTTCATAAACTAAGAATTTCCCTTGTCTTTGCTAGGATTGGAGTGGAGGAATTGATCAAGATCACAAGTGGGTATCCATCTTCTAAGGTGAGTAAATTTACATACTCACTTTACATACCAAATTCATGAGTTTAATTCAAATAATTGATGTATGAGACTAAGAGGGATTTTAGGGAAAGTGTACTAGAATAGGGTAAGGTAGCATGTAGATTAATATTTCATGGAATTGGTGACACACTTACTCTCTTTTCATTAGAGGGTGGTTACAAATTGTTGTGTTATGTATTCATAACAATTAAAGTTAAATTAAGTAGCATAGGTAAAGTAAGTGGTGATGGGTGTTGCTAGAATGTAAGGGCGCTTTAGTAGTTATGTTACATGTTATGTATGTGTAATGCTAAAGTCACTAATCATGATACCTAAGTATCTCCGCATGAATCACATTGTATGAATTACTATAGTAATACCTATTTAATAGCATGACTGAATATATGGATGGCATGTGAGCATGTTGATTTTGTGATCTTGTCAACATGCTAATTGTGTAACTTATGCAACGAAATATTTTTGATATGCAATATATATGGGTGTATTGATTGTGGGATCTATACGTTAGTATGGTGAATCCCTATGTTTGTCAATTAAGAGGAGGAAGGGCCGGGCGGGAGCCGGTAGGAGGGGGGAAGACGAGGAGTAATGATAGTGCTTATTGTTTATTAACACAAGGAGGAAGGGGCCGGGCGGGAGCCGGTAGGTGGAAGAAGGCGGGGGTCATGAGAATCACATATATACATTGCGTGAATATGTATGTTTAATTCTTATGCTATATATATATATATATATATATATATATATATATATATATATATATATGGGTCTTGATTTCACTTTTAGGAGGAAGGGGCCGGGCGGGAGCCGGTAGGTGGGAGAAGACGGGGAAAATGTTAGCACCCTATGATTAGGGTGATATGCGAATATGTCCCGATAAATAACATAAATATGGTATTATCTGAAAGTGTCTGAAAGTGGTAATAATTAGTAAAGGCTAGAGCAAGGTAAGAACTTGTGTATATATACCAGAAAGAATTATACCAGAAAGAATTTTAGTAATCATAAAGAAAGCCTAGCAATTATGGCTTGTAATTATTAAATCGGGTAAGGAGTTACCTAATATTCATGTAAGGTTTCTCTCGGATTTCGCAGGCATGTTGTGGTAGAATATTCATGATAGCATTCATTTGGTGTTTATGAAATTTACTCGCTGAGCCGTCGAGCTCATTCCTTTCATTTTTTCCCCTTTCAGGTCTGGATAAAGCTAAAGGCATATTGTAACTTGGAGTAGTCATGAGCAAGATGGCATAGTTTTCATAAAACCTTATCTTTGTTCACTATGTGCATATAATTATGCTTTATGTCAGTACTACCTAGTTAAATGTACTATGGTGCTACCTTCGTATGTAAATTTTTGTAATAGTTGTAATTAAAACTTGTGGTACATGGGATGTTGGTGAGGTGAAGAATTGTGATTATGTTGGTAGTATTATGTGGTTAATGGATGCCTTGATGGCTATGTAAGAGGATGTATGGTATAAGTATATTTTGGAACTTCTTTTCGGTTGTAATGTGGTGCTTTATGAGATCTTCTATATCTTGTGATAAGTAGGCCATGTAGCCGAAATCCTTTATGGACATAAGTAGGCCTTGGAGCCGAAATTTCTATTGTTGTATGTGAAAAAAGTAATATTTTAGAGGAAATGCTGCCGAAATTTTCTAGATTTGAATCAAAGAAAAGATTTGGGAATAAATACGTGTTATGAATCTAATCTTGCTTATTAGAAGCTGGGACCGTTACACTCTCTCTCTTCTGCAGGTCTGTTGGGTGCGAACATGATCCATCATCCCCGTTATTGCAACTGTTATCAATAGATAAATGTTGAAAAGAGAGAATATTGCTAAGAAAGTTGACATGGATAGCCGAGAGGTCGTCGAGGTGATCACCAAGGAAGTCGACGACGAAAGGCGAAGGAAACAACAGCAGTAGAAAATAGCAGCAGCAGCAGAACAGGTTGACCGGTCGACCGGCCCGGTCGACCGGACGTGCACAACGTGCACAAGTAGTAGATCGATCGACCGCTCGGTCGACCGACTGAAGTGACCCAACTCTCTGTTGGGCACCAAGTCGACCGACCGGTTGAGTGGTGGAAGAGGTCAGTCGACCGCTCGGACGACCGACAGTCGGGAGCGGGTAATTTCTGCTGGTTCAGAAATCTGTTGTATTTAAGGGCTGTTGTTGGTTTCTAGGGTTAGTACCTGGAAAAGTATCATTGAGAAAGAACTGCTAGAGCTCTCTTGCATTCAAAGAGGCTGCTAGCCATTGTAATCTTCTTCCAAAGCAATTAAATCTCTCTCTGATTGCCCCCGAGGACGTAGGCGTTGAGGCCGAACCTCGTTAATTTGTTTGTTTGCGTGTGTTCTTTCTCCAGTGATTGTTTTGTACTGTTTGGGATTGTTCTTCGTGCATGGGAGATTCGTGGGATCCTCTTGGGGTTGTTGTCGTAGGCACAACAAGTGGTATCAGAGCTTCCAGGTTTCGCTTGGGATTTCTGGAGATTCAGAGGGCTCGAGATCTGATTCGGTGGAGATCGTTGTCGATCTCAGATCAGAGGTATTGGTGTTCGTGGGATCGTGTGTCGATCTCAGGAGGACGCAAGGAGGGCTCGTGGAATCTGTGGTGGAGTAGATCCGGAGAGAAACTCGATCTAGGGTTTCAAGGGAAAGGTAAAAATCCAATTTTTATCTGAATAGAGATCTATTTCCAGTTGATTGTTCTTCCGCATAGATAGAGGATCAATAAATCTCAATGGCAGAAGAAATTGCTTCGGTTAAGACCATGAATCCTCACCCGAGGATTGATGTTGTCAAGTTCAACGGTACAAATAACTTCGAGATGTGGAGATGTGAGGTTATGGATGCACTGAATGCATCGAACCTCGAGGACGCTCTCCTATTGGAGAAGAAGAGGAGCACGACCACTGATGAACAGTGGGCAAAGATGAACAGGTCAGCGTGTGGGTTGATACGTTCATGTTTGTCGCAAGACATAAAATATCTTGCGCAACATGAGACATCGGCGAAGCATCTGTGGGAAACCCTTGAGAAGAAATACCTGACGAAGAGTATTGAGTCCAGGTTGCAGCTTAAGAGTAAGCTGTACCAGTTTCGGATGAAGAAGGGGAGCACAGTGAATGAGCACATCAACCGATACACAAAGCTTCTTACAGATTTGATAAACGTGGATGTCGTGGTAGAAGAGGAGGACAAGGCGATCATCCTCCTGAACTCACTCCCGGTGGAGGAGTATGAGACATTCACTATGACCTTTATCAATGGTAGGCGGACTTTGGACTACCATGAGGTGTCGTCTGCACTGACAAGTTATGAGACGAGGAGAAAGGAGAGATATCCTTCTCAGTTAAGCTCATCGGCAGAGGCACTGGAAGTAAGAGGCAGAGGTTCCTCAAGGAAGGGCAAGGAGGTTAGAGGAAGATCAAAGTCCAGGTCGGGCTATACGGATCTGAGGAAGGATCAGTGTGCCTTCTGCAAAGAGATATGGCACTGGAAAGTGGACTGTCCGAAGTTCAAAAGGAAGAAGAAAGAGTCGAAGGCTAAAGCAAATCTATCAAAGGTGACAAATACTCAGAGGAGCAGTTCACAGGCAGATGGATCTGTTGGCCCAAAGGCCCATCACTCTAGTTTTGATGATGATCAACTCATGAAGTTATAGTACTAATGATCTTGTGTTTAATTAGTGTCAGATTTATGATCAAGATCTTAGTAGGTGCATAGCTTCAACAAAGGATTTAAAGTCAAGTTTTGGAGTTAGCACTGGTTGATTCACGAGCCTATGCATCAAGACCAGATCAAGAGTTGAGCTCGTTGGATCGTGTTTGGACCAAGTCTAGAAGATGAGAAGGCTTCAAGAGAAGACTTCAAGAAGATGAAGACTTGTGTCTAGATATAAGATTTTGTTTTTAGATAAAATGTAAAGGATAGAATAGTTGGTAGATTGCTCAAGTACATATCACACACACACTCTTGATTTAGTTGTCTTTTCATAAAGAATTTTCAGATTTAGAAAAGACTTTCATTTTGAAAAATACTATTTTGGTTTTTGTTGTTTCTCATGTACATGTCTTTTAAAACCAAAATCATGTTAATGCTTAATGTCAAAAACATAGATATCTTATTTGTGTAGTGGATCATATCCATACACACTATGCTTTAATGAATTCAAAATATCTTGTTTTTGTATTTGAGGAAGTTTGGAAAACAAGTTTTGGAAAAACAAGTTTTAGAAAAATACAAGTTTTCAATTGAGCCAATATTTTCATATTACAAAAATAGTCCAAATCTTTTATAACATGCCTTGATTTTGTGCAAGCATGTTTGTTTATCAAAGTATAATAGTAAAACTATTTTTGTAGATTTTCTAAGTATTTATGGGATTTTATTTCAATCAAAAAGACCAAGTTTTAATCCCAGATTTTTTTGTTTCAGGCTTCAGCCAAGTCGACTAGTCGACCCACCAAGTCGACTAGGGCTGAAGCCGGTCGACCGGCTCGGTCGACCGACGTGCACAGACGTGCACGCCTTGACCTGGCAGATGGCCGGTCGACCGACCTAGTCGACCGGAACTGAGAGCAGTGCTCTCTGTTCTTTTCGGTCGACCGGGCGGTCGACCGGAGGCTCCAACGGTCGGATTTTTGACCGTTGCCGGTCGGTCGGACGGTCGACCGACAGGCCTGACAGAACTCCAACGGCTAGTTTTTCTGAGCTTATAAAATTAGGGGTTTGGGCATTGTTTTCACCAAGATTTGGAGAGTATTTTTGAGCCAGTTTTTTCAATCCTTTTCAGAGGTTTTTCTCCACAAATTTGAGAGCAAATATTTCCTATCAAAAGGGAAGATTTTATCAAGAGTGTTTAAAGTGATTCTTTGAGTTTTCCTCCACCATTCTCTTCCTTATTTTTCTCACACAAACACTTGAGCATCCATTGATTATTCATTCTATAGGAATGTTGTAGTGAGAGTGCTTTTAGGTGATCAAAGTGTTGTGATCACCAAAGATCTTTTCTTTGTACTTTGAGGAGGCGGGCAAGTGTGCTCATGATGGTTTAGAGTTCGATTGTGAACTCTTGGTTTGAGGTGCGGCCTCGGCAAGCTTGTGGGGCTTGCGTGTGTACGGGACTAGGGAGTCCGAGGGATTGTAGGTGTTGCGGCACCAAGGAGAGATCCATTGGGATCAAGCATAGTGGAAATCCTTCGTGTGTCGAAGGCGTGGATGTAGAGCTAAGGGCTCGAACCTCGAAACATATCATTGTCTTTGCGTTTGATCAATTGTCTCTCAACTCTCTCTCTTTTAATTGTGCAAAGCATCATTCATATCATTCATATCTATTTGCTTGTGTTGTGCCTTGCATATTTCATATTGCTATATCTTGTATATGCTTGGATTGCTCGTGTGTGTGCCTCACTTATACTTAACCACAAGAGCTTCATATAGCACCTCAACCCATATTTAGGGGAATCAAGAGGAGTTAGTCCAGAGCCCTTCACGGGGAATTTGGCTACACTTGTTGGTTGTATTAAGTGTGATTGCAAAATTGTTTTAAGCTTCCGCATTTAGCGCACTTAGTTTCTAGATTAGCACTTACACCTATTCACCCCCTCTCTAGGTGTTTTTCAATTGGTTTCAGAGCTTGGTACTCTGATTTGGGTCTTACAACTTAGAGTTAAAGATCCTCATTTTAGGCTAATCACAATATTTTGTACACACACCATGGACTTCATGTCACCACCCACCTTTGACATTCTTAACATCCAAATTTGGAAGGTTAAGATGTCTTTGTACCTCAAAGCCCTAGGTTATCATGTTTATCTTGCCATCACTAATAATGATTATTGTTTATATGGTAAGAATATTGAGGCTAATACAAAAGCCCTTAATGCTTTAAAGTCTACCCTAGATGATGTTTATTTATCTAGAGTTTCTAACTTTGATTCGGCTTTTGTAGTATGGAATACCCTCATCTCCCTTGGCGAAAAAGATCAATACTATGCGGGGAGCGATTCGGGTGTTGGAAGCAACACCTCCAACAAGTGCTATATTGTCCAAGGGATAACCCCCTTGAGGTAACTACCGAATCTGAGGATGAGGATGTTAACATGTCATATGAAGAGCTTTCTACATTTTGTCAATTATTACTTGAAAAATATGACATGATTAAGAAAGATAATAAAATTTGAAAAAGAAATTTGATTGCATGCATATAGAACAAGATTCATTTAGAAACAAGATTGCATGCTTAGAAAAGAAAAGGAAGATTTGAAAAATGAGAATGTTTCCTTATTTTCAAAATTGAATGATTTGTGTGAAGGAAACAATACTTTGAAAAAATAAAATTGATCTGGTGGAAAAACAAAAAGAAGTTGTTTTTCAAGAAAATAAGTCTTTAAAAAGAAAAATTTGTGAAAAAGAAAAAGATTTTGTTTCGAAAAAGAAAAGAAAAATGATTCTTTATCTCATCATGCTTTACATGCCACCACTAATGAGATTAAAGACTTGAAAAATAAAATGGATTGTTTGAGTTCAACTTTAAACTCTTGTGCATTTAACCATACTAGGTTGGAGTCAATGTTTTCAACGAAACAAACTCCACACATTCATGCACAACATCATCATGCATTTGCTTATGTTGCACGCCACGATCATACCCACACACATAAGCATCCTAAGGTGTACACGTGTACATATTGTGACCGCAAAGGCCATTTAGCAAAATTTTGTTATGACAAGTTGCACCATTTTAATTTTGCTAACAATAAAAATTTTTGGGTTCCTTACAAGACTAACCCCAAAGGACCCAAGAAAATATGGGTACCAAAACCCTCACCTTGTGTATTTGATGTAGGTGAGGGCTCTCACACGACGTGAGAGGATTGGTGCCTTGGTAGTGGATGCACATGGACTTGATGGACACACATTGGATGCATCACTATCAAGGGAGATTTGGTGGGATGACCACCATATTTGGAGCTTTGGAGTTGGTAACAATCTCTAAACTCCTATTTCATTTATGTTCATACTTGTTCATTCATAATATTCATACCATGTTCATGTTTTATGATTTAATGTGCTTCATGTGGTAAAAACATGCTTAGATGTAGTTTATATCAAAACTTGTATTATACATATACAAATAGTGAGCTACATTTGTTTTATATATGATTGTACTTCATGCTCATTTGTACCCACTATATGCATATGTATGAACTAGTTTTGATGTTTTTCTCATTTATACATGCTTTGCCAATTTTTATGCTTTACTTCATGTATATGTATTTTTAATTCAAATCTAATAAATATACATGTTTACCCGTGAGTCTCTTGCCTTCATGCAAACATTATTAATAGACTCTTTTATGTTTGGGATATGTATGTGTATTGTTAGTTTTGGATAAATCATACATATACCATGAAGATTAGTGCTTTAATGAAAAATTTTTTTTAAATGTGACTTATGATCTTTTTGAGCTTAAATGACTATTTTCATAAAACTACTATTTACATGATTTTTTGAACACTCACATCTTCATTTATTATTTCATGACTTAGTTTCATGATCATTTTGAGCTTTATAGACCATGAGTGATTAAATCATTATGTACTTAGTTATGTTTTATGAAAAACATATGATTTGATGTATTTGAAGGATTTTTAACTAGTTGTTCAAAAACTATTTTATACTAGTTATTTATTCTTCAATTAGTTTATAAGTTATACACATGATCCTATGTTTAATCCATTGGATAAATTATTTTGTGTTCTCAAGATTTGATGCTTCCTGAATTGAATATTAGTTTAAGTGTTAGTTTTTGTCAACACTAGGATTTATACTTGTACATATTGTGGGTCACAAATAAATCTATATATGGTTGGGTTTGATTGCTTATTTGTGCCCATTAGGTGTGCTAATATAGCCTAGTATTGATGATCCTTACATTTTTAAACTTGTATTCCCATTTTGGATTTGTGTTATGATCATGTGCCTTCATTTCATGTATATGTTTATTTTGCCAAACTTTAAGATATACATGTATACCTCTTGAGTCATTTGCCTTTCATGCAAATCTATATATATGAACCCAATTGTGTTTAGGGATATGTATGTATACTTCTTGTGTTGTCAAAACATACATATACCTTGAAATATTATTTTTTTAATAAAAATTTTGTGGTGATTTTTATGTTTTCAAAATTTATGATAATTTTCACATTGTCTTATTTAAAGGAATATTGAGCTTCATTGCCATTTTCATGTGATTTACACATATTTCATGAAAAATATTTTATTTTATTCCTTGATTGAAGGATTCTGTGCTAGTCTTTTTCATTTAACTATTCGAGTTCTTCATGTGGTATATTATATGATGTATACACTTAAGCTTATTTTTCTATTGGTATCATTGGATATTTTCAATTGGTATCAATATGAACTTCTTTTGTATATACTCATATTTTGTTTTCCCATATATGTATGAATCAATTTCATTTGGTATACTCATTTTCATACATATATATGAGCTATTTGTGCTTGAGTTAAAATTGTTTTACATGTTTAAAGCACAAAGTTGTTTATGATAAGAAAATAAATATTTTAAGAAAAATTCTCAAGATTTGTTTTATTAAGAAAATTCAAAATTTTGTTTTATAAGAAAAATTCAAAATGTTTGATTTGTATTGCCTATATGCAAGGAGAGCTTAACATCTCTTCTACATATAGATTCATGTTGAGTGTATTGTATATTGAGGAGCTTGACAACTCTTCTTTATGTGGTACACGTGTGTAGGGGGAGCTTCACATCTCCTCTTATGCATTACATAATATGTGTTATGTGAATTGGGGCTTGTCATCCATTCTTCATGTAATATATATGTGTAGGGAAGTTAACTTAGCGTCTTCCTCTTCATGAATGTATATCGCATATAACCCTTATTGATCGATTTGTTTTACCCCTTCATTGGTTCTTTGTTTCGGACAAAAAGGGGGAGAAAATTTTATTTGTTTTTACTTCAACCCCTTTGTTGATGATTGACAAAAAGGGGGAGAAGAATTTGAGATTTATATGCATGATAGTAGAATTTATGTTCATGCATGTATGTTTTGTTTTGCAAATAGGAGAAAAAGAATTTGATATGTTTTATCTCCATACATTTGCATACATATTTATGAGCTTCATTGTCATATATTATTGTTTATTTGGTATGCATGAGTTAAGGGGGAGCTTCTTTGAAGCTTTACTTTAATCCATGCATATATAACTTCATGAGTTTTGTCATCATCAAAAAGGGGGAGATTGTTGGCCCAAAGGCCCATCACTCTAGTTTTGATGATGATCAACTCATGAAGTTATAGTACTAATGATCTTGTGTTTAATTAGTGTCAGATTTATGATCAAGATCTTAGTAGGTGCATAGCTTCAACAAAGGATTTAAAGTCAAGTTTTGGAGCTAGCACCAGTTGATTCACGAGCCTATGCATCAAGACCACATCAAGAGTTGAGCTCGTTGGATCGTGTTTGGACCAAGTCTAGAAGATGAGAAGGCTTCAAGAGAAGACTTCAAGAAGATGAAGACTTGTGTCTAGGTATAAGATTTTGTTTTTAGATAAAATGTAAAGGATAGAATAGTTGGTGGATTATTCAAGTACATATCACACACACACTCTTGATTTAGTTGTCTTTTCATAAAAGAATTTTCAGATTTAGAAAAGACTTTCATTTTGAAAAATACTATTTTGGTTTTTGGTGTTTCTCATGTACATGTCTTTTAAAATCAAAATCATGTTTAATACTTAATGTCAAAAACATAGATATCTTATTTGTGTAGTGGATCATATCCATACACACTATGCTTTAATGAATTCAAAATATCTTGCTTTTGTATTTGGTGAAGTTTGGAAAACAAGTTTTGAAAAAACAAGTTTTAGAAAAATACAAGTTTTCAATTGAGCCATTATTTCCATATTACAAAAATAGTCCAAATCTTTTATAACATGCCTTGATTTTGTGCAAGCATATTTGTTTATCAAAGTATAATGGTAAAACTATTTTTGTAGATTTTTTAAGTATTTATGGGATTTTATTTCAATCAAAAGACCAAGTTTTAATCCCATATTTTCTGTTCCAGGCTTCAGCCAAGTTAACTAGTCGACCCACAAAGTCGGCTAGGGCTGAAGCCGGTCGACCGGCTCGGTCGACCGACGTGCACAGACGTGCACGCCTTGACCTGGCAGATGGCCGGTCGACCGACCCAGTCGATCGGAACTGAGAGCAGTGCTCTCTGTTCTTTTCGGTCGACCGGGCGGTCGACCGGAGGCTCCAACGGTCGGATTTTTGACCGTTGCCGGTCGGCCGGACAGTCGACCGACAGGCCTGACAGAACCCCAACGGCTAGTTTTTCTGAGCCTATAAAATTGGGGGTTTGGGCATTGTTTTCACCAAGATTTGGAGAGTATTTTTGAGCCAGTTTTTCCAATCCTTTTCAGAGGTTTTTCTCCACAAATTTGAGATCAAATATTTCCTATCAAAAGGGAAGATTTTATCAAGAGTGTTTAAAGTGATTCTTTGAGTTTTCCTCCACCATTCTCTTCCTTATTTTTCTCACACAAACACTTGAGCATCCATTGATTATTCATTCTATAGGAGTGTTGTAGTGAGAGTGCTTTTAGGTGATCAAAGTGTTGTGATCACCAAAGATCTTTTCTTTGTACTTTGAGGAGGCGGGCAAGTGTGCTCGTGGTGGTTTAGAGTTCGGTTGTGAACTCTTGGTTTGAGGTGCGGCCTCGGCAAGCTTGTGGGGCTTGCGTGTGTACGGGACTAGGGAGTCCGAGGGATTGTAGGTGTTGCGGCACCAAGGAGAGATCCATTGGGATCAAGCATAGTGGAAATCCTTCGTGTGTCGAAGGCCGGGATGTAGAGCTAAGGGCTCGAACCTCGAAACATATCATTGTCTTTGCGTTTGATCCATTGTCTCTCAACTCTCTCTTTTAATTGTGCAAAGCATCATTCATATCATTCATATCTATTTGCTTGTGTTGTGCCTTGCATGTTTCATATTGCTATATCTTGTATATGCTTGGATTGCTTGTGTGTGTGCCTCACTTATACTTAACCACAAGAGCTTCATATAGCACCTCAACCCATATTTAGGGGAATCAAGAGGAGTTAGTCCAGAGCCCTTCACGGGGAATTCGGCTACACTTGTTGGTTGTATTAAGTGTGATTGCAAAATTGTTTTAAGCTTCCGCATTTAGCGCACTTAGTTTCTAGATTAGCACTTACACCTATTCACCCCCCTCTAGGTGTTTTTCAGGATCAGATTCGGACTCGTCAGGTTTCTCGTTTTCAGTCAGTTCTCCCATCATCGGTAACTCATGGAAAGATGAGTGGATTTTGGATACAGGTACAACATACCATGCATGCCCCAATCGGGGCTTGTTTTCTAGCTTTGAGAAGCTGGAGGGGTATTCGGTCGTTATGGGCGACGATCACCCATGTAGAGTGGAGGGTGTAAATACAATCCGAATTAGGATGTTTGATGAGATGGAAAGGGTGCTGAAGGGAGTGAGGTATGTGCCTCAGTTGAAGAGAAATCTTATTTCCGTGGGAACTTTGGAAGCATCGGACATGGTGATATTTGTTCGAGATGGTGATCTCAGGATGATCAAGGGCTCGATGGTGGTAATGAAGGGCGTCCGCCGAGGAAACCTCTACTACTTGAAGGGTAGTACGATTACAGATCAGGTGGAGACTTCGAGTTCCTCAGATGATGGTGGCCCGGAGGTCTGGCAGGGAAAGGTCGGACAGGAAGAAGAAAAATCTTTGCGAGCTCCTACAAAGATGGAATCGATGAAAGGTGCTACAACCTGCAAGTCGGAAGGTGGACACAGCGTTCTGGACAAGAAGAAGGTGAGATTCAACACCAGTACTCACCACAATGAAGGTCTTCTTGATTGTGTTCACATGAGCGTATGGGGACCTGCTAAGACGGCATCGCTTGGAGGTTACAGGTAATTTGTCTCATTTATTGATGGTTCATCTAGGCAGGTTTGGATATATCCCATGAGACAAAGGGGTGAAGCCCTATATGTGTTGATGAAGTGGAGAGAAAAAATGGAGAGACAGATAGGTAGGAAGATAAAGGAGCTTCATATTGGTAATGTTGGAAAGGACATGTACCAATTCCTACGATTTGGCCAGAACACAGGTATTGCTACTCACTTCACAACAGGTACAGATGGGTTGTCTAAAGAAATAATCCGTCCCTTACTGGAGGAGGTTCGGAGGTTGTTGTCTAATGCAGGATTAGACAGGTCGTTTTGGGCTGAGGCGACTGAGTATGCTAGCCATCTCATGAACAGATCGACTGCGATAGGAGGTAAAGCTTCATTGAAAATTTGGTCTGGGAAAGCTGCTCAAGATCATGATGTGCTGCGGGAGTTTGGAAGTCCGGCCTACTTCAGTGCCAAGAATGGCAAGGTGAATCCGCGAGTAAAGAGGTTTGTCTATTTGGGCGTCAAGGGAAACAGCTACAGGTTGTGGGACCCCGAAGACAAGAAGATCGTGATGAGCAGGAATGTCACTTTTGGAGAGACTTCAGGGTTGAAGTCCAACGTCTCTCAGCAGGTGGAGAGGACGAAAACCAAGGAAGGATCGCAGCGGGTGGAGGTTGATGCTACTCCATCATCTCCAGTTGGTTCGGCATTGGAGGAGACTTCACTGGATGTGACACCGGGTGGAGATCATGAAGCCAGGGTTGATGCTGAACAGGTTGAAGACATTGCTAAGGATGTCGAGTTGTTTGCAGCCATTGGAGTCAAGGTGAAACCACGCTTGTGGGGAAAGAAGCATGAATCTCAAGCTTGTGATCGCGACAAGCTCAAGTTGAAGACCGTTGTTCTCCATGATGGTCGTGAGGAGGTTCATTTGACTCAGTCAGACAGGTTCACTGCTGCAAATACAGGTACCAGTGTTCGAGCTTGATGAAGCTCATCTAAATGAACTACGGTTGGCTTGATCCTTTTGGGCAAAGGTACGTAGGCAGTCATAAAGACGCAGCCATTGGTGATGCAACTCTTATGAAGCTATTTGGGTTCTCGAGAAGCTGTTATGAATCTTCACGTAGAGGTGAAAAATTGTGGCCAATGGTACTTCACGTAGAGGTGGAGAGTCTTCACGTAGAGGTGAAGTGTTGTGGCCAGTTGGATCTCATGTAGTGGTGAGGTGTGGTGATCTCGATGAACAGTTTATCTTCCGGTAAGAAGATGTTGAGCTTGCATAAGGAGGGGTGTGCATCCAGTTGAAGCCGATGATGTTTGGTGTGCTCTACGCAGACTTGGTTGGACCGTCAGTGGAAGACAGGAAGACTAGATAAAGCTGGTCAGTTGGAGAGTCAGTGTTGGCTCGTGAGGAAGTCTTCGTGAGGTTGTGAAGTTGCGGAATAGAAGCCACGATTTAGTGATCGGCATGTATGAAATTCTCCTAAGGTGAAGTGCAGGAAAGGCATGTGTGGTGCTTTCCAGTGGATAGCTGAGCTAAAAGATTCCAAGCCGAGATCGTGTGTCGATTTCGCCGAGATCGTGTGTTGATTTCGTCCGGTGCGCGCAAGCCGAGATTGTGTGTCGATTTCGCCAGGTGATAGACTAGGTACGTTGGAGATCGGCTCAGATTTGAAAAATCTTCGCCGAGATGGAGAATTGTTGGAAAGAGAGAATATTGCTAAGAAAGTTGACATGGACAGCCGAGAGGTCGTCGAGGTGATCGCCAAGGAAGTCGACGACGAAAGGCGAAGGAAACAACAACAGCAGAAAATAGCAGCAGCAGCAGAACAGGTTGACCGGTCGACCGGCCCGGTCGACCGGACGTGCACAACGTGCACAAGTAGTAAATCGGTCGACCGCCTGGTCGACCGACTGAAGTGACTTAACTCTCTGTTGGGCACCCAGTCGACCGATCAGTCGACTGGTGGAAGAGGTCGGTCGACCGCCCGGTCGACCGACAGTCGGGTGCGGGTAATTTCTGCTGATTCGAAAATCTGTTGTATTTAAGGGCTGTTGTTAGTTTCTAGGGTTAGTACCTGGAAAAGTATCCTTGAGAAGGAACTGCTAGAGCTCTCTTGCATTCAAAGAGGCTGCTAGCCATTGTAATCTTCTTCCAAAGCAATTAAATCTCTCTCTGATTGCCCCGAGGACGTAGGCGTTGAGGCCGAACCTCGTTAATTTGTTTGTTTGCGTGTGTTCTTTCTCCAGTGATTGTTTTGTACTGTTTGGAATTGTTCTTCGTGCATGGGAGATTCGTGGGATCCTCTTGGGGTTGTTGTCGTAGGCACAACAATAAATCCATGAGTACCGGTTGTTGGCCTCATTTGAAGCCTTGGGTCTATCTTCATGATTGCTGTTAAATAAATAAGCAGGTCAAGCGTCAAAAATATATAGACAAGCAAAGTCAGAAAAAGAAAATGTATAATGAGGTGCTCCACGTGTAAGCTCTATACACTGAGAACTGAGTAAGATGAATATGTTCTTCTAAATTAATCATCCTCAGCTGATGCATGTGTTGACCTTGGATATAGATGCAACAGAGTAATGGTCACATATCAACTTGATGTGCGCCTTGCAATACCATTTCCCAGCAATCTAAATATTTTGTTAAATAGTCAAGAATATACCTGATCTGTGAAAAATCAAGACTATGGGTGTGTTTGTTAAGTTGCAAAATGGTTGCAAAATGCAAAAACTTTTACAACTTTACACTTTTCACTTGTTTGGTTACAGCTGCAATTACTCCCATTTACAGCTACCTTTTCAGAAAATTTTACATGGCGTGCCCGGGTCGTTGGGATCGAGAGACTTCTGAGGATTTGCAAACAGGCTGCAAAAGCCTTTACTGTTGCGTCCTCCTTCCCCTCTCCTGATCTTTTCCCATCTCCACTGTAGATTCACGATTCGCTCTTCTTCCTCCATCTTCGCCCCCTCTCTGGCCCCCCCTCTCTCTATCGTTCTCCTGTAGAAGAGATTCCACAAGCTCTGACAGTACGGCGTCAACGACTGGCTGCACCCACCAAAGTTGATCGGTCCCTTCTACTCACTGTAGCCTAGAGATTCCACAAGGATTCGATTCCCCTTTGCTCCTTGACATCTTGGTCGATTGAAATCTTGATCAATCGCCACTGCGATTCTTTGTTCTTTGTCAGCAATATTGGCTGGAAAATTAGGGTTTTCACTATTCCCGCGTGATCTCCTCGGAACTCTGTATTGCCCTTTCTAATTTCCAAAGGTCATCTTGCCCCTTTCTTTGCTACTGTCCCTCTCCTTCAAATCTGCCTCCAGCAGCATAAATAGGGCAAAGGGCCTTCAATGGAGAAGCATTATGAACTGTGTGGGAACCTGAGAAAGAGGCCGAGCCCGGTTATCTCTGATCAGGCATCAACTTCAGACAAATTTGTTGTTGAGGTATGCTGCTAACTTCAAAGATCAACTGGTATCTCTATTGATCTGCGGGTGAGTTGGTACTTTTCAAGTGACAGCCAATTTCTCTTATTAATTCTGCAATTGCTACTTCCATTTCTACTGATATGGTAATATTCACTGATATTGTGTCTTTATTTTCTGAATTCATCCCTTTATGAATTAGTCCACCTGAAATTCTATTTGCTGCAGAAACTATTTGATCATCTGTTAATTCTTTTATGTTAATCCATAACTAATAAGCATGATGCGTAATTAGGATTAAAAGATGAAGATGGTTTTATCGAAGATTAATCTTCCCGAAAAAAGAGCAGAAATTTATAGTCATTGAAATGATGATTTCCTACAATTTTATGCACAATTTGCTATGCTATAATCGTCGAAAGAGTAAAATCACTGAGTATGCTTTACTGCTTGTCTCTGCGCCCCACTTTTGAGCTTGTATTATCTGAAAATTGCAGTTTCACCGTCTACTTGCCTAATTTATTTATACCTGTTAACTCATAGATGCAAATTTTAAATTTTTTTTTAGAACTCGTAAAGTAACAATCCTAATTTACACTCCTATTTCTCGTTTCGAGTAATATGTACCTTTCTTTCCAAATATGTTTAGCATGGAAAGGTTTGTCCAACTTGGGTTGGATGGTGAGGATGAGAAATTAGGCTTGTTTATTATTTGTACCACTGCGTTCATGGTGCTTAAGTGGATGACCGGTCGTGAAGAAATCATGCAACATATCCCTAGGAACATCAGGGACCAGGAGAGATGAATGTACCTGTCATGAGTTATAGAGTCCAGTGACACAATGTGTCACAATATGTTCAGGATGAATAGGGATGTTTTCTTCGACCTTTGTTCCATTATTAGGGTTCAGAGACTCCTTCAAGATTCTGCAAATGTCACTGTGGAAGAGCAATTAGCAATGTTCCTACACACTATAGGACATAATGTCCGTAATAGCGTGATTGGAGGGAACTTCATACGTTCCGAAGAGACAATTAGTTGTTATTTTCAGCATACACTTTGGGCAATTGGAGAACTCAGAAGGGATTACGTTTGTGGTCCTAGCACAATGGTCCATGACAAGATTGCCAGCGACAATAGATTCAATGCTTACTTCAAGGTAAATTAAACTTTTTCCACTTAATTATTAATAAATAGAGCGAATTATCAGTTGACTATCTAACCAATTTTAATTTAATGTCACTTGGATTGTGTTGGAGCAATTGATGGGACACATATTCCCGCTACTCTACCAGTCGCTGAAGTTGGACCATTCTACGGAAGAAAAGGGTATCCAACTCAAAATGTCCTTGCAGCTGTTGACTTTGATTTGAAATTCACATATGTCTTAGCGTGTTAGGAAGGATCAGCACATGATCTCACCGTGCTGCGAGATGCTCTTGAAAGACCACACGGTCTGCGTGTCCCCAAAGGTATTTCATACATATTGCGTGATTCTCACACACTTCGTTATGTTCCATTTGTTTACTTAACAAATCTTAACTGTTTCAAAATTTGCTACTATAGGGAAATATTACCTGTGTGATGCTGGTTACAATGCCAGGCCAGGCTTCTTAACTCCAAATCGCTCAGTTAGGTATCATTTGAGTGATTACAGAGACAGGTTACCCACCAATTATAAGGAGTTATTCAACTATCGTCACTCCTCCCTCCGTACGTCGGTGGAGAGGGCTTTCGGTTCTCTTAAGGAAAGATTTAAGATTTTAACGTCTCGTCCGTTCTTTCCATATCGCACACAAGTTGAGATTGTGATTGCTTGTTGCATCCTCCACAATTTTATCTTGTCTCACGGGGAAGATGATTTCATCTAAACTGAGGAAGAGTGGAGTGCACAGAATCTAGCAGAAGGGGGAAGGACCCGTAGACAGCTTCGAGAAGAGGCCAATGCTTGGGTTCAAATGAGAGAAGAAATTGCCCAGCGCATGTGGGCTGACATGCAAAATTAATTTTAGTAGTAATAACCAACTTTGGCTGTGCTATATTAACCATGCTAATATGGTGCCAACTACAAACTAATGTCCTAGTTTTACTCTAGTAACCAAGCCTGGTGTTTAGCCTTATTTTATGTTAACATAATCTCTGAATGTATGCACTATTGTAGCTATATTGTCTGACATTTTTCCCTGCAGAGAATGTCCGAAAATGAGTACACGTATGACAATGATGCAGCCCCATCTACTGGTGGTAAGAAGAAGAGGAAAATAGGTGGGAAAAACTAGCGCTGGACAGAGCCAGCAAGTATTTTCCTCCTCGAGTTCATGGCAGGGCTGCTACGTGACGGAGTTAAGGGGGATTTGAACGTAATAGCAGCCAACGAAATTAGAAACAAGTTTGATATGGCGGTCTCTGACAAACACGTCTACAATCAATTGTGCACTTGGAAGAGCAAGTGGAGTCAAATATGTACTTTAAAGACTCTAACCAGTTGCGTTGTGTGGAAGCCAGGGATTCGCATTATTGAGATGCCAGAAGCTGTTTATACAGAATATATAAAGGTAACAAGATAAATGACTTTGACTTATGCATCTTCACCATCAATTTTCTTAAGTAAGGTCTAATATAAATAACATAATGAGTACAGGTTCACCAAAAAGACAAGCCTTTTCTCAACCAGCCCATTGAACACTATGACGAGATGTACATCCTCTTTGGTGGTGACAGGGCCAAAGGAAGGTTTGCACTGGATGATGGCACCTCATTTGTGTGTCCAACGCAGACCGACATTAGAGGGGGTTCCTTCAACACTGGATCCCCACCTGAGCCTACTAAGTCCACAGACCTCCCAGAGAGCATGTCTGTCTCTCAACGCTCCACAAGTAAAGTTAAGAGGAAGGACGTTGAGCTGGAGATCATGGGATCGTTCGCAGATTCGTTCAAAAAATTTGCCAATACCATCTACGATAAGCGAGAAGAAGATAAAAAGGTGGTTGCACAATGCTACGAACAGTTGCGTTCAATGGTGGGGACAGATTATCAGTACCACATCTTCAATGAAGATGAGGTATCTGCTGCTTTTGATTATTTCGTGAAGAACCCCGACATCGGAGCTGGTTTCCTTAGCAGGAGGACTGACGCGGAGAAGGCAGCGTGGTTATATCGATTCACGAGGAAGAACAACATTAACTGACTTCAAAGTTGGAGCTCGTGGTCCTCCTTCTACCCTTAGCCGCTGAACTCTTTTATGAACCCCTCTTATTTGCACCCCTTCCTATACATGGATATTTACGCTATGTTGGTTTAAAGTCGATTGCCATAGGCAATCAGTACACTCATATTTATCTTCCTGCTTGATTGCTTGGTAGTTCGTGGATGGCGCTAGGCCATCCACAATGTGAGACTGTTTTATTTGATACAACACGTTATTGGACTGTTTATGCTTTTTAATAATTATTTCCTTTTGCTTTATTTTTCGGCTTACATTATTTGTTTATGTAGGCTGTTAAATATGTTTCGAAGGCAATGATGATTTGAAGGAGTAGGAGCCTTAATGACAAGGTGCAATGACGTGTGGAGTGCGTAATGGATTGCAGCAGTTAAAGTATGGTACACGAGCGGCGTGGCTCCATTCACTCATTCACAGTTGACCATCATGGGTGTGGAGGAGAGGTCTGTAAAGGCCTCCCCACTTAAATTACCTCTTCCAAAATCTGAGCCTCTTGCACTTGCCAATTCCGTTACAGCAGGAGGAAGAGAAATATTCAAAGAGGTTCTCGGAATTGTGTTTGGTTGGTTGCCAAATGCAAAAACTTTTGCAAAGTTGTAGCCTCTGGACAGAGGCAACTGTTGATGCTCCTGATAAAGCGACCGCTCTGGTAATCATATGCTATTTCATGCTTACCAATTACCTTTCTTTCATGTCTGGGTCCTCATGGAAATAGCTTATTGTTCATATTATCTTGTTGTGCTCTTCATTGTTGGTTACTGAGCTAATTTTCTTTTGTCTCTCAGTGCTGTTCAGACCTACTCTCAGGTTGGCCGGTATATAGGGTAACTGTAGGTCCCTGATGTCCTGCTTGCTCTTCTTTCATCTGTCTGTTTGGTGAGTTGCAAACTGGTTGCAAAATGCAAAAAATTTTGCAACTTTACACTTTTCACTTGTTTGGTTACAGCTGCAATTACTCCCATTTACAGCTACCTTTTCACTAAAATTATTTACGTGCCTTACCTGGGTCGTTGGGATCGAGAGACTTCTGAGGAGTTGAAAAAATGGCTACAAAAGCCTTCACTGTTGCGTCCTCCTTCCCATCTCCTGATCTTTTCCCATCTCTCCACTGTCTGGGTCCTGATGGAAAATAGCTTATTGTTAATATTGTCTTGTTGTGCTCTTCATTGTTGGTTACTGATCTAATTATCATTTGTCTTTCAGTGATGTTCAGATCTGCTCTCAGGTTGGCCGGTATATAGGGAAACAAACTGGTCCCAGGCCTGCTTGTTCTTCTTTCAACTGTGAATCTATTCAATTGCTAATTCATTGATCTGTTGCTTCATGGTTTTATTTTAATAACCTGGGTTCCTTGAAAAGCATATTCCTATTTTGATGGGCTGTGATGATGCACATGTAGAATTATAATGCGAGTATTGCATGTTAATTTGGGAACCCTTGAATTCAGGTTTGCATATCAGGTTGGACAACTCAGTGATTGAAACCCCTGTCTTGGAGGCAGGCTGGATGTTAATCATCTTGAGGCACTACCTCTCTGTTACCTATATAAAGTTGGAAGCCCATTCCGTGCAACCCCTACATCATATGGAGCTATTAATATAGCATCTACAGTGTGTTCTGAGCTCTAAAATCAAACACATTGACTTATTTCAAGTTCACAAAAGCGTCCAATAAAGCAGTTTAATTTGTAACCTCTTGGCCACATGTGTTTCTTCTTTTCTACATTTGAATTACAATTATTTGCAGGAAAACATTGAAATTTGGACTTTGCACAAGGTGCTTCTAACATTCCGCCCTTCAGGTATTGTCCCTCCTCTGCTGCAAACTTTGTACATTTTCTTTGTCCTGTTCCGCAGATACATTTTTATGAACTAACATTTGTATTAATATTTTTATCGTCACAGAAAGTAAAATTGTTGGAGTCGCCCGGCCTCGAGTGAACAGAGGAAATGTTGACGATGCTTTTGTTGTGTGTCATGTTAATCAAGGACATCATCAGGATGCGAAGATTGAACTCTCATTTTATTTGCTTGATATATATGCACCGTAGATGTTTATATTTGATGTCCATGAGGGGAGGGGATATATTGACTTATTTGTTTATTGGGTCAGATATTGTTTTTTTATTGAAATACAACTGATGTATCATTAACAGATAATTCTGAAGGGTTCATCTTGTACTTGTTTACTACTACTAATGTATACATGCACATTACAGTATAGAATGTTATTATATTGGTTTGAAATGCTATCATATACTTGTTTACTACAGAAAGCTATCATGTACTTGTTGGGATTGGTTTCCAACAAATAGTCCCGCAGTGGCGTGACTTGGGGATGATTTTCGGTATATAGGATTTGTGAAATTCATTATGGCATGTTGAAAAAAGGCTGCAAACCGTCGTAAGTCGTAAAACTTTTATTTCATTTAGCGGTGTTTGTTTCGTTAAAAATAATTGGGAAAATATTAATTCATTGTCGTAATATTATAATTGTTCTCTGTTGTTCACATGAGTTCATTATATTTTTACTTTGTTCATTTTCTTATAATTTTGCAATACTAATGTTTTATTAGTATTCTGAAAGTGTTATTAATATTATATAGATTATTTTTCAAATTTATTATTTTTTGTCCGGTTTATATTTTCATCTTATATATACGAAATAAAGTCATTCTTTATTAAAATTAATGTTAGAAATAAAATATGCAGTTTAATAATATTTTAACTCAAAGTTGTTAATAGATTTTAATTTAGCATATTATATTTAATTTAATCGTATTTAACATACCATAATCACTGCTACGGTGTTTGTGGTCAACTTTTTCACTTACATTTTTACATTACCAACCAAACACCTTAAAACGCATTATCCTTTCTCATTTACAATTTCACTTTACCAACCAAGCACCGTAAAACGCAATATACTTTACCATTTACGCTTTTACTTTACCAACCAAACACCGTAAATCACAATATACTTTACCATTTTCACATACTTTATCAACCAAACACCGTAAAACATAATATATTTTCCATGCTACAGTTCTTTTTCCCAACTTTCATTTTACGACTTACGATTTGTGACGTTTTGCGGCGAAACAAACAGACCCTATAATAAAAAAGTAACCGACCAGTAAGTAAACCTACCTGACTCACATAAGATCACAACTTGTTCTATTTCTTACACACCTCATCAGGATCTGGAACCTCAATACTTGTTCCATGAGGAGCTTTTATTGCAATAAGCGTGGAATTCTGTTGGGAAAAAGAAGAAATTCTTAGGATAACTTCAAAACATTTACAAGCAAATCAGAGGTAAATTATAGATATCCAACAAAATCAAACCTGAAAGCACGGAAGACTATTGATATCTTCCTTAGAGAGGTAGAGTAACCTAATGCAGTTAATGGCCGTCAATAGAAAATTAGAAACAAATAAAAGAGGCATGTTAAAGTGTAAGGCAAAACAGCCTTTTCAGATGGTAACTTCTTCGGATCATTTTCTTCCTTCACAACCCTAGGATTTTCTTGCATCTCCCTAAAAAAGCATTCAATGTTATCTAAGGGACTGGAAAGCTGTGTTAAGTTTTCAGAACTAACCTTATCATTCTATCAATTCTGCACTCCTCCTTGAATAGAGCTTCGTTTGCAACCAGCAAAGATTTTGAGACGCAATGCACCATTAAAAATTGCACCAGAATGTCAAATGTTGCAGCAGAACAGACGGAGCATGAGTATGAGAAAATACATGCATACATGACCCAAGGTATCATACAAATTGAATTATTAATATATCTATGCATAAGATAATGCCTTTACGCACTGTTCTGCCTTAAGCATCAATATTTCTCTCTAATCTTCCATCTTTCCCATTACTCCTGCAATAGTCATGTGAAATACCAAATGCAGAAATTAAGGGAGGCATAGAAGAGACAGATGTCGTGCATGCTAGTGAAAGATAAATTCAACTCGCGGTGATAAAGGAAGAACGACATGATTCAAGTTCACATTTAAGAATGCTAGTACACAAATTCCCACAAGCGCATTCGAAGCTGGCAAGAATCTACTGGACTCCATAACGCAGACTTTTAATTCTTAGCCATTAAAAACCCTGATCTCTAGCAGAATTGCATTCTGCATGTATGGTGATATAGATCTAGGCAAATCACACAAAAAAGAGAGGCAGCCAGCACTTGGAGTGGGATGTAATTAGGGTTTGAAGGATTTTATCTTGCTGACCAGAACTCAGAACACAGGAAACATAAGAAAGAAGAAGATAGAGATTTCAGCAAATCTAATTTAAAGGAGTTTCTCTTGTTGAACAGAACTCAGAACAAAGGAAACATAAGAAAGAAGAAGATAGAGATGAAGAGAAGGATAATGGAAATCCAGTCCTCAGCAAAACTAAAAACATTTTCAATTTTTACAAGACCAGAGGTAAGACTGAATCAAATCACTAATTTACTGAACACACTCATATTTTAATAGGTTTCAGAATCAAATTAAACAAACCAATTTCTTAAACAAAATAAACAACAAGAAGAAGAACACAAAGAAACATAAGCAACACACCAGATGTTTGCTCCAGCATCAAACCGGCCGAGCTCTGATCTCCACACTTTGCGCAGCCCGTGGCTCTTCATGCAATGGGGACTGAACGCAGTCGGACCTCTCCCACGAGCACAACCCCAGCTGCGTTTTCTACTAGTGGCCACCGACTATTTTACCAAGTGAATTGAGGCAATATCACTCTCCTAGGTCAGCGGGCAGCAGATTGTCAAGTTCCTCTGGCAGAGCATAATATGCCGCTTCGAGATTCCCACATTATCATCTCAGACAACGGAACTAAATTCGTCAGTAAGCAAGTAGCCAGCTTTTGCGCCAAATACATCGCCCACCATTCTCCTCACCTTATTACCCTCAAGGCCTTGGTCAGGCTGAAAGCTCAAATCAGCAACCGCACCATTCTCGCTAACCTATGCAAAAGTTTGGACAAAACTAAGGGCAAATGGGAGAAAAAACTCCCTGGAGTATTATGGGCCTACAGGAGCACCAAACGCGTTCCGACCGGAGAAACTCCATTCTCATTGGCATACGGGACGGAGGCTATTATCCCAGTCGACATCAGCATGCCCACATTCTGGGTAGAAGGGGTGATCCCAGATCAGAACGATACTAACTCCGTCTGATGCTGGACACTTAGAGGAAAAGCGTCAACATACCCAAATCCGTATCGCGACATATCAATAGCAAATCTGGGTGACTCATCACAAGAAGGTGAAGCCTAAGTAATTCCTGGTCGGGGACCTGATCCTGAGGTGCATGATTCAGAGCACCCGACAGAAGGATCACGGGAAGTTGGGGCCCAACTGGGAGGGTCCCTACATCATTATTGCTCGCGGAGGCAACGGGTCCTACACCCTAACCGATCAGGGCGAGAATTAACTCAATAAGTAGTGGAATTCCTTTCACTTAAAGCGATATTATATGTAAGTCATGTAACCTTCAATGAAAGGATGATTTTCTACTTGCATTTCTTCCAGCTCCGGTATCTACCCAAAACATAGTGCACAGTCTCCACAACCTACATGGGTCCTCTACACCCTGACTGCGCCCCTCGAGGAACCTCCTAAAAGATGGAGGTTCGCCCACGCCGGTTGTTCAGCTCCAGCCTATAACGGGTTAACACCACGATGACTGCCTAAGAAGGCCCACAGCCTACATGGGTCCTCTACACCCTGATGGCGCCCCTCGAGGAACCACATAAAAGAGGCTCGCCCACGCCGGCAGTTCAGGTCCAGCCTATGACGGGTTAACATCCTGATGACTGCCGAAGAAGGCCTGCAGCCTAAATGGGTCCTCTACACGCAGACGACGCCCCTCGGGGGAACCTCTTGAAAGATAGAGGCTCGCCCACGCCGATTGTTCAAGTCCAGTCTATAACTGGTTAACACCTCGATGGCTGCTTGAGCAGGCCCGCAGCATACATGAGTCCTCTACACCCTGACGGCGCCCCTCGGGGAACCTCCTGAAAGATGGAGACTCGCCCATGTTGGTTGTTCAGGTTTAGCCTATGACGGGTTAACACACCGATGACTGCCTGAGTAGGCCCGCAGCCTAAAGGGGTCCTCTACACACTAATGGGGCCTCTCGGAGAACCTCTTGAAAGATGGAGGCTCGCCCATGCCGGCTGTTCAGGTTAAACTTATGACGAGTTAACACCCTTATGACTGCCTAAGCAGACTCGCTACCTACACGGGTCTTCTACACCCTAACGGTACCCTTCGGGGAATCTCCTGAAAGATGGAGGCTCGCCCACACCGGCTGTGCAGGTCAAACCTATGATGGGTTAACACCTTGATGCTTGCCTGAGCAAGCCCACAGTCTACATGGGTCCTCTACACTCTTAAGACGCCCCTCGGGGAGCCTCCTGAAAGATGAAGGCTTGCTCATGTTAGCTATTCAGATCTAGTCTATGACGGGTTAACACCCCAATGACTGCCTGAGCAATCCCGCAGCCTACACAGGTCATCTACACCCTAATGGCGCCCCTCAGGGAACCTCCTGAAAGAGGGAGGCTCCCTCACGCCGGTTGTTCAGGTCCAGCCTATGACGGGTTAATACCCTGATGACTGGCTGAGCAAGCCAGCAGCCTACACGAGTGCTCTACACCATGACGACACCCTTCAAGGGACCTCCTAAAAAAGGGAGGCTCGCCCACGCTGGCTGTTCAGGTCCATCCTATGATGGGTTAACACATCGATGACTGCCTGAGCAGGTCTGGAGCCTATGCGAGTCATCTACACTCAGACGACAAACCCTCAGAGAACTCTTAAGAGATGAAGTCTTACCCGATGAATCTCTCTGAGCTCATCCTACAAGGATCCTCTACACCCTAGCGGATAACTCCCCACCCGAGGATCCCCCAGCAGGCCCCACCAGGGGGCCACGTACTGAGTCATTTGTAGTACTATGAATCTAGATAGCTCATGAGAAGTAATAAGATCACAACCACAAACAAGGCAAGATTCAAACAAAACTATTATTGATTATCCTCTCTATGTATTACAAAAGCTGTAGGATTATATTTCTCCTCTTAGAAGTACGAATACATCTAACACATGTGATATAAAAACAAGTTTAGGTTTTACATGTTTACATTCTTCCTGAGAAAAAAAGCAGGGGCACCTATTATCACATCCTCGATCGTGTCCTGGTGATGACCCCTAAGCAAGCAATCCCCCCAGAGCCGGACGAGCAAAGATACCGAGAACTCCCGAAAGACCACAGCAAAAGAACCGCGACCAAATTGCAGACTGAAGCCTGTAAGGCAAAAGAGGATACCTATACCAAGACCGTAACTCCTGAGCGAGGTGGACAAGGAGGCGGCACCCCATAAAGGCACTGTAGGATGTCTAAAAATTACTGAAGATTAAGCCTCAAATGTAACGGTCCCAGTCTTAGTATTTTCCATTATTATTATCATCATTGGTATTCTTAATCTAAGTGTGGGACCCATCAAGATACATACTTCGATTTCTACTAGCGTCAGCCTACTTATGGCTTCACAACATTCCGCGCAAAATATATATATAACCTCGGCATGATTTATATCAAGTTTCCAACATGTTCCAACAACCCGGTATGACAATCCATAAGCCTACGTAATTCTACTCCATAAGCTCCATATCATTAACAAGATTCAAAGTCAAGTACCTAAAAACACAAGCATTACAATGTAATACAAAAGTTCATGGCAAGCATCAACATAGAAAGTTTACATAGTATTTCTTAAACAATATACACATAAGATGGAACATGCCGAAAGGTGAAAATGATCTTCCGCTGCCACCTATCCTGTATTTTGCCATTAAGCGGGTCCTTTGCCTTTATCCAAACCTGAAGGTGATTAATATAATAGGGTGAGGTCAACAGCTCAGTGAGTAAAACAACAAATATATACATGACCATTTTGTATGTCTCTTGGAATTTATTACAAACGTAACAATTATAATTTGTACTATTTTTGTATATTTTTAGATATTTGTTGAAAGTCTTGACCATACACAGTGATTGGTCTTATTAGTCGACTTGCCCTTCCTATATTCGACTAATCTTGTTACTAGTCGACTTATCTTAAAGCTATAGTCGACTAAGCTCTGTCCAAAAAGATATCCACTCTCTGTTGGCTGACTGTAATTAAAGCTAGTCAACTACCCTATCTTATATAGTCGACTAATCTTTGTACTAGTCGACTTATCACCATCTATAGTCGACTATGTCCTGACCAAAAGAAGATGTCCACTCTCTGTTTGTTGCCTATAACTAAAACTAGTCGACTACCCTATCTTATATAGTTGACTAATATTGATTTTCAGAGACTCGCGTACCTGTATCTCACATCTATAGTCGACTTGGCCCATGAGTTAGTCGATTAATCTAGTTAGAATTTACCTATACCAGTCGACTCATCACAGAGTCTAATGTTTAAGATTTTCTTATAGCTTTATCATGCATTTCCCACCTTAACCAAAGAAATAAAATAATTTCAGTTTTATTATTAACATGCTTATTAACATAAAGTGGGACTCCCCTTTGGTCACCTCTGGTTAAACCCGGTCCCTTCCTCCTATACGATAATCAACGTAATATTCTCCCCTTCGGTCACCTCCGGTTCAACCCGGTCCCTTCCTCCTATACATTATTCAACATAATATTCTCCTCTTCGGTCACCTTCGGTTCAACCCGGTCCCTTTCTCTATTACGTAAGGATTATAATTTTCATGTAATAACAACTTGTAAGGATTCATAAAGCAATATCAACATAAATAATTTTCATGATTTGCAACTTTACATTATGCCAACGTTATGGAGGTCATCAACATGTATAAGTAATAACTTGCTAAATTAACCACATGCGAGCCTTTTCAAGGTAACCATCACATTATGTCATCTTAATTTATGCGTAGCCGTATATATGCATAAAATCAAGTATTACGTTTATTCATAGAATATTTCTTCTTAAGAGGCATGTGTTTGACTACCGTGTATGCACAGAATAAAGTTATCAATCCTACACAATAGTAAGCACACATGAAAATAGTTATAACATGTTTACCATAGGATTGTCTATAATGCATACTTAAGATCTAGAAATCATACACATGTATTATCATTCATATCCACATCCACTTATAATTTAGCAATTCTACTTTACTTACCTATTATTATTTTAGAGTTTGGATGTTCTGCTCACCCTTGAAGAGAATACTTCCGATTATTAAGCTTTGTTACCAGCTATATTAGAGTCTACAAGACCATAACAACATCATTAGCAGTTTATAGTTGAAAGAGTATAAGAGTGGTGTAGTAGGCCTAAGGATTTCTTAGCTTTTTCAACCAAAATCACCCTCCTATCTTGCTAACCTAGGCCAACCTTATCTTCAAGAATTATCCCGCTAAGGTGATGTTAGATCACCACTTCTCCATACTCTAATAGGTCTTTGGGGGAGATAATGTAGGCAAAGGAAGGCTTCTTAGTATATAAGAAAGAAGGGAAAGAATAGTGAGTGAATGAGAGGGAGAGAGTGAGTGAGTGAGTGAAGAAAATGGAGGGGAAAATTTGGGCTGCTGTTGTTTTTTTTTTTGGCCGGCTGCAAAAGAGAAGGGAGGAAAAACTTTGGACTTGGAAATGAATAGAGAGTGTGTGTGTGTGTGTGTGTTACCAAATGATAATTTTTCTCCCCATTTTTACTCTTTTATACCTCACTTCCTACAATGATATCATGCCAAGTGTCTCTCCCTAAATCATTTCTCTACATCACTACCTTTCTCCTATGGTAAGGCTCCATACTGTCCCCCTTCATGATGCATATGTACCCAACAAGCATAGCGGGTAGTATGGTAGGAAAAAGTCAAAGGTGCATGTGCATATGTACACCTACATACATTTATACTAGTATATACATAGTATAAGGTTTTAATGTAAATATCCTACATGAATTTTTGTCTCCACATTATTTCCCTAAGGCACCCAAGTGTATTAATTGGTGATTAATTAAGGCAAGTGTTACATCAGATGCAGGTCTCATGCCAAACTCGAGGGTCATGTTTCAACCGAAAAGCGGATTTCGCATTCTTTGTCAAGTGCGGAAGTCGAGGTTTCAACCTCAAACGCGGACCTCAGCCTGTCCAGTGTTTCAACTCAGACGTGGGCCTTAGCCTGTCTAGCGTCCAATTGCAAACGCGGATCTCAACCAGAGTCGCGTTCCAACCTCAAATGCGGACTTCATCAACAACACTACGTGAGGATCGCGTTCTGTGCCAAATATGATAGTCGTGCTACTCATCAGTACGCATGCCTCAGGGTTGCGTTTCAACATCAAAATGCAAGCCTGCGTAGCTTCGCAATTCAACTTCAATACAAGCATGTGAGCTCTGCATTCCAGCATAGACATGAGCCTTTGAGCTCCACGTCTCAACATCGGAGCGAGGTTAATCGGGGCGAAACCAAGCACTCGAAAAACGTGTAATTGATGGAATCAGTGTAAAATTATGTATATGCTAATGATCCCTCAATACTTCCGTTATAGCATTGACTCAACGGGTCGAATTCAAGGGATGAGAGGCGATAGAAGCATTAACAGTTCGTTCATGTACATGTTAACAAGTTCTTCTTTGTTAAAGAAAGAGAAAAAGAAAAAAGAAAAGAAATCCAAAAGTGATAGGTGGAGAAGGTGATGAAAATGGCAATGAAAAACAAATAAGAAGTGGTTGTAAATCGGTGAAAATAAAATAAGAAAATATAAATGAGATAAAAGAAAAATGAAATAAGAAGAGGTTTCGAAAAATTATTTTAGAAGCAAAAGAAAAGAAGAAATAGAAGAGATAAGTGATGAAATAAAAATGGTATTTTTATGTTGAAGAAAAGGATTGAAAGCAAAATAAAAGGAGAAGAAGATTTATGGAAACTAACTACTAAATGCTCCACTAATCATGCTAATCTCTTAGTGATAGTTGTCTCACATGGATCCTTGGCCATCACTAGCCCTTGACTTCAAGAAGCAATACAAAGTATGTTACATTAGATGGTTCCTCACATTCAAAACTTACATCAAGAGCAAGCTGATACAAATCTTATGTAACACCCCGAATTTTTAAACGCCGATTTAAAAATATAAATCTTGAATTATTATGTTAATGGTGTGTGTAATGAATTTTAATTAAATTTGGGAAACTTAGAGGAAATTTGGAAGTGAAATGAATTTAAAATAATAATAATAATAATGAAATTTGAAGTACATGTATAGATTCAAGGATGTGGATGATTGGATACATTCATGTATATTTACAAATGAGTGAATGTATGCAAATGTTGATATATCTAATACTTATCTATAAATTCATGAATAAAATAAGTGTAGGATGAGTGAAGTGGCAAAGTGGGAGAGTGCTTGGGAAATGGGTGAATGATGTGGCTAATTGTTAAGCTATAGAGGAGTTATACAAGAGTAAATACTTTTGTAAATAGGGGTTTATATGTAAAAAGGGAGAGAAATAAACTTATTTTCTCCCCAAAAATCTCTCTCTCTCCCTCACGCAGTTTTCCCCAAACCCCTCTCTCTCTCTCTCTCTCGTGCGGGCGTGGCCAGGGCAAGGCCAGGCGCGCGCGGCCAGGCGCGCGTAGCCAGGCGCGCGGCCAGGCGCGCGCGGCCATGGGCGGCCAGGCCGCGGCCAGGGCGGCCGTGGCGGCGGCGGCAGCCGGCCAGGGCGGCGGCGGCAGCCGGCTAGGGCGACCGGAAGGTCGAAATTCGTGGTGAGTGGGTTTTTCCCCTCTTCTTTTCTCAATTTCATCTTTTGGAAATCCCTAAGTTTGATCTATTGGTTGAATAAAAATCCTTCCTTTGAGCTATTCATGCTATTATCCCTTGAAAATTTATGGTTTCCTAAAGTATGTAGTAATAAAAATTAGATCTTGAGATATATTGAGTTAATCCCATTATATAAAATTGGTGGGTGAAGGGGTTGCATGACAAAATATGTAATGTAGAAATGGGGTTTATACATTTTCAGATTTGGTGTAAGTCTTAACCCTAGAATTCTTAACCTTATATGTTAAGATTAATGGTGATGAAGCTCTCATTGAGAGTTGTGGGACTAATGTTTGGGCGATTATGTTCTTCCGTAAATTGCAATAAAATGCTTCATAGAATCATCGGACTAAGGCATGATGAACTTGCTAGGTGTTGTTAATTCTTATTTTAAAGTAGAACTTTTCTTATGATTTTGGAATAACTTGCTAGTTGGGAAATTGTGTAGTTGCTAATTCTTATTTTTAAAGTAGAACTTTTCTTGTGATTAACGTATGTTTATCAAGAAACATACTCTCTTGTGATATGTATATGATTATGTCTTGTGAAATATAGGGTTGGTATTGGTTACCTTTAAATAGGCAAGGTTAAGCCGAAAATTTGAATATCATTAGAGTAAAAGTTCAAGTATCGATTAACGTATTATTAATAGAAGACAAGATTAACCTATAGCATGGTATTAGTGTCATAAATGCGTGGGTCGTTACGATTAGGGGAGATCAAGTTATAGATTTCTCCTAAAATTTAGTATAGATGGAGGATCTTGAAGCTTTTCACACTTGTGAGGGTTGAACCTCTTGCTATTCTTACATAATAATCTGTGCAATCGAATCAATATTTGATCTTGGTCATGTTAATGAGATAAGAAGGAAAGTTTCATGATAACTTGTCGAAAGTGCAAAGTTGCAGAATTTTTAGATGTCTAAATAATTTTCTGTTTATTTCAGCTTTTCGTGCAACTTAAGTGGTGTCTACTCTAGATAGCAGACTGTTCTTATCTGGTTCATAAAAATATAAGGTACCAATAAATTCGTTTGCAGTTTAGTGCCAAGTGGAATGAGATCCGTATTTTACTATGCATATGATAATTTCTTAGAGATTCCGACACTGGGTTAAAAGTGAAAGATTTGTTACTGTTAAGAAGGTTCACATTCCTACCTTCAGTTTAAATAAGATATTGTCTATATTCTCATTGCAAAGAAGGTATAGACTGCTCAAGTCATTAATTTTCCTAAGTTCATCTGATATTGTTTAAAAGTTGTTTAACATAGAGGGTGATATGTTAGTAGATGCCCCTATAACATCGTTATAGTCAACTAAGAATTTTATGAGAATGATTTGTTTTGTATAATATACCTAATATGAATAGTTGGATAGAGCATGAATGGAAATAGATGTTATTACTTAAGTGCTGACCTATTGGAGCACTTATAATTGATAAGCATGTTAAGAATCCGAACTTGAGAATTGTGTGAATATGATTTTGTATGATATATTGTGTGTTAAATGTAGGAAGGGGCCAGCGGGAGCTGGTAGGTGTGAAGACGGGGTATGATATATTGTGTGTTAAATGTAAGAAGGGGCCAGCGGGAGCTGGTAGGTGTGAAGACGGGGTATGATGTTATGTGTGTTAAATGTAGGAAGAGGCCAGCGGGAGCTGGTAGGTGTGAAGACGGGTATGATATATTGTGTGTTAAATGTAGGAAGGGGCCAGCGGGAGCTGGTAGGTGTGAAGACAGGGTATGAGATGGGTCGTGTGTTATGAAATAAGATGTGCTTATTCAAATTGAACAGTGTTCTATGCTTGTCCTTATGCATGACTGTGAAGCTCTGCTTTATTATAAGAGATAATGAAATATTATATGATGGGTGAAAGTGCAAGGGTTAATCCATGCAGTACTTGAATGGTGATATGATATACATGTAATTAAATCCTTACAAATGATTGAAAATGAATGGTTATGTGTGATACAAATGTGTATGTGTGTGTATGTGACACTGGGGGTATGAGGGTTGTGTCATCGTATATGACATGAAACCATCAGAATACAAGTTCAGCTGATTGAAATGAATACCATATATTGGGTGTCAGTGTGCATGTGAATCCGTGCATTACTTGAAGTGGGATGCGTTATTGTATTATGAGAAATATGATATGATTATATGTTATATAACTATGGCTTGTGACGTTAGTGTTATCGAATGCATAAACTAAGTTTAGGGCATAACTCTTGGGATTGGTGTATTATTGCATGGAATACAAGGCACGTGAGTAATACACACTATGTTCACATAAGACGAGAGAGTGTATTTATGTAACTCATAGACCTTATCACACGTAAAGATGAAAATCCAAGAAAGCAATTGGGGAGTACAATCATAAGAGTCTGATCGTCCTCAGAAATTGTAGAGGCTGAGGCCTTGATTTATTAAACTATCGGATGCCTCCGATTCTTGTCTTCTTACTGTTTCAGATTCCTTTTATTGCGTGTATATTCATACTCTTGTTGAGATATTATCTTTTCTTGATTATTCCTACCTCACTCACTGAGCTGTCGAGCTCACCCTCCCACAGACTGATATATTGCAGGTTGCTTGGAGGCAGGGGTCAAGGTTATGCTGCGTAGGGTTCGTTCTGAGTCAATTCAACTCTTGTATTTTGGGACATTTGTGTTTGAGGAAGATATATGTGGGTCATGGGAAACATGATTAATCTTGTATATACATATGTGGAGAACCTTGTAGTAGTTTCATTTCAAGTTGACATTTGAGATATTTTTATTGAGTTGTGACAATATGAAGTGTATTATCTATATCATGCCCATGTGAAGTTGAAAGTTATGAATTTTGAAAGCCTATGAATGCCGAGATAGAAACTTTAGAGTTATGTTGTTATGTTTCTCCATAAGTAGGCGATGTCAAGCCGAAATTGTTATTTAGAAGATACGGGCCGTTGTGAGCCAAAATATTATTATGACTGCGTGGACAATTGTTGACCTTGGCTTATATGTTTGGATTTGAGATAAGTAGGCTGGTGTTGGCCGAAATTATTGTGATGTGAAATGTACATTTGGGATATATCAATATTTACAAAGGAGATGCTGTCAAAATTTTAAGAATATTGGAGATTAATTCGATGATCTGTTGATTAATATGGATATTCGTGTCAATTGAGATTATTAAAATCTGGGACCGTTACATCTTAGATCATCAAAACTATTAGAGTAAGTATGAAATAAGAGAGAGTTAGCTTGGTTAGCAAGTTAGCAAGTTAGATCTTAGAATCTATCATCATGAGCCATCAATAGCTCTTGCAAGAGCAAGACCTTATAGATACTATTAGATTCATGTGGATTATCAAAAAGAGGTTAGATGATTAGTGGTTAGTAGTTAGATTGCCTGGAATAAAAGTTAACTAGTCATGTTAGAGATTAGAGAAGAAACCATTGAAGAAAGAAAGAAGATTATATAGATTGTCACTATCTATTACATCAATCTCTCTCTTTGAATCTCTCCGCCCTGACACATGAATCTAAAAGGAAATAAAAATACAAAAGAAAGAAGAAAAGAAAAGAAGAACACCTGCACTGCACTACACTAAAAGAGAAGAAACTAGCCTACTCCTTGATATGCTTCTGTCTCAAGTCTCTGCAGGGGTATTTATAGGGAATATGAGGTTTCAGAAGATGAGACGAGGCCACGCGTCGAAAATCGATCTCGCCAAGATGGCCGCGTTTCCGCGGCTATAGCCGCGTTTTCACGGCCATTCCAGGGACTTAGGTCCCAGGTTTTAGCGAGCGGTTTCGTCTTGTTTTGAAGACCTTCCAGGTATTATCAGATTCGGGTATTTGCGGCCGGATTTTCATCAGACACGTGCCAACCTCTAAATTCAATGTATCTTCTAGAAACTCTTCTACTTTTGCCTCCAAGAAATCCGGATTTAATTACCCAAAATGGGTATAATTAAGCTCTTATTACCTCTATGACCTTGAACTTTTGATTATCTGCAAAATAGACCAAAACACAGTTTAGAAACGATATTTTATTCAGAAATCGGTAGGAAAATGCGATATAAAAATGCAGAATTATAGACAAATCACACCCCCACACTTATCTTTTACTCATCCCGAGCAAAACAAGAAAAAGAAAAACTAAACTATAATATTATTACACCACTTTCGCAGGTGATGCGACTGCACTGAGCGTGTGCAACAAGCCGTTTAACCTCTAGGTTACCCTTAGAGGAGGAGTTTTGTCTCCTGAGGGTTTTCAGCGGATTGCACCCACACAATTCATAAAGAAAGAAAACAAAAATTAGTGTTTTGAAAACATTTTGAAAGAGAAAAAAGTTTTTGAAATATTTTTTTCAAAAATTTAAGCAATCTAAGGTCATAAGTTTACCAAAAAAATATTCTTCCTTAAACTTAGTTTAGAAGCAAGATCTTATCTTCAACTAAGGTAAGAATTCAAAATTGGAATGAATATTTTATTCTTCATAAAACCTAGATAATATGCACTTTGTGATAGTGAAGATTTTTGAAATTTCAACTCATTATCAAGCCATTTATTTATATATATATTTCTTTTTTCCCTTCCCTTAATTTTCTTAGGCTTTCTATTTTACCCGAGTAGTGAGCCTTTGACCAATGACTCCCAGACCAGATGGTCTTAGGGCACTAGATGAGAAAACATCCCTCAGGTTGGACGATTCGAGTAACCAAGGCCATAAAACTAAGGGGGATTATTTGTTTCTTATGACCACCATTAGGCGTGAATAATCATGTTTCTTGAGGTATAGTTATCCAGCTTAATAAGTGATTTTTTATTCATATATATTATTTATTCTTTTTATTTTTTTTCTTTATGACATTTTAAGTTTTTGTTTCCATCCCAAAAATGTGTAAGTGTGAAGTGCATACTATCTAAGGCAAAAAATTTAGGATCAAATTATCTTTCTAATCTCTCTTACTTAGCCTATAATTTTAAATAAGATCCATTATTTCGACTAGATTTAAGATGTCATAATAAAGGCTTCCTTAGTTTCTAAGATCATCTTAATTTTTCTTAAAAATAGATCAAAACTTTGTCTGTTATTTCAAAAAAATTTTAAAGAAAGGAAAAATTCCTATACAAAAGGGAAAATTCTAAGAATATCCTAAAAGAAGTGAAAAAAGAAAGAAAATCTAAAAACTTTACGTTAGTAAACCCTCCCATATTTATCTCATGCATTATCCTCAATGCATCGTGAATGTATGCATGCATGCATGAAACAAATAGAGAGGGAAGAAAAAATCACTTCAAGGTGGTGGTTCCGGTGGTGGTCTAATTGGTCCACAAAATGCAGCGTAATTCAATTTGCGTTGAGTTCTCAGGAACCCACCAATAACCTCTATAATACAACGCACTATAATGATGTATACATGAATGAATTTTATTATGATTTTTATCCTATCTAATTTTTAAAATTTCAAAATAATTTCAGAGTCAATTTTATCAACACCCTTGTCCTAAAATGGAGTGTGAAAAGATGGAATGATTGATTTGGACTCATGAAGTACAGGAATTATAATCGACTCAGGAAATTGACCGAAGTCAAGTGAAGGTTCAGGAGTCGAAATTGGTTCAGGAAGTGGGTCCAAATCAAGAAGTTGAAACTTAAACCGGTCTCCAAGCTTAGGTCCGGGTTGGTGAGCTCTACACATATCGTTATGAGCTTCTTTGAGTGCGTCCTGTGCCTCTTTTTATGAAAGGCATCGGAGAAGGATTTCATCATACGATCTGCAATACAATGTTCGCATGATCGCATTGTAGTAGAATTGATGAGCTTTCCTTCTGATGACAGCTGACTCCTTAGGGTCATCAGGAAATATGCCGTACAAGACGAAGTCAATGTAAGAGAATCACCAATCTCTAAGCTCGAGACTTGTCAAAGTCTCAAGAACCTATTTAACTTGAAGGTCTCCTCTTGGAGTCTCCTCCTTAGACTTCTTAGCGAAGTCTCCATCTTTAATTTGGTCGAAAAAATAGCGCGAAATAAAATTTTTTTGAGTGGATGAAAAATTACAATGGAATAATTTTGATACAAAAGAGAGAAAAATAACTGGTTCTCCCCTTTATTTAAGGCTGGGTTCTTGATGTGGCAATGGAGAGTGATTCTTGTTCTCCATTGACCGGCTAAACGAACAAGCATCTTTTCGATATACTCTTGAAAAGTAATTAGAAAGGGGCTATGTTTTTAATACACTAAGTGCTTAGAGCTCACTGATTTCTCCTTTTTCTCTCTTCCTGGTTCTTTTAGAAAAAAGCAAGAGGAAAGCAAAAAGCTTTTAGCTTGAGAATTCTCAGTTTTCAATCTTCAAAGTCTCTCTTTCTTTTCTCTGGCCTCCAAATAGTCCTCCTCTCCTTCATAACTCCTCAGGCTATTTATAGGGAGTCAGTGGTATAATTGTCCCCTATAATCCCTCCATAATGGAGATTAACTCCCTTATTATGTGGGGAGTTAACTGACCCAGTAATAGGGTCAGTTATAATAGAAATGCGGGTCTCGCGGTGAATACAGAGCTCGCGTTGTTTGTTATAAATACAGACGTCTCAGTCAGAATGTGAAGTTGCTCAGACCCGCGCTTGAAGTAAGACGTAGAGTTACTCAGATCCACGTTTGAAGTAAGATGCGAGGTTGCTCAGACCCGCGTGAGATGCAGAGTTACTCGGACCCGCGTCTGAAGTAAGACACGTGGTTGCTCAGACTCGCCTCTGAAATCTGCATTTCCTTTTAGATGCGAGGTCAACATCTTAGTTGAAACACGACCTTTGCGTTAAAGTGAGGTTCGCATTTAATGACTTGCCCTTAGTGAATTTTAGACAGCTACAGGCATAGACGATCGGCTCCTAATACCAGAGTCATCATCGAATACCCTTATGCTCCCTGCTACATGCTTGTTGCGAGAAAAAAAAAGGGGGACAAGCCCAAACTTCACCCCAGTCTGCTCCGACCAAAGGCCAGACATACAGACCAAGCAAAAGATGGTTCATTCCATGTCCATCCCCACAGCTGGGCCTCATCGCAAGAATTGAGACTGCTTGACGAGCCCATCGTAAGAACTGAAACTCCTCGACGAATAGACTCCTAATATTAGGAGTGCAGTAGGCAACACCATCCATTCCATCTCCTTCCTCCACTAATGAAAGACGACGAAGACATCACTGCTTGCAAAACAGATCAAGGCTTTAAAACAATAAAAGACTTTCAGAAGGCAGTCCAGATCCCTCCTGAAAAGTCCCATCCTACATGTATAAGGGGTAAGAAGCCTAAGAGTCAACCTTCTAGGCTCCTAATCCCAAAAGAAGGTGAACCACCGCTCCACTTGGGATCCAACACGTGTCACAAGAGAAGGGACTCGAACCATCGCGCTAGATACGCCATGCCTTCCTCGAAAAGCGCCCACATTCATAAGAGATGGTTACCTTCCTAAAACGCTACTGGAGTTGTGCGACACCCACCTCGAACATAGTATTACACGAAAGGCAGTAACTAGATCGACGCAACACTGGATGTGATGCTCATTGAAGGCCTTGTCGACTGTATCACTGCACACGCCACTACACGATAAAGTTTGAAATAACAATGAACACCTTGAATCCAGGTCTAGAAAGTTCTCATTTCATTCTACTCCCCTATCTACATCGGAGACCTCGGGAATCTAAAATCCCCCGAGGGTGAGTTCCTACCTCTTCCTAAAGAAGGGAGCAGAGGGGGCATCTGTAGTAACCACTTTCTGACCGCCTGAGATTGTGACACGTGTCAATTTAGCCTCGCGCGGATGAGCGACGCATGGTTACTTCCGAAACGGTTACTTCAGAACCATCATCTAGTTTGGATTGTGAAAGGTCGGGTAATTAACATAAGAGTTCTGATTACAAAGATTTCTATTCTTAAGCCCAATCTTAATTCAAATAAGGGAGCAAACTCCGGGGGCCAGTTCATCCTTATCTGTAGCCGAGCACGAACACCACCAGATATAGGATTGTAAACGGGTTGGGTTCGTGTCGGATCTGTGCCATATTTGAACCCGAACCCGACAAGGAATTCGGGTTCGGACTCGGGTTCGGGTCGGAATCTCTTCTTTCTTATCGGGTTCAGTTTGGATTCAGATTTTAAATAGTTGCATTAAAGTTTCAATTAGAGTTATTTTAATTTTATTAGATGCAAAATGAAAATTTATATACCCTGCTTTTATAATAATATGATCAAGTTCTCATTTTTAAATAATTTTATTAATTTAAATACAGTGAAATGTATGATGATAAGTACCATTTTATAATATTTACTCTCCTTTGGGTTTGTTATCAGGTTTCAGGTTTGAAATAGTAATACCCGAACCCGACCCGATAAGAATTTCAGATCTAGTTTTTAGATCCAAACCTGACCTATTTGTAAAAGATCAGATCGGGGTTTCGGGTACCATTTACAGTCCTAACCGGATAGAGATGAACTCTCTCCTAAATCAATTCAAACTGGGGCGTTCGGTTCAATCCTTAATCAGATAATGGATTTAGGTATGCAAACCGAGCAGGACTTCCTAATCTTATCTATTTGACATGACTTGTATAAATAGTAGATCCCTTCCAACGGAAAAAGAGGACAAGCGCACCAGAATTCAGAGAACACTTGTAATCGCCATTGACATAGTGAAATCTCTCTCTGATTTTTTTTTTCGAGTTATGTTTGCGATTGATTCCTTTGTGATTTGGTTACATTCATTTTCCTATTTTGGTGCGTGAATTGATTCTTTAGGAATTACTCACTGCAATGTGTATCAAGAATAAGAGAAATGAGATCTAAGTAGAGAGCCATGAATTTTTTTTTTTAGACCAAACCAAGAAAATATACTTGACATCAAATTATGATTGGTTCACATCAATAAAAAGTGTTCTTAATCAGACATAGCTTAATGTTCAGTGAGGTGAGCACTAAAGTGTTCATGCTTATATCGAAAGAAAAATAGAATTCGGATATATGATTACTCTTTTATGTTACATTTTATTATAACATATCTCTCTTGATACTTTCATGGATCAGGGGTAATGAGTTTTGACCGGCGTGGTCACCTTATGGCCAAGCAATTATAAGGAGAGGGGAAGACAATTTTGCTCTCCCCTTGTTTACAAGGCCGATAATCGATCACATCACTCTTGATCGGGGGTATGGATATCACTACTCTGATTCATGTGGAGTTTAACCCAACAACATAAAATAAACCTTCGAAAAGGGTAAAAAAAATGAGAAATAAACCTTGGCACCTTCATTAATCCCCGGTCATCTTCACCAGGTCTCCGTTACTCTACAAATAAACCTTGGCACCTGGACCCCATTACGCTCCTCGACTCGGAAAAATAAACCATCAGAAATAGACCAGCCCCATCGCTATTCCTGATCGAATAAGATCCTATCCCAACTCTTATTCAAGCCCTCACAGTCCAACTCCCAAGCCGACCGCCACGTGTCCCGACCACCGCCCTGAGCCGTGGCGAATGGCGATTGCGGCCTTTCCCCCACTCTTTTACTTTCTTTTGGCCCCGCCTTCGTCATTTCCCTCCACATCCACAAAGTGAGAGGGGGGAGCTACAAAGACCGCCCAAAAGAGCCAAAAGAAAACAAAGAGAGCCAAGATCAGGAGAGTTAATCTTTGTTTCTTTCATTTTTTTTTTAATATTTAATCTCGTATTGGAGAGAGATGGCGAGCTGGTTCTGGAAGAAGAGAGGGGGATCTGGGAAAGGATCGGAGAAGGGAGCAGACGCCAAGATTGTACTGAACGGCTCGGACATCGAGGAGCTAGTGGGGAACAAGGAGGCCTTCAGCAGCTACGTGGACCACAAGTTCCACGAGCTCGATCGCGACCGCGACGGCAAGCTCTCGGTGAAAGAGCTCGAGCCCGCCGTCGCCGACATCGGCGCCGCCCTCGGACTGTCGGCACAAGGATCGTCGCCGGCCTCCGACCAAATCTACTCCGAGGTGCGTACTGATTTCATTTTAGATTTGAGATTGAGCCCCCCAAACCAAACCAAACCAAAAAAAGGAAAAAAAAACACACACACACACACAAAAAAACACGCACACATACCTACAAAATTTTGGTGCTGTATGTGTACTGGATAGTTTGGAAGTTACTTCACTTGCATCAGCTATCTGGTGCCAGTTGGGCTGGGACGTCGTTTAGTCTGTCCAGACACCGCCCTGTCAATTTCAGACACGCGGTGAGACTATTTAATTGGGCTCTCTTGTGTGTGTTGGGTTGGGGGGTGGGGGGGTAGGCCCCACAGTCGGTCTGTCACAGTTACATTTTCGGTGTTGGGTGTTATTTGGATCCGGTGGGTTTTGTTACTTGTCAGTTCAATTGTGCAAGTTCGGTGCCCGAATCCGCTACTCAATTTAGTGATTGAGGGGTGACAACGACGCGATGCTCTGGGTTCAGTACTAATCCAAGTTTGTATAAACCAGCATACTTATGTAGTAGTTGATTATTTTCTGTGGATTTGAGTTTTGGTTACTATCAGTTTTAAATAATATGGTGGAAAGCAAAAGTCATGATTAGGGTGGCAACTTGTCCGGGCACGGGTCGGGTAATTATTGTATCCTTGTCCAAATTGACAAGCTTTTGCAATGGTTTCCGAACCTCATCCCATTTCATTATGTTCCGTTTTGAATTGTGCTACACATGTACAAGAATGAGAGCTGTAATGTCATAATACAACAAGAATATAAATATGGGAGGCTTGGGATCTGGCAGGTGATAAGTGATAACATGAGGTTAGTCCGAAATCTGGTTAGGAAACAAGTGTATCCAACATCATATCTCATAAGCTACATTTCTTTTTTTGGATAGAAATCTTATAAGCTACATTGAGCTTGATAAATGGCGAGGCCAAGTTATCCTAAATCTGGTTAAAATCACTTAAATCCACAAGTGTTTGATAGAATGTCAATCTAATATTGAGCGTGTCCTCAAAATAACAACATGCAGTGATTGTTATTGACACAGCATGGACAATTCTATAATGAAGCGATATCCATCTCGGACGCTGACACTTCTTGGACACTCAGACACTTTTCCAAACATATCTTTTAATCTAGGACACTTGTCGAAGACTTCTTCAATGCATGTCCTATGATTCCCATGCATATATCATTTGGATATTTATTTACCTTCATGTATATGTTAAAGAATATAGTGGGAAAATGTTGTCAAAATATTGATTCATATAAAACTATTATAAGTTTGAATATGTTTCTACGTAAGAACTGGATACATTGAACTAGTGCATAGAAAGTTAAAGAGATAAGACCATTCTTTTCGCAAAGTCATGAACATATATGATATTTTTTATTAAAAAATAGAATATATGTTATCATCATAATATGAGATGTCTAGAATTTTAGATGCAAATATATCTAAGCATATATGTATAAATGCACTCTTTGATTTTATTTTTATATATTCTAGTGTCATGTCACCGTGTCCTTATGTCCTACTTTTTAAGAGATTGCCATGTCGTGTGTATGTGTCCGTATCATACCCACGTGTCATGTGTCTGCCCATGCTTTTTAGGAGTCTGTTGTAAGCACCAAATTAATTTCACTACACTATTAAATTATAGTCATGCTTTATTAAAGGGGCGTGAGTAGTGTTGCACACTTTGCACTGGCAAGGAGTTGTGAGTTTAAATCTGTCTTTGTACAGTTATGGCTTATTCTTCTTAAAAAAAAAAAATGGATGAACCCAACGACCTCACCTCACAACAGGTCAATCTAAGCCAATCAGTCTGGAGTCAGAATTAATTGATCAAAGTGCAAAATTCGATTATACTCGCGTTTGGTCGGATTGGATCAGCCTAGAAGTGGGATGGATTGGTTTGGATTGGGTTGGGAGATTAAGCAACTAAGATAAACTTTTGCAGAAGTATACCCATAATAATTAATTCTTAGTATTAAGTTCAGGTCTCCAAAATCAAGAGCAAGCTAACTAAAACTAAAGAAGGTAAGAAAATACAATCAAAACACATCTTTTATATTCCGTATCAAGTGTTGAGGTCGAGCTCAGCTTGGGCCAGGTGTTAATCCATTCCAAGCCCAACCTTCATTTTACTAGACTTGTGATTTTTCACCCTGGGTCCAAATTTTTAATTTTAGGTTTAAGCTCAAGGCCAACCAGCTTCGGATCTGGTTTGGCAGTCCAATCTAAAATCTTGAATTTTAAGTTCAGGCCCAAGTCCAACCATCTTCGGATTGGGTTTATGTTGACAAGCCAAATCCGATGCCATTTATAACCCGAGATTCACAGGCAAACCACACTTTGAGGGGAATGGCTTAAAGATGATGATGATGAGGATGGTGATGAGTGTATATGGAAATCAGATTGGGTTCTAAACCAATCTAATTTTTGTTTGGCTTAAGAGTTTTCAATTAAGTCCAATTTAATTTTTGTTCGGATGCATGTGAGTCCAACTTGTTTCATCTTGCAATAACGTACATCAAGTTCGCCAATATTAAGTATTGATCAGCCATGTGCATTACCTATTAGTCTCAAATGGTCCTTTGATCAGCCCCCCAAACACGCATGAAAGCATCTCTTGGATTAGGCTATAACAAATGTGGTCTATTCTATTTTAGCTGGTTCAAAGTATATCAAAATCAAATAAATCTGAAATGTATAAGTTCTTGAATTTTTAAACAAATTACTGATTTCATAGGGTTGAGTCAACAATATCAAAGTTGAAGTTAAATCAAAACATATCAAGTGGCAGTGGCCAGTTATGATGCACAGGCACAGACATGAGATAAAGACATGGACATGGAACACAATCAAATTCAAAAAAATAAGATAGGAGGGCACGACATGCAATTTTTTTATTATTATATATAGATAAACTAATTTATAACAAAACAAAGACTTTTTCAGACCAATTTATAACAATTTATAACAAAAATCAATTTTGTTACATCAATAACACAATTTATAACAAAACAAGGACTTTTTTTTATAAATATCCATCAATGTCTTTTCTTTTTTAAATGACCTCAAATCAAACACGTGATTCTCTTGTAAATATCCGACCAACTCCCAAACCCGTGATTCTCTCAAATCAAGAGATTGAGATCTCTGTCTCATCTGATAGAGAGAGAGAGAGAGAGGTGGAGGCAGAGCACCATCACATCACTCAGCCAGACGAACACGAAGCCCGCCGCCTGCGCGATCTTGGCGAAGCTGTCCAAGAAAATGAAGAAGTCGGCGGCGATGAAGTCCGCCTTCAATCACTTTGAGTTCGATCCACATGTTCGCTCTCATTCCATCTCTCTTGATCTCTCTGCTCCTCTCATATCTCTCTCCTCCCCCTCCAGAGAGAGGTCGAGAGAGAGCAAAGAGAGATCGAGGAACAGAGATAAATGCTTACCTCAGACCAAGAACAACGACAACGAGAGGGCGACGATATCAAGATGAAATCCATCACGACTTCGTGACGACGAGATCAAGACGAGAACAACGACGACGAGGTTGCAGGTTCGTCTTCTTCTTCTTGTTAAATTAAGAGAGAGAACGTTCTTCTTCTACACACGATTTCTTTGGAGATTAGAGAGAGATATTGGGAGAGATTTGAGAATCTAGGGTTTTATCCCCTTATCGAGATGAGAACAACGACGCCATGTCATCACCGTGTTTGAGACGTGTCGTGTGTGTGTCGTGCACGTGTCCGCGTCCGACACGTACCTGATATGAACATGGCCCTTATTTTGGCGTGTCCACGCTTCATAGGTGGCCAATACAGAAGTTTGATGAACAAATCCAACTAGAGATGCATGTGATTTATAGTCATGGTAATCAAATTAAAACATTTTCCAAATGGTTTCTTTTCTTCTTGTTTTTTTTGGCTTAATTGGACTAAGCAAATCTAGCGTCCGTATGTGTTAGCTGAATTAATTCACCTTCCTATTGTATTTCAATTTCACTCTTTCTTTTTTGAAGAACTAAATTGATAATTTCAATACTCACCAGTCATACTGATTGGAAACTTTTTAATTGATAAGTTGAATAAATTTTATACGTGAATTGTTTATTTGCAGGTTCTGAATGAATTCACACATGGAAAGCAAGAGCAAGTTAGCAAGTCTGAGTTCAAAGAGGTGCTCTCTGACATTTTATTAGGAATGGCTGACGGGCTTAAAAGGGACCAATTGTGATCTTAAGGATGGATGGACAAGATTTAAAAGAATTCTTGAGAGTCCAAGATTTGAACCAGAGTTAATTTCTATATTTTCTGAGATGGAGTCACAAAATGTCTCTTTAGGCAAGTGCATAACAATGGCTTTGAAGCAACTCAAGGTTGAACTGGGGATGCCACCTGCTTCTGACTCTTGGGTAATTTTGAAGGATTTACGTAGAGTTTTTTTTTACCATAGCACAGTCAATACTTCTTAAACTCGATTAGGTCTTTTGAGCTCAATGCTTTCTAGTTTTGTAACAAGCATTTTGGTGATAGGTTTTGAGTAATATCGTTGAGCCTGTTCTCCAATCATTCTCCAAGGATCAACTGGAACAACCTGCTTCTCAAGAGGTCTTCTTTGAAGAATTCAAGAAGCTTCTTTGTGGAATCACGCAGAGGCTCCAAGAACATCCTGTAATTGTCGCACACAGTGAAAACACCTTCAATGGTAGTGGCGTCAGGAGGTTACTTTCTAACAAATTTGAATTGGATAGGTACGATTGATTAGATTTCCTTCTTTCTGGCTTAGTTTCATTTTCCTAAAAATAAATTTCAGTGGTAGTTGTATAGAATTCTGCTTACTACACCTATGCGCAGGTTATTTGAAATCCATGTTCGGTGTTATTTTTCCTATAATAAATAGAGTCAATCTATACAAGAAGAAACTAAAGTTTACTTCATTAGAATTCGGTTGTGCTAGGAGCCCTACCTAGCGGGGTTAGTCGGGGAGCTCCCCATTTCCCAAGATAAGAAAGAAATGTTGTTTCTATACCCTTTGTTTTTGTTTAAATGAATAAGATGGATGACACCCATGTGTTCCATGAAATAGGGGAGGAATCCCTCCCATTATATGAGTTTGGAACCTTGGAGGTATGCCTCGAACTTGTTACCTCCCTGTCACAAGGCAAATGTCTTTACAAGTCTCCTCAAGTTCCTCCTTCATGCGTCTATACTTTGTATTACAATGTAGAGTAATCCGATTAGTCAAAGTATGGGGTATTTTTGAGGATAAAGATGGCAGATCCTACTCTGCCCTTTTCTACTTTGGGGAAGAAATTCCTGCTATTGAGATCTATCCAGTTTCATGGATCCCATACGCGCGCGTGTGTACCCTCTCCCCCTTTTACTTGTTGGGAGGAAATTCATTTTTTGGACTCTCATGTCTTGAACCTCTAATCCCTTTCCCTTTTCCTTTTCCTTGCGTGTGTCCTTTCTAACAGACCAAGCTTCATTTGGTGATTTCATGGTTCCAAATCTTAACTTCTGGCAGCTTACATTTGGTCTTCAGTCTTCACTGCTATCCTTTAGTTGTTTACCCATGATGTCATGGTTAACTTGAGTCATGAGTTGTTTGGTTAAAACTTAAAACATTATCCTCTCTGTCGGTTGAGATTTTGTTATCAGTCTTCACTGCTACCTTTAGAGGGTCATGGGTGACTTGAGGCGGACATGGTTTATGCAAAGATCAGATGAGAAGTATAAAAGCATATTCTGTTCATGAGAGCATGCTAATTTCAAGCTTAGCTATAACCAAAAAGCTGATAGTTAGGTCTTGTGTTATCACGTAATTCTTTTGCTCAGAAAAAAAAGACGACATAACATGCTATTTCTCATCCACATACTGAGTTTGATACCCTAGTTGTCCCTGGGACTCTAGACAAGGATTAGTTCTAAATGACATGTTGAGAACAAGAGGTGATGAAACAATAGACAATGATACACACACACACACACACAAAATCTTGCATTCTAACATTATGAGTCTGATTAAGATATTCAGTTGGTGTCTAAATCATCATATGTCTGGCAAAAAAAAATTTAAATCGTCATACATGCTTTCAAGTGGGGGGCTTTTAGGTTGGGATGCAGACTCAATTTTCATGGATGCAGTCTGTGTCAACTGTCAAGTGTCTTAGTGTTCACAAGTGCATGGCAATATTTTCCAAAAAATCCTTCACACTGTCAGTCAGCTTATAAATGCGAATCAGAATATGTACAAATATAGGTAATCAACTTAACCATTTGAATACTACTTCAGAGATTTAGGTACATTGTCAGTTGAGTTGGAGTTTCTGGAGAGTGCCATAGAGTTCAATGATGTCAAAAACCTAATGACATAGATTTGATGAGATGGATTAAATAGTTATATCTTATTAACTTTATAATGAGCTGACGTTTCGATAATGCTCTCCTTTTTATCTCAACATTCTATATTGTATATAGCATGTGAAGAAATCCTAAAGAGAAATAGATTTGTTATGATGACAGTAGGCTGACTTAAGTTGATGGAACTGACTAATACGTTCAGAACCCATATATGACCCAAAAGAGAGAATTCCTAGGGTCTAAACATATTTAACCACTTAAGCATCTTTCCTTTAACTCCATGTGTGATTAACCCATCTTATACCGCCAGCTTGTCTGCGCTACTAGATGTGACATGCCTAATCCCACAAACTAATACAATAACTTTGTAGGGAAGCGCGTACATGCTTAGTTTAAAACAATTATTATCAATCCTCATTTAGTGTCTTGCACTTCATAATGCAGATGGTATTTAATTCCTTACACTATTGTGTACTGTCATTAATATCTAATTTTCATGGTCATTGCAGATGTTGAGTGCAGCATGGAAGGATCTACCAAAGGATCGTCATCATAAAGTTTCAAAGGAGCACCTGCGAGTTGCTCTTGATGGCATTGCTGCATCAGCAGATTTGCCTCCTTATGGTGCCGTGAATCAGGTGGCCTATTTGAGATAACCTTTCAGTTCTAACCTTCAGATTGGTTATGGTTTTATTCAGATTGCGGTAACTTCTAAGTACAAATTATACATGTTAGCTTAATGTAGGAACATTAGGGGGTTCTTAACTGGATGTGAGTGAGTGAAAGTATGATAGAAAGCTTTATCAGCTAGTCAAGTTGTTTGTTTTGATTGAAGTGGGACTTGGAAGTGGGGAATCATTTTGTCAGAGGATGACTCTCATTTTTAACTTTAAACACTATAAGTCATTGGCAAAAGTTAAAAAGAAGGGTAGAGAAATCATTTTATTATTCTTGTAAAAAATCTCGCTTCTAAAAGTATAGAAGCACATTAAATATTATTGAGACATCATCTCTCTTTTGATACTTCCATTTCTGACTTGCTTCAAAACAAACATCTTTTTACACTAACCTGCTAACATGGCATTCATTTACCCACTTGGAAAAAAACATGACTTCGATGCTTTCTCTTCACTCTCAGACAGCCATATATTCCTTAAGGTGATTTTTTATAACTTTATTTACTATTGTTATTATTTTCTGAGAAATAGGTGCACAATATACTAAACCTTCTCCAAGGTTCAAATTCTCATTATTTGAACCTCCCTTTATAACACCCACAACCTCCTCTTTATTTCCTGCCAGAATCAAGTTTTTACATTAACTGATAATAGGTGTTTATCTTGTTAATGTACAGGTAATTAGGTATCTGTATCTCGTATGAGACCACTTCTAGTATTTGACGAGAAAACATAATAATTAAGCTCATACTTTCCAAGTTATGTTTTCCAAAGAGCAGCACAAACAAGTTTTAGGATCTACAGGCTCAAATGGGCTGGCTAATAGGCATTAAATTGAGTAAAAAAGGATTAACCCTATTTGAGTTATTAGCCGATTTGTATTGATTTACTCAATGTGGGACTAGACTCACAGTCTACTTCCATGCCCTATCAGCACTGTTGACCACTCAAAAACAAGTTATAGGAGCGATAAGCCAATGGAAGGAGTTAGGCTCGGTTTAGATTGGTTAAGAGGCTTGAAACCATATCGACTCAAAAAGATTGCACCCTATTTGAGTCATGAGCCAAACATATTTCACTATACATCCGTTTCGCATTTTATTCAATGTGGGACTAACTCCACTCTAGTTCCTTGCTATACCATCACTTTTGACCGCTTGGAAGGATATGAGAAAAAACACCCGGTCTTAACAACGCAATTTGAACCTTGGCATGTTTACTTATTTAATTCATGTGAAACTGTTTGTTCCCCTCAATTTTATAGAAAAAAAGAGATTTCCTTTCCTTTTTCCTTTCCTTTTCTCGAGGAAGGGCTGGAAGGGCTGGAATCCCACCTATCCATTAACTAGAGCATATCAAACATTATAGAAGCCCGAAACAGCATAAGGGAAACATGTCTATGAGAGCATGCTACGATCCTTTAAACATGGTTTTCAGTTTGCACTAAACAGGATGCGGATTAGAGGAGAAGAAATGTACTATTTATTGTGTATGCGGATTAGAGGGAAAGATAACAGATACATAGTACAATATTTGTATGCTCACAAAGAAACAACAAATACCATGAATCTTCCCTTTAACAATGTACAACACTACCATTCTTCCAAACACGCTATCATTGTCAATGGACTGAAAATGACTTCTATATTAGTACTATTGTTAGTTGAAGAGTGAGGTTATTTGTCCTCTTCCTAACCCAGCTAGTTGTTGCAACCAGTTCCTCCGTCTATGTGGTTTGCCAGCTTCATTGTGACACTCAGGGAAGTTAAATGTTTCTTCAAATCTAGGATCATGTCAACACGTGTAGTTCGCCATGGAACATATGTGCCGTGCCCCTTTTCATAGAAGCAGCAACCTTTCCTTCCTAGTTTTACCAGACAACATTAATTTCCCCACCCCCACTTCAATACACAAATCGTTCTCCTCCCATTCCAAATTATTTGGCTTCTTGCAATGCATTTGACAGCAAAGTTGCCTTAGCATCCTCAATGTTTATAAATTTCTCCCATCTGGCAATGTAGTGACGGGTGATAAGGTTAAAAAGGATTGCAAGATTAGGGCTTTATCTTCGTCATTTGATCAGAACCTCTGTTCCACAGCTGATAATTGTAGAGAAATCTAGGTATCTTTCATCGAGAGCTTGTAAAGCTGTTGCTTTAGGAACAAAGATTTGCGAAAGATTTTGTTTGTAGAGGCTTTCAAGATTTTCCCCTATAGCTTTGTTGCTGAATCCTCAGGGAGGAAATTGTTCATCCAATAGACTAAAAGGATTGTACTTGTGGCCTTTGGACTATGCTTGTTTCAATCTTCATCTGATTATGATGAAGGTTTCTTTGCATTGCCTTACAAATAATTATGCAGGCCTTGTTGGATCAGTAGCTCCCTGATGTTGACTTGCCATAGGTAGGAATTGTTTTCCCAATTGAATTTCCCTACATCAAATTCTGCAGTTGGAACTTTCTCGGTCGTTACACCCATAAAAAATAGAGCTGATATGAGGAGTCACGCAGGGAAGGTTTATGCAGATGTTGCACATTTGTATTATGTGGATTTGAGGAAAAGCAATAGACATGAGAGCAACATACAATTTAGGCAGTTCACACTTACAGGAGAGATTCCACTATTGGTGAAAAAGATACAATGGAGGCCTCACCAACACTCTTCAACCCAAAGGCCCTTAAAGAGGAGTATCAATTACAAAAGCAGCCTCTCACCCAAATCCTACAAATCCCTCTAGCAATAGCTTTTGTTTCTGTTAGATGAAAAAAACCCTTCCTGTACATACTTATTGTCTCGAAATAAGCCTAAGATCCTTAGGATTCATCCCTCAAGCATTTCCATAAAAAGATCCTCAAAATCTGTATTTTCTAATTATATCAAAATTTGTATTACTGGATTAAAACCAAAATGTCAACAAGAAATGTTTTCCACTATGGCAGATGACTTTAACACACATCTCCAATTGTCTTTCTGAGACTGGAATTCTTCAAGTACCATGTCTGAACTCAAGGCATCTTTTCCAACATAACTCGCTTCCACCTGACCCATCTTTTTGTCGAAATTCATCTTTCACGCTGCAGTCGTCTCTTGCCAATCATACCTGATGTGCAACAGCGAGCCACCCCCCTGAATGATCGCACACGGACTAGAACTACCCGGCAAAAGGGTGTCCTCCTTGAATCTTCTTTGATCCCAAGTGTTTGGCTAAATCTATACCAGAGATGTTCCATTCTATCGTAGTCCTACCATCAACCTTTCCTCGCTAAGCATCAGAGCTTCTCCTCACTCATCTGAAGCCCCTTGTCACTGGTTTGAATAGCCCCCTACATGATTGAGACACTAGTTTTTGTTTTGACCTGAATTCCCATTGCAAACCATGCTTGATCAACCCTCACTTGGTTGGATCCTCTGCACCATGGAGGGATCAGAGTCAGAGAGAAGAAACATTGAAAATCCAAATTCAAAAACATGCATATTTTCCATACTCTTGTGAACTAGTGAATAGCTTACGGAACTATTAGTCCTGGGCACATAGAAGATGTCAGCTGATGTGTGTGTCATGGTGCCGCCCCTTTTGTTTCTAAGCATTTCTGGTACTTATTGCACTGAACACACTGAACTTGAAGTACATTCCTCAAATATTATAACATTAAAAATATGGACGAAATTTAGTATGTATGGAAATTATGAATATTGACCAAAAGGGCATTTTATTATTTCTAATAGTAGTCATCTAACATGTGTGCATCAGTGCATGGGAATGAAAGTACCTGCCTCTTCTAATACAAGAGCCATTGATGAAACTGCGGGCAACCATAATTCTGATTGAAAAATGGTTTACCTTCTGACTGATCTACTCGAGTAGGTTTCTTTGAGAGGTTGATAGTGTGGGGGTGCATCTGACTCTTCCTATATGCCATGGTTAGGTTTGATTGGACCCCCACATTGTCAGCTTCTCAAAACAACCTACTCGAGTTAGTTAATGAGTAGATAAAATATTCCATCATAACATGAGTTGGTAAAAGTATTGTCTGGATGTTTATGCAATTTTCGATCCTTAGAATCTTAATCTTGAGAGACATGGATGAGATCAGATCTATGTTCAACGGACACAGACACCGGCACGGCGACAATACGACGCGACACACTGACACACAACGAATTCTAAAAAGTACACATAAAATAGAAGTATCATGTCAAATACGTGTGTCTGACATGCGTATCCGATATGTGTCCAACATGACAACTTTCAATTAGCTGTGTCCGTGCTACATAGGATCGGAGCAATATGTGAATTATTTCATTACGTAAAGAGATGTTCAAGATGTTACTCACAAAAGAAAGGTCTAAAAGAAAAGCAACAAGAAAACAGAAGCCAATCATAAGAACTCAATGATACTAGAAATAAAATTGTTGAGACAATTGGCGTTCTAAAACTGATTGTTGCTCTCAGGATCGACGTTTGCGGAACAAGACAATATGATGATACTTACAAAAAGAAAACTGTTGTAAAACAAACTAGAAAATACTTAGACAAAGAGTAATAAGAAAGAACACGAGAATTTAACGTAGTTCGGCTCAAACTTGACCTATGTAAACGAGAAGAGAACTTGAGAGAGCTTTATTAATAAACTTGATACAAAGAGATCTAATCTTTTCTCTTGATCTCACAAGAGTATTCATCTTCTCCTTGAATTTAAATCTAGATTACTAGAGTATACCTTCTCTCTATGCACCTTCACCTTTTTTCTCTCTTTCTTAACTTCTTCTGATCTTATTTGCTTGAGATTGATTAACAATGCTGGGTTACAACTTTTATTTATAGGATTTTACAATACAACTTCTATTTGAACTATGAGATGATATTGGTCATTGGATGCTTGAAGAATCTTGATCAATCTTATTTGGAGTTGATCTTCTTGATCTAGAAGAATTTTAAATTTTTCAATCTTTAGAAACAAACCTTCATTGAATAGAATCTGAATGCTGTTCGCACTCCTCCAGAAAAGAAAACTCATAAGCGCCTTAACAGGAAACTGTTTCACCTTGATTTGCTTCTTCTACTTCAAGCTATCGTATTTTTTAACTCAATTGAATTTTCTTGGACCATCATCTCTTCTTGAAAACAAGACAAATCTTAACAATCTCCATCTTGACTTGCTTTTCAAGCCTTTAGTAAAATACCTTGAGATTTTGAAGTACTATCTTAATTCTTTCCTTGGTTGTAACATACCGTGAAGATTTCAACTCTTGCCCCCTCTCCCAGGGCCTTTGGCGGATTTACCGTCATGGCTTGGGCCATCTTTGGCCTTACCCGAATGCACCCTTTCTCCTTCTCGCTACACTTTAACCTTATTCATGTCCCATTGCAGTCTTCCTTGAAGCTCCACCTCGCGATGAGCTCCTTTCCAAGCTTATCCCTGAAACTCTACTCGAACTGAGTTCCTTCCTTCAGCTTGTATAACCCTTCACACTTCTCTTCTTCCAGGATTACCCTGTCTCCTTGGCTAACTGTAATGATGTCTTGTTGAACTTGGATCCGACATCCTTCTTCGTCGAGCACCCTTATGAATATTAGATTGTACCGTACCTCCGGGACATACCGAACCACCTTCAGAGCACACACTATCCCATATCATTCTGTAACCTTGACTGTCCCATTATCAATGACCTCACAAGCCGAGCCATTCACCATATTGATAATTGCTTCCTCCCTTGTAACCAAGAAGTTGTTGAACTGCTCCTTTTGGGAACATACATGAATTCACCATACTAGCCGAATTAAATATCCAACTTTTACCTTGAGAAGTGTTATCTTCAACATAAGAAGCTATAATACTTCGGTGTCAACACCGTTGCTACGCCTGCCTCCGCAGCTTGCCCCTTTTTCTTCAGTCGCTCTTGTCGATACTTATAGTCATTCTTCCAATGACATTTCTTGTGACAAAAGTGACATGCCTTCGATGAGTCTGAACTTTTCTTTCCTCCTCTTCCTTTCTTTCTCATAACCACCAAACCCGATCCTTCCTGCTCCTCTTGATTTGATTTTTTTATGATCTCATTAGATAAGAGAGTTGATGTGACCTCCTTCAAGATGAGAGTTTCCTTATCATAAAGCATGGTGTGATGATATAATCGTATGACTGTGGAAGCAAATTGAGAAGTATCAACGCCTTATCCTCCTCTTCAATCTTGACATCAACAAACTCGCTGATGATCTTATTGAAGAAGTTTAAATACTCCAACACCGCTGTCCTTTCTTTCATGTGTAACCCATATAGTTGTTTCTTGAGATACATCTTGTTGCAGAGACTTTTTGTCATATACAATGTCTCTAAGTTTGACCACATTCCCGTAGCCGTTCTTCATCCATCACGTTGTACATAACCTCGTCTGTGTGACATAGTTGGATCGTGCTTGTCGTCTTTAGATTCATCTCCTCGCAATCTTCATTTGATGTACCTGCAGGTTTTGCTGACTTTTCCTGTAAGGCCTTGTGAAGACTCTGTTGCACGAGCAACACCTTCACTCTCTTTTACCATAAACCGAAGTTTCTTTTACTATTGACCTTTTCGATCTCGAATTTTTGTCGTATAACTTTCTATTTTGACATATCTTTCTTCGTCAACCTTAGCTCTGATACCAATCGTATCGGTGCTGTAATACCAATTGTTACTCTCAGGATCGACGTTTGTGAAACTTGACAATATGATGATATTTGCAAAAAGAAAACTATTGTAAAGCAAACTTGTAATACTTAGACAAAAGAGTAGTAAGAAATAACACAAGAATTTAACGCGGTTCGACCCAAACTTGGCCTATATTCACAGATAGAGAACTTGAGAGAGCTTTATTAATAAACTTGATATAAAGAGATATACATTCTTTTTGATCGCATAAGAGTATTCACTTTCTTCTTGAATGTAGACTTAGATTATAATAGTTTACATTCTCTCTATGCACTTTCACCTTGTTCTTCTTTCTTGTCTTCTTCTGATCTCTTTTGCTTGAGATTGATTTAAAATACTAGGTGACAACATTTATTTATAGGATTTATAATACAACTCCTATTTAGATTATGAGATGATCTTGGTCATTGGATACATGAAGAATCTTGATCAATTCTATTTGAATTGATCTTCTTGATTTAGAAGAATTCTAGATCATTCAATCTTTAGAAAAAAATTCATTGAATAAAATCTGAATCCTATTCGTACTCTAGAAAAGGAAACTCGTAAGCGTCTAAAAGGAAACTGCTCCATCTTATTTATTTCTTTTACTTCAAGCCATCATCTTCTCCAACTCAATTGGATTTTCTTGGAGCATCATCTTTTCTTGAAAATAAGGCAAATTCTTAAAAATAATCACTAGCAAGACACCAAAATGAGAAAACATTCATAAGTTTCTCATATAATACCACTGAATTAATCATAGTAACTTTCTTTTTACATGTTCCCATATCTTCCTTAGCAGTTGCTTAGAAGAAAAGAAAAGAAAAACTCAAAAGAAAAAAAAAAAGAAGAAGAAAAGATATCCTACTCTCCAAACAAATAAAATGATATTTATGTTATTTTCTTAAAAAGAAGATATTTATGTTTTTCTCCAACTTTTCTCGTAGCCATATATTATGATGTTAACTCATGGATTGCTATGTAACTCTACAGGTTGATGCCGTGGTGAACGAGGCATTCAAGATGGTAAACACAGACGATGGGAAGAGTGTGAATGAAGAGGAGTTCCAGAAGACAATGGCCGAGATACTTGGATGCATCACGCTGCAACTGGAGGGCAAGCCAATCTTTGTTTCGTCTAACTCAGTCGTCAATGAGCCCTTGGCTTCTTCATCCTCGCGTTTATCTCCATCAACAGACATCGACCTGTCTGTAAAGGAATGATTACACCGATTATCTAGCGCACAGAATCAAGAGATGGATAGAGTACGCAAGAGAGCACGCTCAACTTATCTGTGTTGATAGCCAAAGTCATATTGGATAATTAACAATGAACTTTGACCTCTCATATCATATGTCTTCACTAATGGCCTCTGCTATGTAAATTGTTTCTTCATATTGGAAGATGCTAGGACCTTGTAAAATTTCAGTAGATACCTCTTTTGAAATTAGAAAATAAAAGGAACAGAGAAGAGTTACTTCTCTGTCCAATATATATGGATCTAAGCTTATATATTTGATTTACAGGAGTCAATTCTATTTGGTCACTATTTTATTAGTCGTTCACTCGTTCCTTTGAGATATTCATGAGTTCCTCTGGTCCCTGTTAGGTTGGTCCCAATTGAAATGGGAAGACATGCTGTTTTAGATTATGGATCTTGTTGCATGGGTACATTAGGCGCCAAGTGTGTGAACTAATGATTTTGATAGTATTTGGCAATGCGGTTTCTTCGCAAAAAACATGTGATATTCTAAAGACTCTAGCTATTTAATTCTGTGATATACTTCAAGAAAATAAACTGAGAAAAGAAAGAAAAGCCCGTTATCTTTGACATAATCGTTTATTCAATGTATCCTTCCATAGTTATGTAAATTTTATAAGTTTCTTTTATGACTTCATTATATATATATTCTTTTGAGATTTTGGGATATTGGAGAAAAATGAAGGTATGCAAATTCTACAATTGTGAAAGAATTCGATTGCTCTGATTCGGGGCCGTTTGTTCGCGTAAAACTCCGTAATTCATAAATGACTTACTACCCAGTTATAATTATGGCGTTTGTTTGGACCGTAATTTGTAAAAGACTTACGTAACTCAACTAACACTCACTTGCAACCCAGTTACCACTCACTTATAGCCCAGTTACAGTTAATTTTGTGGTCATACAAATTTGTAATATTTTTATATTAATATTAAATTTTTTAATATTTAACTTTTTTAATATTTATTTGCAGTATTAAAACTTTAAAATCACCAAATAGTTAATTTTGTGGTCAACTTTTTCTTACGACTTATACATTACGATAACCAAACACCGTAAAGTACAATACACTTTCCCATTTTACAATTTATATTACCAACCAAACACCGTAAAATTTACATACATGTAACTCATTTACAGTTGTAAAAGACTTTACAATTACAACTACGAATTACGGCCAGTTACGACAACCAAACAGACCCTTCTAGTAAGAAAATGAGAAATGGAAGTCTTCAATTTCTCTAAAGCAAACATTGAGTTGTTGACACAACTGTACTGTGACCTATTATAATTTATAAAATACATATTTTTTTCTTAAAATTGGAAGTTAACAATGTTCGCTCATTATTATGTTCCTTTTGTTATTTTTCAATTATGTTTCATTTCCAAGCATTTTATATCAATTCAGCTGTAATTCTACACTAAACGGTTTAGACAAGCATTGTACACTCGGCGGTTCCTCAAAAAAGTTTATGCCGATATGCAAAAGTTAACAAAATCAAAATTGATGATTTGATTTGTTATAAAATCAAAACAGAATAGAATAAAAATTATATATTTTTGAACTGTTTTCTGTGGGTAAAAGTATATATATATTTTGGTAAGAAACTTAACCGCCAATGAGATTCACCGGCGATTACTGCGGCGCAAACCCAGGACCTCGCCGGTGCAACGTTGACGCCGGTGCAACGTTGACGGGAGAAATAATTGAGCCAAAATGAGGGCCATGCCCGCAACACGCATGGGAGTCGACAGAACCTCTCGTGGGGAGCAGACCTCACAACCTAGAGAGGACCGCCAGGCCACATGCGGCGGACTTCTCTTGCCAATAGTTGACATATAATTAACAATAGCGAGAAGTACAGGTCCACAAGCTAAAAAATTCCAGTCCATTTTGTCTTCTAATTATAAAAGAAAATCAGTCGTTAGACATTTTTCCTTACAGCAAGTTGGAGTCAAATTTGAAAGCATAGCCAATTGCATCGCAAAAGAGAGAAACATCGTCGCTTTAGTGACCCTAATAGCCAAAGCCCATTATATTTAATTGGTGGACAAGTAAACCCATAGACAGTCTCGAGTGTTCTCGAAATATTAGTATTGATTCATCTAGACTCCTTAATTCCGTTCCACTTTTATCTCTATCAACATTAGAAAACATGTTGGCATGGGTCCACTCTAGTATGGGGCAACACACCGATAATGAATCTTTATATATATTGAGATTGATTTTCACTTGCTTAATATTCTGTGTCTCATAAATATAAGTTTCGAAAACCTAAATTTATTTTTTGAGCATGCATCTGGATTAAACTTGATCAGAACGTCACTAGGGCTTTCCTATATAAAAATTTGCTGCAAACCAGAGAGAAGATAAAAGAAAGCTATTATTTTGGACACTTTTTGGAAGGGTCCTATCTTCCTCTTGCATGCATGAAAAATTTTCTTTTGGGACAAAAGGATCCTTCAAATAACTTAGTCAGACACTTTAATAAGCACAATAATATATATGTACGCACGTTAATGCTTAAAATAAAATTATGAAATGAGAAACCTCACATGTTTACAGTGCGATTCTCACATGGAAGTTCGTCTCGCTCTGATCTCTCTCCAACTTTTTTTTGGCCCCACTTTAACTAGCTAGTTGACAAAATTTGAGCTTTTTAATAATGATGATGATAATAATAATTCCCTCTGCATATGTTTACATGTTCATTTTTCTTCTCTGTTTCAACGTGGTAGGTCATTGATGAATAGAGAAATATTTGGTTATTAAAGTACAGAGCGTATGTGCTTGTGAATCAAGAGAGTTTTGTTTTGTGTTTTTAATTAGCATGGGCATGTCATGTCACCAGTGTTTGGATCGCTTTGGCCTGTTTGTTTGCTAAAAATGGGCTGAAAAGTTAGTTTTTTTTTTTTTTTTTTTTTTTTTTTGAATTTGTAGGCTAGAAATGAGAGAGGAAAAAAATCTTCTCTTGAGCCTATCAGTTTTCCTTACAAAACAAGAAGAAAACACTCATAAAACTAACAGATTCAGAAAGGCCCCTTGATCTTTTCCTTTAGGAATTCTTATGGTGCCCAATTTTCTACCTTAGTTTTTCATACCAAACAGGTCTGTCTCTTGTCTTGTCCTAAATATGTGAAATAGGAGACATCCTCCAACTCGGTCGTGTTCAATTTGTCATCTGGACTTGTGTGCAGATCAACTTGTGATAGCAGGAGGAAGGGGAAACTTTGAGCACTTAAACAATAATGTGAGAACATCAATTTAATTCTATTTTATGTTCTAGAGCGCCAAAAGACAATTCTAATGCATCATGGTGAAAAAAACTAGGTGTTCGGATGTTACAAGAGTACTAGTTTTGGACATTATGCATAGTCAATTAAATCCTTTTCTCTATTTTTGTAAATCTGAAATTATGCTGATTAGGACTGAGTTTTTCTATGTCTTACTAGTTTTCTATTTTAACCAAGGCTTTGAAGTTTTTTCTGGAGTTCTAACTATTATTTTTCTTTTTCTCCAGTATTTATTTATTTATTTTTATTGAGTTTCTGTTATAGGAATTTGAGTAGTTTTAAGACTATGTATAGACTGTATAAGAGAGGGCTTCTTCAATACTTTGTACGTAAGTTACTCATTTCCTTTACTAAGTGGATTCCAAGTTATGCACTGTCGACTCAAAACAGTTTTCTTAGTGAAGGATTCTGGTTGATTAAGATGAATACTTGGATATAAATCGTTTTATATATATACAAAATTTATTTATACATTATTGAATTTCCTTTCTCTTGATGGATTTTAACTTTATTGTGAATTAAAGAATTTTATCGATAATATATATAGACAGCCATGATCCTCATTCACCATAATATATATAGGAGAGATTTTTATAGAGTGGATGATGAATAGGAATGCCAATAATATGATGAATATCTGATTACCTTGCATGACTAGGTATTAAAGTCTTCGTAATTTAAGGTCCCCGTGTTAAAAAGTCTCTCTTTTTATGGGTCGAAACTTAAGCTTTTCATGATAAAGATATTCTTTATTATTTTAAATCTGTTTTTTATACGCGCACGGTAGGAGTTGAATTTGAGTTACTTTGACACCATGTTAAAATCTCTTTACTACACTAAAAATTTAAAATTAAGACGAAAATTGAGGTATTTATATTTTAACACTCCAAAATACATGGCTCCACTGAATTCACAGTTTCAAGGACATGGATGATTCCAATCATTGAGTCCCTAAGAGTAACTAATCATGAATCCCAAAGCTATAGATGCTTATTTTCAGCCATTAAGTGTTGGTATTCTGCTTAACAAGAATCAATCTGACAACTAATCAAGATCACTGAGATATCAATAATCTAATTGGCCAGGTCGGTAAATATCAGGTGGTGGAAGGTTTTCCGTTCAATAGAACGTTCCTTAATTTAAGAACCACCTTTCAATTTCCTTCCTGGTTAAAGCACCAATTAGACTGAATCTAAGTCAGTCTCGATATACTGTAAAGTATATCCCCTATATAAAGGACTTAATCCACTTATACAGTATTTGGAGTGAGGTACGCTTAGAGCGAATCTCCTTAAGACAATTACGTCCCCCGCACCGGTGCTAACGGGATAATGGACGCTGGTCTCCCAAGATACAACACTCTTTTACGGTATTTGGATAGCACTACCAAATCACCGTACGGTCGAACCGTAGTCAACCAGTACCTTCACAGGATCGTTGAAGCAGCGGTACAAGGACAAATTTCAAACGAATATTTGCCTTTACTCTCTAGAGGAGCACCCACTGTTGAGGACGAAGGAAGTTGAAGAATATATTCTTCAGAAGTACCAGATTCAGACAACAATTCTTATAAAAGAATCTGTTGAATTTTCTGATTCCTCTTTCAGAACAATTTTGCAGAATCTTCACGCTGGAAGTCGCTTCAGAACTTCACCGCCAGTTCAGAATGCAGAGCTTCAGAACTCAGATAGAGAAAGAGAGATTGTTGTTGGTATTTTTGTGTGTTTCAATTGAGAGTTTGGAGTGCTTTATATAGCACTCCAAAGAGGGGCCAACAGGACTGAAAGATTGCAACCTTTCGACCCAACCATTGCAACCTTTGGGCGTCAAACTGGTTCGCAACCTTTGCAGTCCAACTGGTTTGCACCTGTTGGCAGTCTAACTGGTTTGCACCCGTTGGCAGTCCAATTGGTTCGCGACTGTTGGCAGTCCAACAGGTTCGCAACTGACAGCGGAGCGGGTCCTGTCCGGTTCGGGAGCGGAGCTGGTTCGGCCATACTTCGAGATCCTATTCAAAAAGAAAGGCCAGGTAGGGAACCCGAACCCGACCCATGCCCGAGCCTGAGCCCGGCCGGCCCCGGCCCCGGCGCCGGCCGGCCGCCGCCAGCGGCGGTGCGCGTATGCATGCATGCCTGCATGTGCGGGCATAGTTTCCTCCTTTTCGCAGCCGCGAAAACTCCAAGTACCCAAAGGGCACGCCCTTTGTTCTCATTTTTCTCTATTTATACACACAAACTTCCATCCCATGGCCAATGTGGGACTAAATGCTTTTAGCTACCTTTAGTCCCGTTTTGGCTTTGAATTAGGCAATCTTTGGACTTGAATATCTCATTCATTCGAAGTCGGAATTGAACATGTGAATATATCACGTTCATCCCCAATGGAAGGAGAACACACTCCAACCATCATCCAGTTGATTCGATCAACGGATCTCGCCATAATTCAACTCGAAGATTCGCCTTCATATTCTTCAATTCAACAATCCCCACAATGAATGGAGATTCAAGGAAATGACACACAAGAGACTGACTCTATTGTGAAAGGTACTGAGAAAAAAAACAGCATAAGGATAGGTGAACTAGGTCTTGAACCTTCCATAGGAAAGCTTATCGGACTTACTGGCTAATCAGTGAACTAGGTCTTGAACTGTTAGCCGTAGTGTAAGCCAAGTCAACAAGTTTCACACAGTGACTTTCCAAATCAACTTGGTTCTCGTTGTGTCCGTTTTGGCCCTGGATATTCTTGGTTTCAGAGAGTATCTTTAGGGAATAACAGCCTCCATAGAAATTCCCAAGAGCCGACCCAACTCTATACTCACATAGGTGATGGACCTATTAAGAGTAGTCTACTCTACTCCACTTGTTTAGTAACAATATAGGCATCATTAAAAGCGTTAAGCTTATCCTTAATCCACTTGTAGAAAAGCACTTATGTGCACCTTAGGAATGGATTGGAGTCAAACTCCCAAGTGCTTACTGCTGACTGAGTCAATCATAACTAGTTTTCCTCTTGAACTTAGTCCGTGCGATCTCAGTCGCTAAGTGAGGTTTCCATTAAGCTGACTCGGTAAGGTTAGGCTTTTAGACCCATTCCCCTCGATGCGCAGTTTATACGCTCTCCACTTAAACCTTTAGTAAGCGGATCCGCTAAATTATCCTTTGACGATACAAAGTCAATAGAGATAATTCCATTTGAGAGCAACTGCTTCACGGTATTATGTCTACGACGAATATGTCTAGATTTACCGTTGTATATAACATTTTGTGCCTAGATATAGCTGCTTGATTATCGCAGTGTATACATATAGCGGGCACTGGCTTTTACCATAATGGTATATCTTCTAAGAATTGTCGAAGCCATTCTGCTTCTTCTCCAGCCTTATTTAAGGCTATGAATTCCGATTCCATAGTGGAACGGGCAATACATATTTGCTTAGAAGACTTCCATGATACCGCTGCTTGCTAGAGTAAAACGTATCCGCTAGTTGATTTGATTCCTCAGAATCTGCAATCCAATTAGCATCACTGTATCCTTCCGTACAGGTGGATACTGTCCATATCTCAAGGCATATTCCTTGTATGTGATACGTAACCCAATACTCGTAGTAGAGCGGTCCAATGTAGATCACTAGGATTGCTAGTGTATCTACTTAACTTGCTTACAGCGTAAGCAATATCGGGTCTAGTGCAATTCATCAAATACATTAGACTTTCGATAATCTGAGAAATACTCCAACTGGCGTATTCCAGTTCCTGTATTCTTATGAAGGTGGACATGTGGGAGAAAAGATTTGTATTCTCTTTTATCCCATGATCCTTGAATCTTTCTATCATCTATCCACATAGTGAGATTGAGATAGACTGATTCCATCTAGTGTTCTAGTAGTTTAATTCCTAAAATTACATCAGCAACCCCCAGATCCTTCATATCAAAACTGTTGGATAACATTCTTTAGTGGACTTAATAATCTCAATATTAGTCCCAAGTATCAACATGTCGTCTACATAAAGACAAACAATGATACATGCGTTTCCAACTGTTTTCGTGTAAACACACTTATCGCATTCATTGATAGTGAATCCATCTTTGATCATGACACTATCAAATTTCTCATGCCATTATTTTGGAGCCTGCTTTAAACCATATAAGATTTTACCAATTTACACACTTGTGTCTTGGCCTTGACTATAAATCCTTCAGGTTGCTCCATATATATCTCTTCATTTAATTCACCATTTAAGAATGCAGTCTTGACATCCATTTGATGGATATCTAAGTTGTGCAATACTGCAATTGCGATTACATCCGAATGGACGTTATTCTTGTTACTGGTGAATAAGTATCGAAGTAGTCAAGTCTTCTTTTTGCCGATAACCCTTGGCTACTAATCTAGCCTTGTACTTATCGATAGATCCATCGGGTTTAATTTTTGTTTGAAAATCCACTTACACCCAATTGGTTACTTCCAGGAGGCAAGTTTACCAATTCCCAAGTATGATTACTTAGTATGGTTCTATTTCGCTATTTATAGCTTCTTTTCACATTTGTGCTTCTGGGGTTGACATAGCCTCTTTGAATGTTTGAGGCTCGCTCTCAATAGCGTATGCTATGAAATCTGGACAAAAGATTTTGAGATTCTAGATCTCTGACTTCTTCTTGGTTCAGTTTCCGCATTAACAATTGGTTTCTCGGGGCTTTCGTCCCTGAACGCCATCTCGTGTGTTCTTTTCCCAGAAGTCTTATCTGCTTCCCGTTTGTACGGAAAGATATCTTCAAAGAACACAGCATCTCGAGATTCGATAATCATGTTTACATGAATCTGGTATTTCTGATTTATGAAACAGAAATCTGTAGGCACTACTATTCAAGGCATAGCCTATGAATACGTAGTCCATAGTTTTTGCTCCCAACTTAGTCTTTTTAGGTAATGGTGCTAGCACCTTTGCTAGGCACCCCCACATTTTGAGGTAATGGTAGGAAGGTGTCCTCCATGCCATAACTCGAATGGTATTAGACCAAGTTTCTTGTGGGGTACTCTATTTAGAATATGATTTGCAGTTAATAGAGCTTCCCCCACAAGTTCTGCGGAGCTCCAGAACTTACGAGCATGGAATTAACCATCTCCTTCAAAGTTCTGTTCTTCCGTTCAGCAATTCCATTCTGCTGAGGAGTGTATGGTGCTGTAGTTTGATGTATTATACAAAACTAGCACATAACTCACTAAAATCATTTGATTCATATTCTCCGCCTCTATCGGATTTTAGAATCTTAATTTTCTTATTGAGTTGATTCTCAACTTCGGCTTATATGTTGTAAACATATTTATTGCCTCATCCTTACTGTTTAAAAGATACACATAACAGTATCTTGTACAGTCATCGATAAAAGTAATGAAATACTTTTTACGCCTCTAGTTGGCATAAACTTCAAGTCACATAGATCGCTATGAATTAATCCTAAAGGTTCTGTATTGCGATCTATTGAGTGAAATAAATTTTTAGCCAACTTGGCCTCAACACAAATCTCACACTTGCGAATTCTTTTTCCAAGTTGAGTTTAGGAATATATCCCAGATTAGACAAGTTCTTCAAAGACTGTAATTTACATGCCCTAATCTAGCATGCCACAAAATTAGGAGACTCAAGAAAATAAACAGAAGAATTCCTTTATTTATTAGCTTGGGTACAAATACACAGACTTTTTATCAACCACTGCAACATTGGCTTTTAAAAAGTCCATCAACAAGATAGCCCTTTCCCACATACATCCCTCCCTTAGTAAGTACAAATTTGTCGGATTCAAATACAATTCTAAATCCTTTCTTACTAAGTATTGATCCGGAGATCAAATTCTTGCGGATGTCTGGAACATGAAGGACATCGTTAAGAGTAAGCTCTTTCCCCGATGTCCACTTCAGGATGACCTTGCCCTTTCCTTCAATCTTTGAGGAAGCTGAATTACCCATGAACAATTGCTCATCTTGCTCTAGCCTTTGATATTCTGAGAATAACAATTTCTCCGAGCAGATGTGCCGGGTAGCTCCAGTGTCTACCCATCAATCCTTGTTGTTGGTTGTCAGGTTACTTCTGACACCACAGCTGAAAGACTTGGTGATTCTGAAAAACACCTAGAGGGGGGTGAATAGGTGTAATTGCTAATCTAATGATCTTTTTGAACTAAGTATGATGAATGATGCAACGATCTCTCAAAAACAAGACTAAGAGCCGAATCCCTTGCGAGGTTCTGAACTCCTTCCTCCCAATTCCCCTTGATATGGGTTAGAGGTGCGCAATGCAACCTTATTGTATTGAGATATGATCGATCAAGGCAAAGTATGATGATGAGAAATGAGATGCAACAATATATCACAAGAATTACAAGCTTGAATTAAAAGCACAAGGAAGATACAAGATCACAAGCAAGTAATAAGGAGCAATAAAGTGTTAGAGGAATTAAAGCAAGAATTGGACGCAAAGGCAATCACAAACACAAATATTTGTTTCGAGGTTCGAGCCACCGCTCTACTCCCCGCCTTCACCTCCGTGAAGGGTTTCCACTATCCACCGAGGACGTCTTTACAATTTGGTCTACCGAAGACCGAGCACCGAGCTCCACCGAGTACAAAGGATCTCTACCGAAGAGGTTGCTCCACAAGGAAAGGATTACAAGAACAAAGTGATCACCAACAAGATCACTACACTTTTTCTCAAACTCTTTTACAAACACTCTCACTTCAATTACAACTTCACTATAGAATGAGTATAGGATTTTTGGCTCTATGAAGTGTGGTGAGAAAACTTCAGTTGTAGAGTGATATAGACAATCAAACACAACTGAAAAACAAACTTTAAAGAATTGGAATGAAGGCTTTAAACTCTTTTCTTTTCTCTTTTGAAAACAACACAAACTTGAGGATTTTTCTAGGTGATATGCAAGAGAAACTTCTCCTCTATTTATAGGGTTAAAAATAGGTTAAAAACAATTTCTTTGGTCTTATTTTCTCTAAAAAAGACCTGAAAATCGCTGAAAAAGTCTGCCAAGAAATCAGATAAAAAACAGATTTCAGAATTGCACAAAAGAGGAAAGAGCCGTGGGTTTTTGCAGGCTTGGCGGTCGACCGATCCGGTCGACGCCAGCCCAGCTGCAAAGAGCCGTTGGCTCTCGGTCGACCGGTCCGGTCGACCGTCCCAAAAGAGGAAACACAATTTCCTTCTTCCGGTCGACCGGTCCGGTCGACTCAGAAAACCAGAGAGCAGAGTGCTCTTGGTCGGTCGACCAGTCGGTCGACCGACGGACGTGCACAGACGTGCACGTCCAGGACGGCGCCGGTCGACCGGCCGGTCGGCCGGTCAGTCTGAAATAGAAAAACTGCAGGTTTTGAACTTGGAAAAATTTTGAAAAATTGTTTTAGGTTTAACAAACTAGAGTAACATGTTAGTAGAAGTATGTATACATGATCTAGACAAGATATTTATTTTATAAAACTTAGGTTCATGTAAATCTCTACTAAGGCATGAAACCCAATTTTGAAAATGAAAACAAGACCAATTTTATCAAAAATAAATTTTGTGTGTGTGTATCCTAGAGCCAAATAACCAAGACTCAAACTTTAACATTCTATTCTTACAATGATTCTAAGGACTTCAAGATCTTCAATAGGCTTCTTCACATGATCTTCAACACTTGTTCCTTGAGCCAATTGGAGTTGACTTGAGTCCAAATCCTTATATTTGTGAGAGAAGACTTCTAGAATGAATAGAAACCTGAACACACTTAAACAACAAATATTATTAGTACAAATAACTAATATGTTTTGTAATCATCAAAATACACTAATCATGGGTGATTGTAACCTGGGCCAACAATCTCCCCCTTTTGATGATGACAAAACATATAAGTTATTTAAACAAATAAAGGAAGAAGAGCTTGGAAAGCTCCCCCTCAAACAATGCTATGTAAAAAAAAAAAAAAAAAAAAAAAAACTATTAGTGAGATACATGAAGCATTGAAAACCCAATATTTTTGTCAAAAGCTAAATACCATTGAAATCAAACTTAATACCAATTAAACTTATACTTTTTCTCTTTAAACTTATAGTAAATAAACTAAACTCAAACTATAAGCAAACTTATGTCTTTTCAATAAACACTTAATAAACATATATATTTTTCTCCATGAAATGAAACTCAATAGTATCAAATTAAACTTTTAAATCAACAAACTATTCTCCCCCTTTTTGTCATACATCAAAAAGGGTGAAAACAAAACATAGAAAATTTCATTTTAAGAATCCATAATACAAACATTCAACTCACCAAAATAAATGAAAATCTAGCATAGTCTAAAGGTTTAGTAAAAATATCGGCAAGTTGAAAATCGGTAGAAACATAGTCAATATCAATATCACCTTTCTCATAATGATCTCTAAGAAAGTGATACCTAATGTCAATGTGTTTGGTTTTACTATGTTGATTTGCATTCTTTGTCATGTGAATAGTACTAGTATTATCACAAAATATTTTAACATGATCAAAGTGTAAATCATAGTCAAGGAGAGTATGTTTCATCCAAAGAACTTGTGCACAACAAGCTCCGGCTGCAACATACTCCGCCTCGGCGGTTGATAGGGCTACCGAATTTTGCTTTTTGGAAGACCAAGATACAAGACAATTACCCAAGAATTGACATGTTCCACTTGTGCTCTTCCTATCTACCCTACAACCCGCATAGTCGGCATCCGAAAAACTCTTCATTTCAAATAATCCGGTTTTAGGATACCACAAACCCATTTCAATAGTGCCCTTAAGGTATCTAATTATGCGTTTACCGCAATTATGTGAGATTCTTTAGGACAAGATTGAAAACGTGCACAAAGACAAACGGAAAAAACATAAATCCGGCCTACTAGCCGTCAAATAAAGCAAACTACCAATCATGCTACGATATAATTTAATGTCTACACTTTTACCTTGTTCATCATTGTCAAGCTTTGTAGTTGTTGCCATGGGAGTTTTGCTTACTTTCGATCCTTCAAGCCCAAACCTTTTGATTAGTTCCTTTGTGTACTTGGCTTGATTGATGAAGATCCCATCCTTCTTTTGCTTGATTTGGAGTCCAAGGAAATAGTTGAGTTCCCCCATCATAGACATTTCAAATTCATCCTTCATGCATGACTCAAAAGCTTTGCAAAGAGATTCATTAGTAGAACCAAAAATAATATCATCCACATAAATTTGCACAATAAGAATATCCTTTTCTACATGTTTTGTAAACAAAGTTGTATCAATTTTACCTTTCTTAAAACCATTTGAATCAAAAATGAAGAAAGTCTTTCATACCAAGCCCTAGGGGCTTGTTTTAAACCATAAAGAGCTTTATCTAATTTAAAAACAAAATCTGGATGTGTAGGATCAACAAACCCGGGGGGTTGTTCAACATACACCTCCTCTTCAATAAATCCATTTAGAAAAGCACTTTAAACATCCATTTGAAATAATTTGAAATCTTTATATGAGGCAAATGCTAGTGTCATCCGTCTGGCTTCAAGCCGTGCTACGGGTGCAAAGGTTTCTTCAAAATCGATCCCTTCGATTTGAGTGTAACCTTGGGCAACTAACCTAGCCTTGTTTCTAACTACATTACCCGATTCATCCAACTTGTTCTTAAAGATCCACTTAGTACCAATTGTTGGTCTATCGTGGGGCCTAGGAACAAGGTGCCAAACTTGGTTGCGCTCAAATTGATTGAGCTCCTCTTGCATGGCTAGCAACCAATATGAATCGGCCTCGGCTTCGAGGACATTTTTGGGTTCAATATGAGAAATGAATGCATAGTTACCACAATAGTCATGAAGTCTAGAGCGAGTAGTTACCCCTTTTGATACTTCACCTATGACGAGGTCCTTGGGATGATGTGGATTGTATCTCCAATCCTTTGGTAGTGGTTGAGTAGGCTCCACCTCATGTGTTTGATTTTCATTTCCTTGTGCCTCTTCCACCTTAGCTTCGCTTCCTTCATCCTTTGGTTTGTCTCCCATAGTAGAAGCATCCTCCAAGGTCACTTTCTCCAACCTTCATCCAATGCATCTATTTCTACAACATTCTTAACAAACTTGTTAGATTCCTCAAACTTAACATGAATAGACTCTTCAATAGTCAATGATGATCTAATGAAAACTCTATAAGCCTTACTAGTGTTTGAGTAACCTACAAAAATAGCCTCATAAGATCTAGCATCAAACTTTCCTAAATTATCTTTTGTATTTAAAACAAAACATTTGCATCCAAAAACTTTGAAATAAGAAACATTTGGTTTTCTAGAAAAGTACATTTCAAAAGAAGTTTTAGTAGTATTTTTACATAAGAAAACACGATTTGATATGTAGCATGATGTATTAACGGCCTCGGCCCACAAATAATGTGGTAGACCGTATTCACTTAGCATTGTCCTAGCCATCTCTTGTAATGTTCTATTTTTCCGTTCAACTACTCCATTTTGTTGTGGAGTTCTAGGACAAGATAGTTCATGCTATTCCATGTTCATCACAAAAAGTGGTAAAGGGTTGGTTAATGAATTCACCTCCTCTATCACTTCTTATTCTCAAAATCGAAACATCTTTTTCCTTTTCAACTCTTTTCTTAAAAGTTTGGAAATACGAAAATGCTTGGTTTTGTGTTCAAGAAAGAAAACCCAAGTAAACCTTGAAAAATCATCAACCAAAACATAAGCAAATCTATTCCCACTTAGACTTTTGGTTTGTGTAGGGCCAAAAAGATCCATATGGATTAACTCCAAAGGACGTGATGTCATGATATCCTTAATTGACTTGAAAGAAGACTTAGTTTGTTTCCCAAATTGACATGCGTCACAAACTCGGTCTTTTTAAAATTCAAGCAAGGAATACCTTTCACCATTTCCTTTGTGTTTAACCTAGAAATGTGATCAAAAGAAATATGGCTAATCTCCTATGCCACAACCAAGAGTCATCATCGAGGGCTTTCAAACAAGTAATATTACAAGACATATTTAACATATCAATCATATAAACATTACTTTCACGAAAACCGGAAAATACACAAACATTAGAAGTTCTATCAATTACTTTACAAGCAACATTATCAAAAACAACATCAAAACCTTTATCACAAAGTTGACTAACACTCAAGAGATTATGCTTGAGGCCATCAACTAAAAATACATTTTCAATTAAAGGAGAGGTGCCAAGTTTTACATTACCAATACCGATGATTTTACCCTTGGCGTCATCTCCGAAGGTGACGGTGCCACCTTCATGATATCTTGATAGGGTTGCAAAGTTGTTGATGACCAAGTCATGTGCCTTGAGCAACCGCTATCAAGATACCACAAACCTCTACGTCGTTGGGCTTTGGAAAGTACCTACATCATTTAACATAATTATGATTTTGGTACCCAAACTTTCTTGGGTCCTTTAAAGTTAGTGCCTCGAACCCAAACATTATGATGTGAAGCATTTAGTCTATCATAGCAAAAAATTGGCTAAGTGTCCTTTCCGCCCACAATGTGAACATGAGAACACTCTACCATACATGAATGCATGATGTGTACGTGTAGTGTGAGCATGTTTTGGGGTTTTGCCATGTTGTTTAGGTTGTGTAGCATGAACATGAACATGAGCATGAGCATTTTTCTTTGGGGCTTGTTTCTTAGGAAACATAGCCTCAATTTTCTTCTTGTTAAACTCACAATTTTCAAAACAACACTTAATGAGTCTAATCTTTCCTTAAGCATAGAAACTTCATTAGAATCAATTAGTGGGGCCTTACCTTTGCAAGAAATCTTATATTTTCAAAATCATTTTTAGTAGTGGCCAAGGTGGAAACCAAATCATCCTTTTCTTTTGTAAGAATAAAAACTTGATGACTTAAAGATTCATTTTCTTTTTCATTTTTAAATACTTTTTCTTTAAGAAATCATAATTTTGTGACAACTCAACAAAAGCCTCTTCTAATTCATCCATAGAAAGCTCATTATCATAGGAAGGGGAAGAGGTTACCTTGCTTGTGCCTTCATTAGCCATGAAGCACATGTTGGCGGTGTCTATTTCTTCCTCGGATTCGGTCTCCGAATCCCAAGTTGCCTTCATAGCCTTCTTCTTGTAGAGCTTCTTTGATGTGGAGGGCTTAGCTTTGTCCGGACACTCCGCAACAATGTGTCCGGGCTTTTGGCAATTGAAACAAGTGATCCTTCTTTCTTCTTTGCCTCCTTGCCATCTTCTTCTACCTTGGTACTTCGCCTATTGTACATCCTCCGGACATTCTTAACAAGGAGTGAGAGCTCCTCATCATCTTCTTCTTCATCGTCTTCATCGGAGTGTGTAGCTTGACTCTTGAAGGCGATAGTCTTCTTTTTGGAAGGAGCCATATCCTCCCTTGCTTTCTTTCCATCTCATGGGTTTTGAGGTTCCCAATGAGACCTATAAGCTCCATCTCTTCATTGTCGTTGAGTTCCTTCAAGGTTGTTGCTTTAACTTCCCATGAAGGAGGAAGAGCTCGGATGATCTTCCTTACTCTTTGATCATTGTTGATATCTTCACCTAAAGAAGAGAGTCCATTAGTAATCTTGGTAAATCTTGTAACCATATCATCTATGGTTTCATTTTCTTGCATGCTAAATGTTTCATATTGGGACCGAAGAAGGTCAATCTTAGCCTTCTTTACTTGTGAGGTCCCCTCATGTGTGACTATCAAGTGTGACCAAATCTCATATGCGGATTTGCAATGGATAACCCTAGAAATGTCATCATCATTAAGGGCTTGTAGAAGTGCATAGTGAGCTTTGGCATTGGCATCGAATTCCTTAGTCTCTATTTCGGACCAAGTGGATTCGTCACCGGGGGGTACACTAAAGGACTTAGTCACGGCTTTTGCAACTCGGCTACCTAGAGATTGCAAAAACACGGTCATCTTAACTTTCATATGGGAAAGTTAAGTCCATCAAACTTAGGAGGGGTCTTAATTCCATCGGCCATTTTTACTATATGAAAATGAATGAAATGATTAGCAAATTAGGATCTTCTCTAAGGTTGTTAAACCAAATCCTAGAGTCCAAGCTCTGATACCAATTGAAAAACACCTAGAGGGGGGTGAATAGGTGTAATTGCTAATCTAATGATCTTTTGAACTAAGTATGATGAATGATGCAACGATCTCTCAAAAACAAGACTAAGAGCCGAATACCCCTTGCGAGGTTCTGAACTCCTTCCTCCCAATTCCCCTTGATATGGGTTAGAGGTGCGCAATGCAACCTTGTTGTATTGAGATATGATCGATCAAGGCAAAGTATGATGATGAGAAATGAGATGCACACAATATATCACAAGAATATAAAGCTTGAATTAAAAGCACAAGAAGATACAAGATCACAAGCAAGTAATAAGGAGCAATAAAGTGTTAGAGGAATTTAAAGCAAGAATTGGACGCAAAGGCAATCGCAAACACAAATATTTGTTTCGAGGTTCGAGCCACCGCTCTACTCCCCGCCTTCACCTCCGTGAAGGGTTTCCACTATCCACCGAGGACGCCTTTACAATTTGGTCTACCGAAGACCGAGCACCGAGCTCCACCGAGTACAAAGGACCTCTACCGAAGAGGTTGCTCCACAAGGAAAGGATTATAAGAACAAAGTGATCACCAATAAGATCACTACACTTTTTCTCAAACTCTTTTACAAACACTCTCACTTCAATTACAACTTCACTATAGAATGAGTATAGGATTTTGGCTCTATGAAGTGTGGTGAGAAAACTTCAGTTGTAGAGTGATATAGACAATCAAACACAACTGAAAAACAAACTTTAAAAGAATTGGAATGAAGGCTTTAAACTCTTTTCTTTCTCTTTTGAAAACAACACAAACTTGAGGATTTTTCTAGGTGATATGCAAGAGAAACTTCTCCTCTATTTATAGGGTTAAAAATAGGTTAAAAACAATTTCTTTTGGTCTTATTTTCTCTGAAAAAGACCTGAAAATCGCTGAAAAAGTCTGCCAAGAAATCAGAAAAAAACAGATTTCAGAATTGCACAAAAGAGGAAAGAGCCGTTGGGTTTTTGCAGGCTTGGCGGTCGACCGGTCCGGTCGACCGCCAGCCCAGCTGCAAAGAGCCGTTGGCTCTCGGTCGACCGGTCCGGTCGACCGTCCCAAAAGAGGAAACACAGTTTCCTTCTTCCGGTCGACCGGTCCGGTCTACTCAGAAAACCAGAGAGCAGAGTGCTCTTGGTCGGTCGACCGGTCGGTCGACCGACGGACGTGCACAGACGTGCACGTCCAGGCACGGCGCCGGTCGACCGGGCCGGTCGGCCGGTCAGCCTGAAATAAGAAAACTGTAGGTTTTGAACTTGGAAAAATTTTGAAAATTGTTTTAGGTTTAAACAAACTAGAGTAACATGTTAGTAGAAGTATGTATACATGATCTAGACAAGATATTTATTTTATAAAACATAGGTTCATGTAAATCTCTACTAAGGCATGAAACCCAATTTTGAAAATGAAAACAAGACCAAATTTTATCAAAACAAATTTGTGTGTGTGTGTATCCTAGAGCCAAACAACCAAGACTCAAACTTTAACATTCTATTCTTACAATGATTCTAAGGACTTCAAGATCTTCAATAGGCTTCTTCATATGATCTTCAACACTTGTTCCTTGAGCCAATTGGAGTTGACTTGAGTCCAAATCCTTGTATTTGTGAGAGAAGACTTCTAGAATGAATAGAAACCTGAAACACACTTAAACAACAAATATTATTAGTACAAATAACTAATATGTTTTGTAATCATCAAAATACACTAATCATGGGTGATTGTAACGTTGGGCCAACAGATTCATGGTTGGTCATGTTCGCCTGTGGGTGGCTCTTCTTATTCTTCTTAAGACGGCTGCGACATTCATTTACTTTGTGACCTTCTTTATTGCAGAGTAACAGGTCCCTTTGAAGCGCATGTTTCTGCCGTCTTGAGCCTTGCCTTTGTACCCCTGGGAAGGCTTCTTTCTCTTCAAGCTTTTGGAAGAAGACGCTTTCCCCTTTGAGTCCTCGATCACATTTGCTTTTGCTTCGTAGGAGTTCTTGCTGCTCCTTTTCTCGGACTTGCGGTTGTCCTCCTCTATACGAAGCCTCACAATGAGATCCTCCAACTTTAGCTCCTTTCGCTTATGCTTCAGGTAATTCTTGAAGTCTCTCCACGCAGGTGGGAGCTTCTTCACGATTGTTGCAACCTGAAAAGTTTCAGGAAGAATCATACCTTCGGCCTCTATTTCGTGCAAGATAAGTTGGAACTCTTGCACCTGAGTGATGACAGTCTTGGTAGCCACCATTTTGTACTCCAGAAATCGTCCAACGACGAACTTCTTGGTACCAGCATCTTCAGTCTTGTACTTCTTGTCAAGACTGGCCCATAACTTCTTTGCCGTAGTGATAGGACTGTAGACATTGTAAAGAGAGTCATCCAGTCCATTAAAAACATAATTTCGGCAAAGGAAGTCACCTTGTGTCCAAGCATCGACTGCAAGGACTGAGTCCCGATCAGTTCCGGGTTCTGGTGGATCTTCCTGCAGGAATTTGGCCAGATGAAGAGTGGTCAAGTAGAAGAGCATCTTCTGTTGCCACCTCTTGAATTCTGTGCCGTTAAACTTTCCTGACTTTTCCGGCTTCGGGTTAGGAAGTGGAGTAGGCATCAAACTTTGGAGCTGCATGTTTGTTGCCTTACTAGTGCTATCTTGATTTGTCTCAGACATTTTCTACAAGTTCAAGCAGAACAGAAGTAAGAAACATAATTGTCTTAAGAATGTTGGGTATTCTGCTTAACAAGAATCAATCTGACAACTAATCAAGATCACTGAGATATCAACAATCTAATTGGCCAGGTCGGCAAATATCAGGTGGGAGGTTTTCCGTTCAATAGAACGTTCCTTAATTTAAGAACCACCTTTCAATTTCCTTCCTTGGTTAAAGCATCAATTAGACTGAATCTAAGTCAGTCTCGATATACTATAAAGTATATCCCCTGTATAAAGGACTTAATCCACTTATACAGTATTTAGAGTGAGGTACGCTTAAAGCGAATCTCCTTAAGACAATTACGTCCCCCGCACCGGTGCTAACGGGATAATGGACGCTGGTCTCCCAAGATACAACACTCTTTCACGGTATTTGGATAGCACTACCAAATCACCGTACGGTCGAACCTTAGTCAACCAGTACCTTCACAGGATCTTTGAAGCAGCGGTACAAGGACAAATTTCAAAAGAATATTTGCCTTTACTCTCTGGAGGAGCACCCACTGTTGAGGACGAAGGAAGGTTGAAGAATATCTTTCTTCAGAAGTACCAGATTCAGACAACAATTCTTATAAAAGAATCTGTTGAATTTTCTGATTCCTCTTTCAGAAAAAATTTTGCAGAATCTCCTTTAGGAAGTCGCTTCGGATTCCCACTTCACGCTAGAAGTCGCGGATTCCACTTCACGCTGGAAGCACAGTTCAGAACGTTGGAAGAACAGTTCAGAACTGAGTATAGAGAGAGAGAGTGTTCAATCTCTGTTGGTCTGTCTGAGAATGAACCTCTGGAGCGCTATTTATAGCGCTCCGGAAGGGTATTCTCGTCCGCCAAAAGTCAACAGTTGCGACGGTTCGAACAGAACCGTCGCAACCGTTCAACCGCACGGTCGGTTTTCCGACAGCGGTTGGCGAACGGTTCGGATCCGCTCGCGGACACCCGTTGGCGGGTGGTTCGGATCCGCTCGCGCGGACACCCGTTGGCGGGCTGGAGCGGATTGGGTAGTGGAGCGGATCCGTTCGGCCCATACCCTGATTCAAAAAGAACCAGTCCAGATAGGAAACCGAACCCGAGCTCGAGCCCGGCCCCGGCCGGCCGGCCGCCAGCGGCGGCGCGCGCGCACGCATGTGCGAGCATAATTCCCTCCTTTTCGCGCGCGAAAACTCCAAGTACCCAAAGGGCACGCCTTTGTTCTCATTTTCTCTATTTATACCCCATAAGCTTCCATCACACGGCCAATGTGGGACTAAATGCTATTAGCTTCCTTTAGTCCCATTTGGCTTTGAATTTGACAAACTTTGGACTTGAATATCTCATTCATTCAAAGTCGGAATTGAACATGTGAATATACCACGTTCATCACCAATGGAAGGAGAACACACTCCAACCATCATCCAGTTGATTCGATCAACGGATCTAGCCATAATTCAACTCGAAGATTCGCCTTTCATATTCTTCAATTCCAACACATGTGTGTGAGCCACACACACATACAATAAGAGAGCCAATCACTCGTTGACACATGAATTGAAAACTCTTATAATCTCTTATAATATGTGTGTGAGGCCCACACACGTAACATATTATAAGAGGATCAATACACGTGTCAATGCGTGATAGGCTCTCTTATTGTATGTGTGTGTGGCTCACACACATGAACCGAACCCCACCTGATAGACCTTGGTGTTGTTCTTGGGGAGCTGGATGGTGGCGTAGATGGTGATCATACCATTCCCATAGCCGGCCTCGCGGCCGCAGATGGGGAAGAGGGAGGAGATGCAGGTGGAGGAGATGGTCATGGTGCCGTCGGAGCCCGAGAAGGCGAGGAGGGCCTGGCATGCCGGAGCCAGTGGGGTTAAGGGCACAGCAGTTGTTGCTTCACTCTCTCTCTCTCTCTCTCTCTCTCTCTCTCTCTCTCTCCCTCCCCCCTCTCTCTGAGGATTGATGAGTTGAGAATTGAGGGAGGAGGAGTTAAAGGGGGGAGTTAAAGAGGCGGGGAATGGGGAGGGAGGGGAAACATTCTTCATCCTCTTGAGTTGCATGAACTCTCATGAGAGTTGCTTCAGCAGCAAATTGTCCAGCCAATGTTTTTCTTCTTCTTCTTTTTTTTTTTTTTTCATTTCTTAGTTGCTTGATTTTGAGATTACTACAATTCATTGGTTTCAAGTTTGAGAATACAGACTTATCTACGCAAAAGTGACAGAGATATGCATTCTTCTTTATAATTTTTTTAATCACATGGAAAATGAGAACACACCTTTGATTCTGTTCTTAACCTCTCATCCACCATTTTCAGTTCATCACTTAAATTGGATAAGATAGAAGAGTAGAGTTCAATTGAAATGAGAAATTGATAATCTTCCCCAACTTTTAATTATGCATTTTATTACCTACACAAGGGCTCTATCCTTGAGAAATTATGTCTGTTTCATGGCTTTTATTTGGCAGCGAGCAGCTCCAAGCTCCCTCTCTGTGTCTCGAGGACTAGGAGAGAGCATGGGGAATGGAGAAGAGGAGGAGGCCGAAGGAGGAGGAGAGGAGGTGGGAGCAGGAGTTGGACGGTTTTGAGATAAGGCAGTCCCATATTTTGATTTTTTTTTTTTTTTTTTTGGTAGGAAGGGATAGTGATGTAACTTTACTCGTGATGTCTCAAGGGGTACAGTTAGATTTCATAAGTTAAGAGGAGTATTTTGATAATACATGAAAGTTGATGGGTATTAAGAAAAAAAAGCTTATTTTCTGTAACAAAAACATATATATCAAAAAAGAATAACACATCTGTGCATTGTGATTGGCATGGGCTTTTTCCATGGCGTGTTACATTGGTCCTTTTTCCTATATAAGTTGGGAACACACAATGCTTATCAAAACCGTTGAGATTACGATTAAAGAGAAACCACCACTCAGCCTATTTCTGGCAAACTGGTCCAAAACAAAGTTTAGAAAGAGTCATTCTTCAGTCACTACTTAGGAAAAACAACAAAAAATCATACATAGTACGATTCATTAGAAACAACTTTTCTACTTTTTTTCAAGCTAAAAATAAAATATGCCATACTGAAAATTGCCCAGTTCTGAATTTTCTTCACAAGAACTAGCTTTTGGGTTTGCACTGAGATCCCATTAAAAAATTTGAACTACTTTTTGTGAAAGAGATTGCTTCACACTCTCCCGAACATTCATTTGAAACGATGGACCACTGCAAGCTTATCAATTCAGGAGGACAAGAGATCTGAGTACACTCACAATCTGTGGATCATGCCGTGTTCTCGTGAACACACGAGTGTCGACATTATAACGCGATTAGTCCCAGCACATTGTCTGCTAGCAGCGGCCACCTGTTTGTTCCCATGTCTCTGGAAAAGGATGCGTCCAAAAATTTAGATCTCGCGATCTCAACCCGAGACCTAATTTCTTTTTTTAATAATATTAAAGAGATATTTTTAAGTGAACTAGCCCCTCCATGTATCGCATACGGGGCTCTTTGGATTCAAGGAATTGGGTGGAAGTGAGGAAGTGGGAAGTGTCTTTTCTCATTTTCGCTGTTCATCCAAACACCGAAAAAGAAAAGTTGAAAAAGTTCTTTTCCTTTCCTCTTTTCTTTTTCACACAACCATTTCCTTACTTCCACAGTTCTACAGTTAATTTTGTGGTCATGTAAATCTCATTTGTAATAAGTTGTAACACAAAATAGTTAATTTTTTGCTCATGTAAATCTCACTTACATTCTAATTACAGTTCATTTTTATTTTTTAATTAATTTTTATTTTAATATTATTTTGGCGGTCAACTTTATGGTCAACTTTTCTACTTCCACTTCCACATTACTATCCAAACACCGGAAAAGATATAACATTTTTCAAATCATACTTCCCAACAACATCCAAACACCGAAAACTTACTAACTAATTCTCAAGTTCCAAAGAGAATTATTATCACTTTCTCACTTCTTCACTTTCTCACTTCCACCCTTAACCAAACAGGCCCTACAAGACCTTTAAGATAGACGCTTACATTTCACCTTCTTTTAAGTCTGTTTTGAGCACAAAAATGTAAACCAAATATATTAAAGTAACATAAAACATTCAATCGATGTGAACCAACACCGAATGTGAGCATTCTTTGGTGGATAATCTTCTTTCTATTAGACAAGCAGAGGATGAATGCAACTCCCTCATGGTTATCCACTTCAGACTGAAAGAGGCCAAAGTTCATTTCTTTAATCCAGAGTATGAGCTCAACCCTTAATTAATACTCTTTAAGTTTGAAGTCAGTCAAGAGCAACTATTAATTAATACTTCAAAAAAGGTGAAATGTAGTGCTAGTTTTTTATCGGGTCCCTGAGGATAATGACATTTGAAGTCAGTCAAGATAAACCCTTAACTAATACTCCGAAAACTCTGTACCACGCAACCAAACACACCCGATGATATACAAACACATACGAATACACTATATATATACCCCACATGCATACACATACGTATACTAATATATATACATACATATATACATACACACACATGCAAACACCCAAATTCTAACACATATCAATATATATACATACACATACATGCATGCATACCCAACCACACTCACACACACATCCATACACAATTAATTACACTTTCACATTATTACATGTTTACCCCTACATATAATAATGCACTTACATTACATTGGGGTGACTTCCGGCGCGCTGACGGAGGCGGCAGGGCCGCGGAGGATGTCGATGGATAGAGGGTCTCGCCGGGAAGGGCGTAAGTGCGTTCGCGCTCGCCGACGACGATCGGGCGGCGACTCACGAAGAGATGAAAAATGCCATCCCATCACTAAAAATAAACCTACATAAATATTATTACATCTATTATTACAAACACTACACATAATATACATAAATATACCCATATGTTTAATGTAACTACACACTTACTAAAAGCACTCGCTCACACCCTCTTGCATGCATGCATGTGCATGCATGCTGTAAATCACTACTCACGCAACTATTTACTAAGGGAGAAAAATAAAGTGGAAGAGAGGTAAAGACTCACCCATGGGAAGTAGTTCGCGTAGCAAGGGGAGGAGAGTGTTCTGCAAGGCGACGGGCTCCGAGAGGTTGCACGGTGGTGTCACAGCTCGCCGGAGATAGGGTTCTCGGTCATGAGAAGTGGATGCTCGGTTGTTGGGGAGGTGGTGCGAGGTGTTCACGGAGAAGTTGGAGAAAGCCAATGTGTGCGGCAAGGATGGGGGTGTAGTGCATGCTGGCTCGGCGAGGTGGAGATCCAGCCATGGGGAAAAGGATGTGCGGCAGCAGGCCATGCCATCGCGGTGTTGCGGAGATCCGACGGAGGGCTATCTCGGCCTGATGGAGGATGAGAGAAGGAGATGTGCAGGCATTGGTTGCCAAGGTGGGGGTTTGGTTGTGTTGCCGACTGGTGCGTGGAGGCTACTTGTGTAGAGGTGCTGGTGGGCTCGGCCAAGGAGAGATGTCCGTTGCCGATCGGTGCGTGGAGAGTACTTGTGTAGAGGTTCTGCTGGGCTCGGCCAAGGAGAGATCCGTTGCCGGGCTCTGGTGGAGGTGGAGCATGGCGCAAGGAGGGATGGCGGAGGAAGAGAGGAGGTGCATCTCGGTGAAGGAGACGAGGTTGGGTGGACGTTGCTCGGGGGAATGGTGTTCGGTTGTGGGGTGTTGAATGCTCGGCAGAGGAGAAGTCGACCAAGGAGGAAGGAGGCGGGTGAGTGGGAGATGTTGGATGGAGGTTGAGCTCTGGAGGAAGGAGAGGATGGCCTGTCTGCACTTGATGGGTGCGTGGAAGTGATGCATGGTGAGCAGGTGATGGCAGTGACGTCGGAGGAGGTTGGGGTTGATGGAGAGATAGAGAGGATAAAACCATGAAGAAGAAGAAGACGACGACGGTTGTGGTAGGGTTATAGAGTTAGTTTTTTTTTTTTTTGAGAGGTAGAAGGAGACGTTGAGATATATAGAATTGGATTGTGTTTGGGCCTCTGGGCTTGAAAAATGAGATTGAAATAATGGAAGTGGGTCTGTTGGGAAAATGAAATAAAAGGAAAGAAAGAAATAGTAAGAGTGGGCTTAGATTTGAAATGGAGTTGAGGGCTTTGGGCTTGGTGTTTTATGGGGGCAATAAAAGAGAAAATTTAAATAAGGATGCATGGGGTAGGCTTGGAAATGGAAAAAGAAAATAAATATATAATAATAAAACATTTAATAACTACAATACAAAAAGCAATTTAAAATAATTAATAATGATAATAGTAGTTAATGGCAATTAGTAGTAAAAAAATCACATAAGATAAAAAATAATAATTGATACAACATTTATATATTAAAATAATATTATACATTATTAAAACATGTATTTCAAAATAGAGGTATTACAAAACCCTTAATTAATACTTCGAAAAAGGTAAAATCTAGTGCTAGTTTTTGATCGAGTCCGAGAGGACAATGGCATTTGAAGTAAGTTAAGAGAAACCCTTAATTAATACTCTGAAAAAGATTGAAATCTAGTAGTAGTTTTGATCGGGTCCCTCAGAACAGTGGCGTCTGAAGTCAGTCAAGAGCAAACCTTAATTAATACTTCGAAAAAGGTGAAATCTAGTATTAGTTTTTTATCGGGTCCCTGAGGACAATGGCATTTGAAGTCAGTCAAGAGAAATCCTTAATTAATACTCTGAAAAAGGTTGAAATCGAGTAGTAGTTTTTGGTCGGGTCCCTCAGGATAGCGGCGTTTGAAGACAATCAAGAGCAAACCCTTAATTAATACTTCAAAAAAGGTGGAATGTAGTGCTAGTTTTTGATCGGATCACTGAGCACAATGGCATTTGTAGTCAGTTAAGAGAAATCCTTAATTAATACTCTGAAAAAGGTTGAAATCTAGTAGTAGCTTTTGATCGGGTCACTCAGGACAGTGGTGTTTGAAGTCAGTCAAGAGCAAACCCTTAATTAATACTTCAAAAAAGGTAGAATCTAGTGCTAGTTTTTGATCGGGTCCCTGAGGACAATGGCATTTGAAGTCAATCAAGAGAAATCCTTAATTAATACTCTGAAAAAGGTTGAAATCTAATAGTAGTTTTTGATCGGGTCCCTCTGGACAGTGGCGTTTGAAGTCAGTCAAGAGCAAACCCTTAATTAATACTTCGAAAAAGGTGAAATCTATTGCTACTTTTTGATCGGGTCCCTGAGAACAATGGAATTTGAAGTCAGTCAAGAGAAACCCTTAATTAATACTCTGAAAAAGTTTGAACTCTAATAGTAGTTTTGATCGGGTCCCTCAGGACTGTGGCGTTTGAAGTCAGTCAAGAGCAAACCCTTAATTAAAACTTCTGAAAGGTAGAATTTAGTGCTAGTTTCGATCGGGTCCCTGAGGACAATGGCATTTGAAGTCAATCAACAGAAATCCTTAATTAATACTCTGAAAAAGATTGAAATCTAATAGTAATTTTTGATCTGGTCCCTTTGGACTGTGGCGTTTGAAGTCAGTCAAAAGCAAACTTGTCATGCCCCGCTTCCCAAAATATGCGGAAACAGAGTCGTGACGAAGGTCAGCGATGTATATACACGAGAAAAATACCCCACGTATACACGCTAAGCCTAAAATAACCTGAATAAGGTATAAATCTAAACAATAATAAATCAATTATCACTGCAAATATCACATATAAGCATTCACACATGATATTATATAAAAAGAGTTGGAATAAAGACTGAATCTGATATACATGAATCAAGAAAAGAACAAAAACAGGGATAAAAAGAAGCGAGAATACCAGAATAAAAAGAGAGAACTCTAACTCTCGCAAAGCGTACGATCACACGAACACCTAAACAATATAAGAAGGTGTCTAAAAAATCTTAGATGTGCGAATCCAGGGTCGTCAGAAGCGACCTAATGAGTGTGCGTGTAAAGGAAAGGTATTCGTGCATAATAACAATGTAATCACTAACAATATGAAAACTAAAATAAAGGATAACAGAATAATCAATGTCAAAAATAAAACTATGAACGATATATAACTGGTATCATGCAAAAAGAAAATCACTAATGTCAAGACGTGTAACCTAAAATATGTCACTAGTCTGGTATACAATCCGGTCATGTGTATAATCATATGTCTATGATAATTATATATGTACAGTCAGGCGATTACGGTCAGTCACAATACATTATAACAGTTTATCATTATTAATTATGTCAGTGAACACCAACTGCCACCTGTAATAGACGCATCCCATACTACGTGTATCACATGTGTCAATCGAAGTCCTAAATAATTAAAATCAATAGAAAAGACATTATCCATGCTTTAGGTGGGTTCGTACATACCCGAAACCCAATCACCTGGCGCTGAACCAGATCCTACCGCTAGGTAGTCAATAACAATAATAATATGTCAATAACAATAACAATATAAATAATACGGGATGTCAGTTATCCCCCGAAACCCAGCAGTGGAATCATATCTCGGCTGCATAACCTGTATCCTAAGTTCACCCAAAATACAGACGCTGTCTTCTCCATCAATTTTCCCAATCCCAGTGTAAGTTGTCTATTATATTATGATTTTATAACAATCAATATCCATATTATTTCGATTACTGGGGTGATATAGTGACAATAACAATATCAATGAAGTAACAATAACAATGTGGACAATATTACCATATAAATGGTAGAACAATATAACAATGCATATGTTACGGTCTGATAATATTTTCCCAGTAACTTTCAATAACATGAATCAATACAATAACAATTCCAGATACTGCTCAATAGATAGTCTTATCTAGAACAGATCAATATCTCATCCATATACACTAGGATACTATAGTAATTAATGCGTCCACTTATAATCTCAATACAATCATCGTGAACATCAAGTATTAATTCGTATCAAAGTAATCTGGTATAGTAACCCATAAGTCCAATAAACAATCAATTAGTTCTCTCATCTTATCAATCTACTATAATCCTCTAGATCACCATAACTGAGATTAATAATAACTGCTGTCAACTCTGAAGTATAAGCTCACCGATATCAACTAGATCACTATCACAATAACTCAACCTCTATTAACTGAATTAACCAAGATCATGAATACAGTCTACTGATTATCCTCGAATCAATTAGATCAACAATACCGAAATCATATCTAAAAGACATCTTCAATCAACTGCAATATAGAGTAGTTTACATCTAATACTCAATATCAACAAGATATCATCAATACTATGATAAACTAATCCACGAATAGAATCTAGAGATCCTTAAAACTAATAGTCCAACGTATTTAATCATATCCAAGTACTGATCAAGATCTAATGAAAGGAATATAACTCTCAGATCAATTCTAACTCTACTAAATCCATATATCGATCCAATCATAAGAAATCCATTATCTTAGTAAAATAACATCATGTCTAATTTATCCTCAATATTTAAATGAGTTCTCATCAAAATAATCACCAATTAAATATCTAATAAACAATTCACATAAAAAAATAAACCTTTAACCATAATCGCTAACCAATTCAACTCAAGATCAACCCAGTTACTATCTAACATCCATCACGATTAGTTCTGAATCTGAAGTGGGAATCATCTACACATGAAATAGTATAAGTCTAATGTCTCAATATCAAATTATAAGGTCTCAACATCAAAATACAAGGTCCATATATATATATATATATATATATATATATATATATATATATATATATATATATATTAACATCAAGATTACCTCTAACCAATTGTCTATGATACCTCTAAACTCTAAAGAGGTATCAAAATTCATGTCTGATAGTCTAACATAAAAATAGATTAATATGTTATCTGATCTCAAACACAAGCTAGTCCAGTAAATCAATAAATTAAATGAACACAACTAGTCCTGAACCCGTAGAGGCAGCCAACCATCACATGAAATAACGCCAATAAGTGTTCATATCAACTAGATAGATAAGGTAAACAATCACAGATGTCTCATGAAGTGATACAAGTAATCAAACTAGCAAAATGTGATAGAAAGTCACATGAAATGATAAGAGTAACATGTAAATGCATACCGACAACGGTAAATACATAAGAATAAATACTCACATGAAATGACGCGGTTTTGAATCCGAATCGCCGTCTGGTCTTCACTGCATGAATTGGTCCTAATCTACGGATCATCTCATGGACCGATCTTCAAATCACTATTGTATCGGGTCCAGAATGGGTACAAATCTGAATCTCCCGTTACCGAGTTCGGATCGTCCAAGCGAGTCCGAAAACGCTGTACCACGTAACCAGACACACCCGATGATATACAGACACATACGAACACACTATATATATACCACCACATGCGTACACATACGTGTACTAATATATATACATACATATATATGCACACACACACACATGCAAACACCCAAATTCTAACACATACCAATATATATACATACACATACATGCATGCATACCCAACCACACTCACACACACATCCATACACAATTAATTACACTTTCACATTATTATATGTTTACCCCTACACATAATAATGCACTTACATTGGGGTGACTTGCCACGCGTCGACGGAGGCGGCGGTCGTGGAGGATATCTGGATAAAGGGTCTCGCCAGGAAGGGCGTGGTGCATCGCATTTACTGATGGCGATCAGTGGCGACTCACGGAGAGATGAAAAATGCCATCCCATCACTATAAATATAAACCCACATAAAGATTATTACATCTATTTTACAAACACTACACATAATATACATACATATACATACATATGTTTAATGTAACTACACACTTACTAAGCACTCACGCCCACCCTCTTGCATGCATGCACATTCATGCTGTAAATCACTACTCACGCAAGTATTTACTAAGGGAGAAAAATAAAGTGGAAGAGAGGTAAAGACTCACCCATGGGAAGTAGTTCGCGTAGCAAGGGGAGGAGAGTGTTCTGCAAGGCGACAGGCTCTGAGAGGTTGCACGGTGGTGTCGCGGCTCACCAGAGATAGGGTTCTCGGCCATGAGAAGTGGATGCTCAGTTGTTGGGGAGGTAGCGCGAGGTGTTCACGGAGAAATTGGAGAAGGCTATGGTGTACGGCAAGGATGGAAATGTAGTGTATGCTGGCTCTACGAGGTGGAGATCCGGCCATGGGGAAAAGGATGTGCGGCAACAGGCCATGCCATCGCGATGTTGCGAAGATACGACGGAGGGCTATCTTGGCCTGATGGAGGATGAGAGAAGGAGATGTGCAAGCATCGGTTGCCAAGGTGGGGGTTTGGTTGTGTTGCCAACTAGTGCGTGGAGATTACTTGTGTAGAGGTGCTGGTGGGCTCGGCCAAGGAAAGATGTCCGTTGTCGACCGGTGCATGGAGATTACTTATGTAGAAGTGCTGCAGGGCTCGACCAAGGAGAGATGTCCGTTGCCGGGCTCTGGTGGAGGTGGAGCATGGCGCAAGGAGGGATGGCGGAGGAAGAGAGGAGGTGCATCTCGGTGAAGGAGACGAGGTTGGGTGGACGTTGCCCGAGGAAATGGTGTTCGGTTGTGGGGTGTTAAATGCTCGACAGAGGAGAAGTCGACTAAGGAGGAAGGAGGCGGGTGAGTGGGAGATGTTGGATGGAGGTTGAGCTCTGGAGGAAGGAGAGGATGGCATGTTTGCACTTGATGGGTGCGTGGGTGTGATGCATGGTGTGCGGGTGATGGCGGTGACGTCGGAGGAGGTTGGGGTTGATGGAGAGATAGAGAGGATAAGACCATGAAGAAGAAGAAGAAGAAGACGGCTGTGGTAGGGTTATAGAGTTAGTTTTTTTTTTTTTGAGAGGTAGAAGGAGACGTTGAGATATATAGAATTGGATTGTGCTTGGGCCTCTGGGCTTGAAAAATGAGATTGAAATAATGGAAGTGGGTCTGTTGGGAAAATGAAATAAAAGGAAAGAAAGAAAGAGTAAAAGTGGGCTTGGATTTGGATTGGACTTGAGGGCTTTGGGCTTGGTGTTGATGGGGTAATAAAAGAGAAAATTTAAATAAGGATGCATGGGGTGGGCTTGGAAATGGAAAAAGAAAATAAATATATAATAATAATAACATTTAATAACTACAATACAAATAGCAATTTAAAATAATTAATAATGATAATAGTAGTTAATGGCAATTAGTAGTAAAAAAATCACATAAGATAATAAATAATAATTGATACAACATTTATATATTAAAATAATATTATACATTATTAAAACATGTATTTCAAAATAGAGGTATTATAAAATCCTTAATTAATACTTCGAAAAAGGTGAAATCTAGTGCTAGTTTTTGATCGAGTCCGAGAGGACAATGGCATTTGAAGTAAGTTAAGAGAAACCCTTAATTAATACTTTGAAAAAGATTGAAATTTAGTAGTAGTTTTTGATCGGGTCCCTCAGAACAGTGGTATCTGAAGTCAGTCAAGAGCAAACCTTAATTAATAATTCGAAAAAGGTGAAATCTAGTGCTAGTTTCTGATCGGGTCCTTGAGGATAATGGCATTTGAAGTCAGTCAAGAGAAATCCTTAATTAATACTCTGAAAAAGGTTGAAATTGAGTAGTAGTTTTTGGTCGGGTCCCTCAAGACAGTGGCGTTTAAAGACAATCAAGAGCAAACCCTTAATTAATACTTCGAAAATGGTAGAATTTTGTGCTAGTTTTTTATCAGATCACTGAGCACAATCGCATTTGAAGTCAGTCAAGAGAAACCCTTAATTAATACTCTGAAAAAGATTGAAATCTAGTAGTAGTTTTTAATCAGGTCCCTCAGGACAGTGGCGTTTGAAGTCAATCAAGAACAAACCCTTAATTAATACTTCGAAAAAGGTGAAATCTAGTGCTAGTTTTTGATCGGATCGCTGAGCACAATGGCATTTGAAGTCAGTCAAGAGAAACCCTTAATTAATACTCTAAAAAAGGTTGAAATCTAGCAGTAGTTTTTAATCAGGTCCCTCAAGATAGTGGCGTTTGAAGTCAATCAAGAACAAACCCTTAATTAATACTTCAAAAAAGTGGAATCTAGTGCAAGTTTTTGATCGGGTCTCTGAGGACAATGGCATTTGCAGTCAGTTAAGAGAAACCTTAATTAATACTCTGAAAAAGGTTGAAATCTACTAGTTGTTTTGATCGGTCCCGCAGGACAATGGCGTTTGAAGACAGTCAAGAGCAAACGCTTAACTAGTACTTTGAAAAAGGTGAAACCTAGTGCCAGTTTTTGATCAGGTACCTGAAGACAATGGCATTAGAAGTCAGTCAAGAGAAACCCATAATTAATACTATGAAAAGGTTGAAATCTAGTAGTAGTTTTTAATCGGGTCTCTCAGGACAGTGGCGTTTGAAGTCAGTCAAGAGCAAACCCTTAATTAAAACTTCGAAAAAAGTGAAATCGAGTGCTAGTATTTTATCAGATCCCTGAGGACAATGGCATTTGAAGTTAGTCAAGAGAAACCCTTAATTAATACTCTAAAAAAGGTTAAAATCTTGTAGTAGTTTTTGATCGGGTCCCTCAGGACAGTGGCGTTTGAAGTAAGTCAAGAATAAACCCTTAATTAATACTTCAAAAAAGGTGGAATCTAGTGCTAATTTTTGATCGGGTTCCTGAGGACAATAGCATTTGAAATCAGTCAAGAGAAACCCTTAATTAATACTCTAAAAAAGGTTGAAATATAATAGTAGTTTTTGATCGAATCCCTCAGTACTGTGGCGTTTGAAGTCAGTCAAGATCAAAGCCTTAATTAATACTTCAAAAAAGGTGAAATCTTGTGCTAGTTTTTTATCGGGTCCCTGAGGATAATGGCATTAGAAGTCAGTCAAGAGAAACCCTTAATTATTTCTCTGAAAAAGGTTGAAATCTAATAGTCGTTTTTGATCGGGTCCCTCAGGACAGTGGCATTTGAAGTCAATCAAGAGCAAACCCTTAATTAATACTTCAAAAAAAGGTGGAATCTAGGGTAAATTTTTGATCGGTTCCTTGAGGACATTGGCATTTCAAGTCAGTCAAGAGAAACCCTTCAATAAATACTCTGAAAAAGGTTGAAATCTAGTAGTAGTTTTTGATCGGGTCCCTCAGGACAGTGGCGTTTGAAGTCAGTCAAGAGCAAACCCCTAATTAATACTTCAAAAAAGTGGAATTGACTGCTAGTTTTTGATCGGGTCCCTGAGGACAATGGCATTTGAAGTTAGTCAAGAGAAACCCTTAATTAATACTCTAAAAAAGGTTGAAATCTAGAAGTTGTTTTTAATCGGGTCCCTCAGGACAGTAGCATTTGAAGTCAATCAAGAGCAAACCCTTAATTAATACTTCAAAAAAGGTGAAATCTAGTGCTAGTTTTTTATCGGGTCCCTGAGGACAATAGCATTTGAAGTCAGTCAAGAGAAACCCTTAATTAGTACTCTGAAAAAGGTTGAAATCTAGTAGTAGTTTTTGATCGGGTCCCTCAGGACTGTGGCGTTTAAAGTTAGTCAAGAGCAAGCTCTTAATTAAACTTCCAAAAAGAAGAAATCTTGTGCTAGTTTTTAATCGGGTCTCTGAAGATAATGGCATTAGAAGTCAGTCAAGAGAAACCCTTAATTAATTCTCTGAAAAAGGTTAAAATCTTATAGTAGTTTTTGATCAGGTCCCCCAGGACTGTGGCATTTGAAGTCAATCAAGAGCAAAGCCTTAATTAATACTTCAAAAAAGGTGAAATCTAGTGCTAGTTTTTGATCTGGTCCCTGAGAGCAATGGCATTTAAAGTCAGTCAAGAGAAACCCTTAATTAATATTCTGAAAAAAGTTGAAATCTAGTAGTACTTTTTGATCGGGTCCCTCAGAACATAGGCATTTGAAGTCAGCCAAGAATAAACTCTTAATTAATAATTCAAGAAAGGAAGAATCCAGGACTAGTTTTTGATCGGATCCCCGAGGACAATGGCATTTGAAGTCATTCAAGAGAAATACTTAATTAATATTCTGAAAAAGGTTAAAATCTAGTAGCAGTTTTTCATCGGGTCCGTTAGGACAGTGGCGTTTAAAGTTAGTCAAGAGCAAACGCTTAATTAATACATCAAAAAAGGTGAAATCTTGTGCTAGTTTTTGATCGGGTCCCTAAGGACAGTGGCATTAACAAAAACAGTTAATTAATACTCTAAAAAATGTTGAAATCTAGTGCTAGCTTTTGATCAGGTCCCTCAGGACAGTGGCGTTTGAAGTCAGTCAAGAGCAAACATTAAATTAATACTTCGTGGGATCTAGTGCTAGTTTTTGATCGGGTCCCTGAGGACAATGGCATTAGAAGTCAGTCAAGAGAAACTCTTAATTAATACTCTGAAAAAGGTTGAAATCTAATAGTAGTTCTTGATCGGATCCCTCAGGACAGTGGCGTTTGAAGTAAGTCAAGAGCAAACCTTCAATTAATACTTCAAAAAAGGAGGAATCTAGTGCTAGTTTTTGATCGGGTCCCTGAGGACAATGGCATTTGACGTTAGTCAAGAAAAACCCTTAATTACTGCTCTGAAAATGGTTGAAATCTAGTAGTAATTTTTGATCGGGTTACTCAGCACAGTGTGTTAGCTCAGAGGCCCTTCACTCTAGTTTTGATGATGATTAACTCATATAGTTATTGTTTACTAATAATCTTGTGATATTTAGTTTCAGATATTTGATCAAGATATTAGTAGGTGATTAGTTTCAACAAAGGTGTTTTGAAGCTTTTACAAACAAAGGTGTTTTGGAGCTTTCACATGGTGATTCAAGAGCTCGCGCGTCAAGATCACATCTAACACTCGGTTAGAGTCAAGCTCGTTGAATCGCGTTTGGATCGAGTCAACTTGGAGACGGAGTTCTACAAGAAGATCTCAGTTTGTTTAGTTTAAGATTATTTTTAGATCTTGTGTAAAGATTAGATAGTGTTGATATGCTCAAGTTCACATACACACACTTGTTTTATAGTTTCATGTGTTTAGTTTTCGGTTTAATCGGTTTCAGTTTTTCAATATATATGATTTTCATGAATAGATAGAATCAAAACAAGTTTACATGGGTTAATGTTTATTAGATTTGATCTATATACATCTATGCTTCATTTAGAAAAATTTACTTTGATAGCCTATTCATGTGTATGGAGTTTTGTATTTAAAAAAAACTTATTTTTAGATTAAATGTCAAAAATATAGATATAATATCTTTCATGTATATTGGATTCTATCCATATACAATATACTTAAAAGTTATTTCAATATCATGTTTTTGTATTTACATGAGTTTTGGAGAAAACGATTTTCCATTTCAAAAATCCAAATTTTGGAAAGTACGATTTTCGGTTTAAGGCAAATTTTCAAGAACACAAAATGGTTCAAATAGTTTGAAATATGTGTTGAATTTTTATCACACATATTTGTATTACAAAGATATAATAAGAACTGATTTTTGTGAAATTTATGTATTTTATGGGATTTTATTGAAGTAAAAAAGACAAGTTTTCAATCCCTATATTATTGGACCAGGCTCTCTGCCGGTCAATCAGATCGGTTGACCGAGGCAGAAGTCGGTCGACCGGTCTGGTCGACCGACATGCACAGAACGTGCACGCAGCCTAGGCTGGAAGGCCGATCGACCGGGCCGGTTGACCGCCAGAGAGCTTCTGCTTTCTGAAAATGGCTCCGGTCGACCGCCCGGTCGACCGGCAGAGAGCTCTGCTCTCTATTTCCAGTTTTCGGTTGACCGGCTGGTCGACCAGTGGCTCGGTCATAAATATGACCGTTGACCGGTCGACCGCCTGGTCGACCGGAAGGGCAAAACTGCCCTTTGCTTGCTGCCAACGAGCAGATTTTGTTGGGGCTAAATATACCCCATTTCTTGAGCTGTTTTAAACAAGTTTTTAGAGAGCAATTTTTCTCACCTTTACAAGTGTTTAACAACAAGTTTTTAAAAAGTTTTTGGTTTTAAAGATTATTCTTTATTTATTTTAAAAGGATTGGAAAATTCAAAGAAAAATAAAGTCTTTGGGAGTTATTTTGATCTTCATTCATATTTCAATATAGAGTTTTTCCCAAGAGTTTTTCTTTGTGATTTTGATTTTCAAACTCTTTATTTTCTCACACTTGAGTGTATCATATCTATCTATCTATAGGATCATGTTTTAGTGAGAAAATTGGTTTGTGGTTGAGAGAGACCACCAAGTGTTGAAACCCTCCTTACTTTATGATATCCCTCTAGTGAGAGGTGATTGTGTTGATATCCCTATAGTGAGAGGTGATTGTGGAAGTTGTGTTGGTATCCCTCTTAGTGAAGAGGTGATTGTGGTTGTTTGGCTTTGTGCCTATCCCTCAATTATGAGGTTGATCTTGTGTGGCTTAGTGATTTACCTCTAGTGAGAGGTTGTATTTGTTGAGAGAGGAGTTGTGTACTCTCAAATTGTATTTATCCAAATCCTCAATGGAGATTCCCTGTGTGAAAAGTTCTGTGTGGACGATATAGTGAAAATCCTTCTGTGTGAACGCGGGGACGTAGAGCTGGGTACTCGAATCTCGAAACATATCTTAGTATTTGTGTTTGATCCACTATCTCTAACTCTAACTCTCTCTCTCTCTCTTATATTGTACCTTGCATCATTTCATATTATTCATATCATTTATATGCTTAGATTTGTTTGTGTGCCTCATTTGTGTTCAACCAAGAGAGCTTAATATAGAACCTCAACTCTTATTTAGAAGAATTTAGAGGAGATAATCTAGAGCCCTTCACCGAGAATTTGGCTACACTCTTTGGTTACACTAAGTGTGTTGTATTTAGTTTTTAATTCCGTTATTTGTCATTAGATTAGCCTTACACCTAATTGAAATCACCTAGGGGGTGAATAGGTGATAATGCTAATCTAATGAACTAAATGCGAAATTTAAAAACTAATTGCAATTACACTTAATGCAACCAATAAGTGATGCACACACAACCAAGCCAAGCATATAAATATGAATGATCAATATGAAATAATGCAAGGCACAATACAAAGAGAGAGAGAGAGAGAGAAAGAGTAAGAGTTAATGGATCAAGCGCAAACAACAAGATTTGTTTTGAGGTTCGAGCACCTAGCTCTACATCCCCGCCTTCACCCAGAAGGATTTCGAATCCACTAGCTTGTCCACAAAGGACTCCCGCACAGGGAACCTCCACCGAGGATTTGGGGCAATACAATAACTAGAAGTACCCAACTCCTCTCTTTACAACCACAACCTCTCATTAGAGGCAAAGCACCAAGCCAATCAAAACAATCACCTCACAACTTGAGGGATAAGCACAAAGCTACACAAGGATCACCTCACAACTAGAGGGATGCAACCCACTTGCACAACCTCCTCAACACTATGAGAAAAAGGCACAATCCAAGCAAAAAATAGGGTTTACAACTTGGTGATCAAAAGATCACAAACCAATCTCTTTTTCCCACAAACACAAAGACCCTATCGATAGGATAGAATGAAGCTCAAGTGTGAAAAACAAAGTGTTTAAAACAAAGAAAAATCACTTGGGAAATCTCCACAAAAATATAGAATGATTAGACCAAAACAAATTACCAAAAGACTATTTTTCTTTGAAATAATGAAACACTTTTAAAAACAGTAAAGATTGATCTTTTTGGCACAAAGAAACTCTTTTCAAACTTGTATAAACACTAGAGAAAGCTCAGAAATTTTAGCCCAAAAATTCTTTTTTTTTTTTTGGGAAAACCTCCCTCAAATGGGGTTTTTATAGCCTCTTTTCAAAACTAGCCGTTGGCAACAAATAAGGCCAGTTTTGACCTTCCGGTCGACCGGCCAACGGTCGACCGGCCAACGGTCAATTTTTGACCGTTAGCTGCTACCGGTCGACCGCCCGGACGACCGGGCCCTGAACCAGAGAGCAACGACTCTCTGGCCGGTCGACCGGAGCAACCCGAGAGTGGGTTGCTTTCAGTCGGTCGACCGCTCGTTCGACTGGCTTAATGGGCAGGCCAGCGTGCACGTTTTGTGCACGTCGGTCGGCCGGCGGTCGGCCGACTCTGGGTCCGATCGACCGGTCCGGTCGACCGCCAGAGCCTGGCAGGCTATATTATGGGACAGAAAATATAGGTTTTTAATGGCTTAAAAATTCCCATAAAATCTCTAAAATTCCATAAAAATAGTTTTATCATTATACCTTGAAATACAAACTTGTGTTAAAAATTTCAACACAAATCTCAAACATTTTGAACCATTTTTGTGTTAAGAAAATATTGCCGAAAACCAAAACCTGTATTTTTCCAAAACTTATCCAAATACAAAAACATGATATTTAAATACTTTGAAGCATGATGCATATGGATAGAAATCCAATATACAAGTAACATATACATATCATAGTTTTTGACTTTATTTTCAAAATATGTTTTGTTAAAACACAAAACCTAAAACACATGAATAGGTATATCAAATTAAGTTTGTCTAGGATATAAAGCATACATGTATATAGAACATGTCTAATATACATAAATACATGTAAACTTGTTTTGATACTTATCTATTCATGAAAACCAAGATCGGTTAAACCAATCAAACCGAAAACCAAAATCAAAACATAAAACGTGTGTGTATTGTGAACTTGAGCATATGATACTATTCTAATCTTTACAAATGGATCTAAACACAAAACTAAACTAGGTACCGAGATCTTCTTGTAGAGCGCCGTCTCCAAGCCGACTCGATCTAAAACTCTGTGATCCACCGAGCTAGACTCCAACGAGTGCTATGTAAGATCTTGATGCTCGGGCTCTGGAATCACCATGTGAAAGCTTCCAAACCATCTTGTTGAAGCTAATTACCTACTAATATCTTGAATAAAGATCTGAAACTAAAATCACAAGATTATTAGTACACATAACTACATGAGTTAATCATCATCAAAACTAGAGTGGAAGGCCTTTGGGCCAACAATCTCCCCCTTTTTGATGATGACAAAACTCATGGAGTTATATATGCATGGATTAAAGTTAAGCTTCAAAGAAGCTCCCCCTTAACTCATGCATAGAAGAAAACAATAAATATATGCAATGAATATAAAACATGAGAATGTATAGATATGCATAAAACTATGAAATGCATATAAACAGGTTCGTGATACCAATAGATATGCATAAAACGATAAAATGTATAAACATGCTCTTCATACCAAATGAAAGGTAAAACAAATTATTTCTTCTTTTTCTTAATTTCATAATCATGTTCTCTTTAAAGAATGCTTTTGATACCAAAATTATATAATGCTTTTGATACCAATAAACCAAAACTTACATAAACCAAAACTTACATAATGAAAGCTCTTGATACCAAACATTACATAATGCTCTTGTTACCAATAATAAAACATGTTCTCAATATCAAACATGAAACAAAGATCATGCATAAATCATGCATATAAACTCAAATTCTTCTCCCCCTTTTTGTCAATCATCAACAAAGGGGTAAACGATAAACCAATAAAAATTATTCTTCTCCCCCTTTTTGTTCAAAACAAAGAATCAATAAAGGGGTCACAGCCCTAATTTGTTTGATATCACCCCTTTCAATAATAAGAATATAAATCAAAACATTTTGATATTTCTTATGTAAACAAAATTTTGAATTTTCTCAATAAAACAAATCAAATTTTTAGATACCAATTGAAAGTAAATAAGGCATTGATACCAATTGTGAGAAAATAAATAAAATCTTGATACCAATTGAAAGAAATAGATCAATAGATACCAATTGAAAGTAAACAAAATCTTAATACCAATTGTGAATATTTGTCATTTAGAACATATGATACCAAAATAAAATCAATTTTCAACATAAAGTGTGGGAGTAGAAATCAACGGTAAACAAAATACCAATTGAAAGATAAAAATACGAATTTTCTCCCCCTTTATGAAATACCAAATAAAATGATGCATAAGTTTGTTTAAGATACCAATTGAAAACTTATTAATATAAACATGATAGTCATTAAAAAATCAAGCTTTGCATAATCAAAATTTGTGCTAAACAATATAGGGATGTAGTAAGCACGAATAAAAAAAATGTATAGGTGTATGAAAAATGAGTACCAATCAAAATAGATGATACCAAATGAAAGCATACATACACAAAAACAATATATGAGTATACAAAAAATGTCAATATTGATACCAATTGAAAAGATCCAATGATATCAATTGAAACAACAATAATATCAAGTGTATACCTCATATCATCTACCACCCATTTCATGCTCAAGTTTAAAATGATTTTCGCTAAAAAGCATAAACGGCATGGTCTCCCATCCAACCGCCCTTGGAAGGTAGGGGTTTTCAAAAATAGGTTTGAAAAATATAGCATGTTTGAAAATTCTACCATAACAAAGAATACCGCAACTAGTTAAATGGAAAACTTAAAAACTAGTACGAAATCCTTCAAGTAAGGAATGAAATTATATTTCATGAAAAAACACGTAAATCACATGATCACTAAACACTCAAAGTCCATAAAGCCCATATCATACTCATGAAAACATAATCATGAGAAACATTTAAATGAAGTGAGTGCACAAGTGTTATGTGAATCACATAAACATGAAATTAGGCAATTAAGCTCAATATTCCTTAAATATGAAAATCATCAAAACTATTTATTCTTCAAGGCATATGTATGTTTTGACAAAACGAGAAGTATACATATATATCCCTAAACATAATTGAGTCCATAATAATGATTTGCATGAGAAGCAAATGACTCAAGGGGTATATATGTATATCTTATGGTTTGGCAAAATAAACATATACATGAAGTGAAAACACATGATCATAAAACATGTCCAAAATGGGGAATACAAGTTAAAATACATGAATCATCAAAACTAGACTATACTAACACATCTAATGGGTACAAATAAGTGTTCAAGTACCAACATATAAAAATTTATTTGTGGCCCACTATATGTACAAGTATAAATCCTAGTCTTAATGAAAACTAACATTTAAACATATATTCAAAATTTGAAGTATAAAACGAGACATAAATCAACATGATAATCATAAAAATGATCATTATGTAAATCCACATGCTATTAGACCTATGATATACATAATATCTAAACAATGGTGAAAACACAATATATGGGTCCATATAAACATGGGTGATCTCAAAAGCTATACATGCATGTCAATGATCTAATAATCATGGCATTTAATATAATAAACTATAAACATCAAAACATGAAGCATCAAAACAAAATAAAAAAACATAAACATACATATGGTCATTATGTATATGCATGTGTAATAGATTTAGGACATACATAGTAGTTAAAAACAAAGTGAGAACACATAGATGTAGATCCATATAAAACATGGGTGTCTCAAATAACTAAACATGTATACCACTAATCTAATGAACATGGCATAAGTATAATGAACAATAAAACATGACATGCTATAAATCAATGATGTGAAAGCATGTAAATAAAAACGGGAGTTAGAGATCGATACCAAAACCGATGAAGGCACCTCTCTAGTTCTCCAAACCAAGGTGGTCTTCCCACCAAACCTTCCCTTGAAAGTGATGCATCCAAATGGTCATCATGAAGCTCGGAACGCATCCACTCTAAGGTACCGCTACCTCACGTCATACGAGAGCCCACACCTACATCAAACATAATAGGGGTAGTCTTTGGTACCCATTTCCTTTTGGGTCTATAGGGGTTAGAACCTTTCCTAACCCAAGCAAAATTAGTTGCTAAATTAACATCATGTATACGATCATAACAAAATTTAGCAAGGTGCCCTTTCGTCCACAATGTGTACATGTGCACACATGAGTATACAAAGTGTGATGGATGTGTACGTGAGGAGCATGTGTATGCCGTGGAGGATATGCATGCAAAGATGGAACTTGTTTCTTTCGAACCAAGGATTCCAAGCGTGTATGATTCAAAGCACATTGGCTCAAAGTGGAGCCCAAACAATCAACACTTTTCTTCAAAACATTTATATCATTTTCAATACTAGAAGATAAAGTGGAGCATGCAATAGATGTGCTTGGTGAAGCTACACTAGCATGGCAAACATGTGAGTCTATATCAATTTTTAAAGATTCATTTTTCTTTAAAACTAAATCTAATTCTTTTGTGATGAAATCAATTTCATTTTTCAAAGAATGATTATCTTTTAAAATAAAATCTAATTTTGAAGATAAAACTTCATTGTTTTTCAAAACATCATCACAATCATTTTTACTTTTCAAAAATTCATTTTCCTTTAGGGCAAGATCTAGTTGAGATTTAAGTGAGTCACGTTCACTAGCAACCTCTTCCTTCTTTTGCAAAATCAATTCAAAACTTGAACACAAATCCTTATATTCTTCTTTTAGTTCAAAATTTTTCTTTTTCAAAGGTCATGTTTTTTCAAAAAATTTTCAAGCTTTGTAGCAAGTTCTACATTTAAGGTTTGAACTTCTAAACACCCATAGCAATAGGAACTAGAGCTATCATCTAGTTGAGATTCCGATTGTACCTCAAGGGAGTCATTCCCTTGGACCATGAGGCAACGCTCGTCGGACCATGAGGCAACGCTCGTCGGACTTGTCTCTCCTAGATCTCCTCATCTTATCGATAATCTTTGGTAGCTCGGGAGAAATCAAAATGCTCCAAACTGCGAAAGCCGAATCATAGTGAGCAAACACATATAAAAGATCTTTATCAAGAGATGCTCTAAGTGTCTTAAGGGCTAGTGCATTGGCCTTTCTATGCTTGCTATCATTAGGGTAGGATTCTTTTGTAGTGGCATGATAAACTTTATGTCCTAGGGTTTTCAAATGACAACTCATCTTGACCTTCCAAATATCAAGTCTAGAAATATCAAATATAGGAGGGCTATCCATGAGTGCAAACTATATGTGTGCAAATGTAAATGAAGATTAGCAAATCAAGATCTCACTCCTAGGTGGTTAAACCTAAATATCAGGAGCGCAGGCTCTGATACCAATTGAAATCACTTAGAAGGGGGGTGAATAGGTGATAATGCTAATCTAATGAACTAAATGTGGAATTTAAAAACTAAATGCAATTACACTTAATGCAACCAATAAGTGATGCACACACAACCAAGCCAAGCATATAAATATGAATGATCAATATGAAATAATGCAAGGCGTAATACAAAGAGAGAGAGAGAAAGAGTAAGAGTCAATGGATCAAGCACAAACAACAAGATTTGTTTCGAGGTTCGAGCTCCCAGCTCTACATCCTCGCCTTCACCCAGAAGGATTTCGAATCCACTAGCTTGTCTACAAAGGACTCCCACACAGGGAACCTCCACCGAGGATTTGGGGCAATACAATAACTAGGAGTACCTAACTCCTCTCTTTACAACCACAACTTCTCACTAGAGGCAAAGCACCAAGCCAACCAAAACAATCACCTCACAACTTGAGGGATAAGCACAAAGCTATACAAGGATCACCTCACAACTAGAGGGATGCAACCCACTTGCACAACCTCCTCAACGCTATGAGGGAAAGGCACAAAGCCAAGCAAAAATAGGGTTTACAACTTGGTGATCAAAAGATCACAAACCAATCTCTTTTTCTTCAAACACAAAGACCCTATCGATAGGATAGAATGAAGCTCAAGTGTGAAAAATAAAGTGTTTAAAACAAAGAAAATCACTTGGGAAATCTCCACAAAGATATAGAATGATTAGACCAAAACAAATTCCCAAAAGACTATTTTTCTTTGAAATAATGAAACACTTTTAAATAGTAAAGATTGATCTTTTTGGCACAAAGAAACTCTTTTCAAACTTGTATAAACACTAGAGAAAGCTCAGAAATTTTAGCCCAAAAATTCTTTTTTTTTTTTTGGGAAAACCTCTCTCAAATGGGGTTTTTATAGCCTCTTTTCAAAACTAGGAGTTGGCAGCAAATAAGGCCAGTTTTGACCTTCCGGTCGACTGGCCTGTCGACCGGCCAACGGTCAATTTTGACCGTTAGCTGCTACCGGTCGACCGCCCGGTCGACCAGGCCCTGAACCAGAGAGCAACGGCTCTCTGGCCGGTCGACCGCCCGGTCGACCGGAGCAACCCGAGAGTGGGTTGCTTTCAGTTGGTCGACCTCTCGGTCGACTGGCTTAATGGGCAGACCAGCGTGCACGTTTTGTGCACGTCGGTCGACCGGTCGGTCGACCGACTCTGGGTCCGGTCGACCGATCCGGTCGACCGCCAGAGCCTGGCAGGCTATATTATGGGACAGAAAACATAGGTTTTTAATGGCTTGAAAATTCTCATAAAATCTCTAAAATTCCACAAAAATAGTTTTATCATTATACCTTGAAATACAAACTTGTGTTAAAAATTTCAACACAAATCTCAAACATTTTGAACCATTTTTGTGTTAAGAAAATATTGCCGAAAACCAAAACCTGTATTTTCCAAAACTTATCCAAATACAAAAACATGATATTTAAATACTTTGAAGCATGATGCATATGGATAGAAATCCAATATACAAGAAACATATACATATCATAGTTTTTGACTTTATATCCAAAAATATGTTTTGTTAAAACACAAAACCTAAAACACATGAATAGGTATATCAAATTAAGTTTATCTAGGATATGAAGCATACATGTATATAGAACATGTCTAATATACATAAACACATGTAAACTTGTTTTGATACTTATCTATTCATAAAAACCAAGATCAGTTAAACCAATCAAATCGAAAACCAAAATCAAAACATAAAACGTGTGTGTATTGTGAACTTGAGCATATCATACTATTCTAATCTTTACAAATGGATCTAAACACAAAACTAAACTAGGTACCGAGGTCTTCTTGTAGAGCGCCGTCTCCAAGCCGACTCGATCCAAAACTTCGTGATCCACCAAGCTAGACTCCAACGAGTGCTATGTAAGATCTTAATGCTTGGGCTCTGGAATCACCATGTGAAAGCTTCCAAACCATCTTGTTGAAGCTACTCACCTACTAATATCTTGAATAAAGATCTGAAACTAAAATCACAAGATTATTAATACACATAACTACATGAGTTAATCATCATCAAAACTAGAGTGGAAGGCCTTTGGGCCAACACTATTCACCCCCTCTAGGTGTACTTTCAATTAGTATCAGAGCCTATGCTCCTGATATTAGGTTTAACCACTTAGGAGTGAGATCTTGGTTAGCTAATCTATCATTTGCATTTGCACACATACAGTTTGCACTCATGGATAACCCTCCCATATTTGATATCTCTAAAATTAATATATGGAAAGTTAGGATGAGTTGGCATTTAAAAGCCATAGGTTTGAAAATTTACCTTGCCATTATCAAGGAATCTTACCTTAGTAATAGCAAGCATTTAGAGGCCAATGCATAAGCCTTAGAGGCACTTAGAAAATCACTTAGTAAAGAATATTTAAATATGATTTCTCATTGTGATTCCGCCTTTGCAGTGTGGAACATTTTGACATCTCCCGAGCTACAAACGCAAATCAATGAGAAAGAGAAATCTAGTGGAGAAGAGTCCGACCAATATTGCTTCATGGTCCAGGGGAATGACTCCCTTGAGGTAAATTTGGAAACTCAACTAGATGATTGTGCTAGTTCTTCCGGCGATGATTTAGTTGACGCCGATGCTTTAAATAAAGAACTATCTATTGTTTGTGAAAAATTGCTAGAAAAATATAAAGCTTTGAAAAAGAAAAGTTTTGGACTTATCAAAGAAAATAAGGATTTGTGTTCGAAACTTGATTTGACTTTGCAAGAGAAGGTTGAGATTTCAAATGAACGTGACTCTTTGAAATCCCAACTTGAACTTGCCCTTAATAAAAACAAAATTTTAAAAATAAAAATGATTGTGAAATTGTTGTGAAAAAAAATGAGACTTTAACTTTAAAACTTGATTTTGTGTTAAAAGAGAATGAATCTTTGAAAAATAAAATTTCTTCTATTTCAAAAGAGCTAGATTTGGTTTCTAAGAAAAACACTTATTTGAAAAATAATATTGACACATGTTTGTCATGCTTCACCACCTAGTGTATTTATTGTATGCACGTCTTCTACTATTATTAAAAATGATATAAATGTTTTAAAGAAGAGTGTTGATTGTTTGGGCTCCACTTTGAGCCAATATGCCATGAACCACACACGTTTGGAATCCATGTTTCAAAAAAATAAGTTCCACCTATGCATGCACACAAACCACGGCATACACATGCTTCCCATGTACATACACACAACACCATGTATGTTCATGTGTACACAATACACATTGTGGACGAAAGGGCAACCTTGCAAAGTTTTGTTATGATAGAGTACATAATGAAAATTTGCAAATAGATTTGTTTGGGTTAGGAAAGGTGCTAACCCCCATGGACCCAATAAGGTATAGGTACCAAAAACCACTCCTATTTTTGATGTAGGTGTGGGTTCTCACTTGATGTGAGGGCATTGGTGCCTTGAGGTGAATGCGTTCCGAGCTTAAAAGTGACAATTTTGGATGCATCACTTTCAAGGAAAGTTTGGTGGGAGGATCACCTTAGTTTGGAGCCTAGAGATTTTCTCTCATGGTTTTAGTAACGATCTCTATCTCCCATTATGTTTACATGCTTTCATGTTGTTGATTTTTAGCATGTTTTGACTACTATATTAAATGCCATGATAATTAGACCTATGACATACATGCATAGTATTTGAGATACACCCATGTTCATATGAACTTATATTTTTGTGTTCTCACTTTAGTTTAGCTATGTTATATATCCTAATCTAATACATGTGTATTTACATAATGATCGTATTGGCTTAGGTTTTTCGTTTTATGCTTCATGTTTTGATTACATGTTTAAGATGTAGTTTTCATTAAAATGTGTGTCAATACTTGTACAACTAGTGAGCCACAAATTGATTATTATATGATTGTACTTGATTGCTCATTTGTACCCATTAGATGTACTAGTATAGCCTAGTTTTGATGATTCATGCATTTCAAACTTGTATTCCCTTTTGTATATGTTTTTATATGTTTACCCTCCATGTATATGTAAATTTTATCTAAAACTATTGGGTATACATGTATAATCTTGAGTCATTTACCTTTCATGCAAAATCTCTGTATAGACTCAATTGTGTTTGGATATGTATGTATATCTTTAGTTTTGTCAAAACCTACATATGCCTTGGAGTTAATAATTGTTTTATTTTCATTTTTTAAAAGGACTTTCACATTGAGCTTATTGCCTATTCCCATGATTATGTTTTTCACATCATTCTTGTACACTCTATATTTGTTATTTACTCATGACATTTATTTCATGAGCATATATGTACTTTATTGATTTTTGAGTGTTGATAATTATGTGATTTTCATGCTGTCATGGATATGTTATTGTTTTATTTCTTACTTGAAGGATTTCGTACTATTTTTTTAGTTTATCATAAAACTAGTTACGTATCTTCATTTTGGAAGAGTTTTCAATTATGCTAAAATTATCTTCAAACTTATTTTTGAAAAACCCCTTCCATCGAAGGGCGGTTGATGGGCGACCATGTCTTGTATGCTCTTAATTGAAAATCTATTTAAACATGTACATGAAAGGGAGGTAGTATGAGTTATACACTTGATCCTCATCATATTTTCAATTGGTATCCCAATTGATATTTTCATGGTTGTATACTTATCTTTGGTTTTCTATATGTGTAAGCTTCAAAACTTCAAAAAAAAATATCAATTTCTATTGGTATTTAATTTTTCATACATATATATATATGATTTGATTATGCTTACTATATCTTTACATCTTAAAGCACAAATTATATTTATGCTAAGGCTAATTTACTCCTTAATGACTATTAGTTTTCAAATTGGTGCTTTATACAAGCTTATGCATCATTTTCATTGGTATTCCATAAAGGGGGAGAAAACTTCATGTTTTATCTTTCAATCGATTTTATTTCCAATTGGTATCCTACTCCCACACTTTATGACATAAATTAGAATAATATCATTTTTCATCAATATTATTTGGTATATTATTTTTCAATTGGTTTCATATGCTCTTAATGAAAAATACTTTAATTTGAAATATGCTAACATTTTTATTATTGGTATCAAAAATCTTAAATTGGCTTTATTCTAAAATTAGGTATCTTTATTGCAAAATAAATTGTTTAACTAAATAGTTGGTTTATTTTTCAATTGGTATCATATTTCATTTTAAATTGGTATCTACATTGAAATAAGTGATGTTTACATAAAAATATTTGGCTTTCACTTGTTGGAACATGTTTCGATGAAGACATTTGTGGAGCATTTCATTTGGAGCTCTAACACATGACGAATCAAGAGTTCTACATGATCAAGATGTCCCAAGGAGAGTTATATGATGTATTTTATAAAGATGAAATAGCATGTAAAAAGCCTTGACACACACACCATATCAATGTCCATTAGTCGACTAATACCTATCTCAAGTCGACTAATAACTTGTATAGTCGACTTGACAAAAACTATAGTCGACTAATCTTGTGTCCAAATCAGACCCAACTCTCTTTTCTGCATTAGTCGACTTAACAGTCAAACATAGTCGACTAATAGCAAAGTGTAGTCGACTAATCCCTTGCCCCTAGTCGACTAATACCGGGTCCAGTCGACTTATAAGTAGTTGCAGTCGACTTGATTCAGTTATCCAGAAAACTGTTAGTCCAACGTATCTTACCCTAGTCGACTAATACCTAAACATAGTCGACTAATAGTGTGAAAATTGCCTAGTCTAGTCAACTAACTCCATAGGCAAGTCGACTATAGGCAGTTTCTGACCGTTGGACAGTTTTCGTTATCTGGTCTTTTGTGCAACGAATTCCAACGTTCCAATTGTTTGAATTGCACCTATAACTACCCTAACTTACCCTAGACTTCAGCTATATAAAGGGTAGTTAATCCAAAGGCCAAACACCAATCCCAATCTTCAGTTTTCCAAGTCAAAATTCTGTCAAAACTAGAAAACTGAATTTTCCACTTCAGTTCTTCACCAAAAGTCAATTTCCATTGTGAAGTCCTCTGAAGTTTGTCTCCTATACTAGACCTTGTTCACATACACATTCAGTACCAAGGCTTATAGGAAATTTGTAATACTCAAAGCAAGCATTGTACACGGGAGGCTTCTTGGTGTAGAGGCAGTTGTACAAGGTGAAGTTTATTCTCTTGGTGGAAGAGAAGGTGTTCTCTTGGTGAAAGTGAAGATGTACACATTGGCAAAGGGGATTTGTCAAGTGGTGTGCATGGTTGTGATTTTGGGTGTACAAAATTAAGGATAAAGGAAAATCTCAAGCGGGTGGCTTGGGGACTGGATGTAGGTCACGAGGACCGAACCAGGATAAATCTCTCGTGTTTGCGTTTGTCTAACTTTCTGAGATTTACTTTTCCTTTTATTGCAAGTTATTTATTTGCTTAACATTAATCCTTCTTGTTTTAGTTTTGTGTTGACTTGGGTATTTTTAGATCTATAATTGCCAACAGAGATAGTTCCGCATTTGACATCATCTCGGGGACCAACATTTGGTATCAGAGCAGGTCTTACAATTGGTATCAGAGCGGGTACAAGTCAACAACAAAGATGGCAACGGAGTTCTCATCATCCCAATTCAAAGAAGGACATTCTACACAACGTCCACCGCTATTTGACGGATCCAACTACAACTATTGGAAGTGTAGAATGAAGATCTACTTGCAATCGATCAACTACGAACTTTGGAATATCGTAGAAGCATCGTACACCAAACCAACAACCAACTACAGCGCTTGGAGTGAGGCTCAAAAGAAGAATGCGAACTTTGACGCCAAAGCGATGAATGCCTTGTTCTGTGCATTAACTAAAGAAGAGTTCAACCATGTGTCAAAAGTCACTTCTGCACATCAAATATGGCATACTCTTCAGGTAACACACGAAGGCACAAATAAAGTTAAGGAATCTAAAATATCTGTTCTTGTCCACAGGTTTGAATTATTCAAAATGGAGGAGAATGAAACCATATCCGAAATGGTTACAAGATTCACCGACATCACCAATTTCTTAGCATCTCTTGGAAAGGACTACACCCAAGTTGAAAGAGTTCGTAAGATCCTTCGTGCACTCACACCAGAATGGGAGAAGAAGACAACCGCAATTGAAGAAGCCAATGATCTCTCAACTTTGTCGTTAGAAAACCTAATCGGTAATCTAATGGTATATGAAGTGCAATTGGAAGAAAGAAAGAAGGAGGAATGACAACACCGCTCAAAGAAGAAAGAACTCGCCTTCCATGCATCCTCCGACACGGACGATTCCAATGATAATGAAGAGGAGATGGCAATGCTTTCAAAGAAATTCAGGAGATTTCTAAAGTAAGGTAAATTCAAATGTTTTAATTGTAATAAACCAGGTCATATGAAGATGGATTGCTCTTTGCTCAAGAAGAAAAAAAATACAAGAGCAAAAAGTTCAGAAAGAAGAAAAACTACGAAGTATCATCAGAATACAGTGATTCATCTTCCTCAGATGAAGAAGAAACCACTGAACGTGTCAACCTATGTTACATGGCACTAGAAGATGATGAGGTATCATTTTCTGAACTTTCTGATGCATTTCATGAATTGTTTATTGATCTGAAAAATGAAAATTTGAAAAATAAAGTTTTATCAAAGAAAATGAAAAACTTTTAAAAGAAAATTCATGCTATGCTTTACAATATTCTTCTATAAATTCTCAACAAGATGAGTTTGAAAAAGTCATATCATTTTTGAAAAATGAAAATGAGAAGTTTATAAAAGAGAATATTTTTCTGAAAAAGGAAACTGAATCTTTGAATAAAAGGATTTCTATTTTAGATAAAGATATTTCAGTTTTCAAAAAGAAATATGAAGATCTTTTGCAAATGTGACTAAATTCAATAAAGGAAAAGAAAATTGAATGATTTATTATCTTTTCAGAAGTTGTCACATGATAATCATTATGGTATTGGATATAATGAAAAGTCTTCATATGTTAGTAATCCATATGTGAAAAGAAAGTCTAATCATGTTTCAAAAAGAATTAAGACAAAGTTTATATGGATTCCTAAGAATTTAAGTTTTCATGATAAAAATACATATATTGCTTCATACATTCATGATATATGTGATTCTTGCAACTATGTGTATACTAACAGGTGGAAACCAAATTCTAAATGGATTTGAACTCCTAAAGGTTAATATGTTCTTTTATGTTTGGTACCATCTAACGTTTATCTTGCAGGTACCATACAAAAGTTAATAAGGACACACACACACACACACACACACACACACACACACACACACACACACATATATATATATATATATATATACTAATATATTTGTTGCAGGGGGAGAACAAAGTCTTTTCATATTTGTTATAACTCAATTTCTGCAGGGGGAGGAAAATATAACATATTTTCTACAGGGGGAGCACTTGTGCACACAAAGCGTCATCATCAAAAAGGGGGAGAATGTTGGAACATGTTTCGATGAAGACATTTGTGGAGCATTTCATTTGGAGCTCTAACACATGACGAATCAAGAGTTCTACATGATCAAGATGTCCCAAGGAGAGTTGATATGATGTATTTTGTAAAGATGAAATAGCATGTAAAAAGCCTTGACACACACACCATATCAATGTCCATTAGTCAACTAATACCTATCTCAAGTCGACTAATAACTTGTATAGTCGACTTGACAAAAACTATAGTCGACTAATCTTGTGTCCAAATCAGACCCAACTCTCTGTTTCTGCATTAGTCGACTTAACAGTCAAATATAGTCGACTAATAGCAAAGTGTAGTCGACTAATCCCTTGCCCCTAGTCGACTAATACCTGGTCCAGTCGACTTATAAGTAGTTGCAGTCGACTTGATTCAGTTATCCAGAAAACTGTCAATCCAACGTATCTTACCCTAGTCGACTAATACCTAAACATAGTTGACTAATAGTGTGAAAATTGCCTAGTCTAGTCGACTAACTCCATAGGCAAGTCGACTATAGGCAGTTTCTGACTGTTGGATAGTTTTCGTTATCTGGTCTTTTGTGCAACGAATTCCAACGTTCCAATTATTTGAATTGCACCTATAACTACCCTAACTTACCCTAGTCTTCAGCTATATAAAGGGTAGTTAATCCAAAGGCCAAACACCAATCCAAATCTTCAGTTTTCCAAGTCAAAATTCTGTCAAAACCAGAAAACTGAATTTTCCACTTCAGTTCTTCACCAAAAGTCAATTTCCATTGTGAAGTCCTCTGAGGTTTGTCTCCTATACTAGACCTTGTTCACATACACATTCAGTACCAAGGCTTATAGGAAATTTGTAATTCAAAGCAAGCATTGTACACGGGTGGCTTCTTGGTGTAGAGGCAGTTGTACAAGGTGAAGTTTATTCTCTTGGTGGAAGAGAAGGTGTTCTCTTAGTGGAAGAGAAGGTGTACACATTTGGCAAAGAGGATTTGTCAAGTGGTGTGCATGGTTGTGATTTTGGGTGTACAAAATCAAGGATAAAGAAAATCTCAAGCGGGTGGCTTGGAGACTGGATGTAGGTCACGAGAACCGAATCAGGATAAATCTCTCGTGTTTGCGTTTGTCTAACTTTCTGAGATTTACTTTTCCTTTTATTGCAAGTTATTTATTTGCTTAACATTAATCCTTCTTGTTTTAGTTTTGTGTTGACTTGGGTATTTTTAGATCTATAATTGCCAACAGAGATAGTTCCGCATTTGACATCATCTCGGGGACCAACATTTGGTATCAGAGCAGGTCTTACATCACTTTCAATTAGTATCAAAATTATAAAATATTCTCATTTGGTATCAAAATTACAAAATGTTTACAATTGGTATCATGATTTACAATACACACATATATTTCTATTGGTATCAAAACATACAATATTTCATTTTCTATTGGTATCAAAATTTTCCAAGATATTTTCAATTAGTATCTTTTGGTATTTTAAATTTTTTTGTTTATTTTCAATTGGTATCATAATTTGGTATCAAAGTTTTGATATGTATTGCTTATATGCAAAGGGAGCTTAACATCTTCTCTATATATAGATTCATGTTGTGTGTATCTCATTTTGAGGAGCTTGACTGCTCTCTCTATGTCTTACACGTGTGTAGGAGGAGCTTCACATCTCCTTTTATACATTGTATATTATACTTTATGTGGTTAGGGTATAGTCATCTCTTTTCATATAAATGCATGTATGCAGGGGGAGTTAACTTCACGTCTCTCCTCTTCATGAATGTATGTAGCATATACACCTTTATTGTTTTGATTTATGCAAACAGGAAGAAAAATATTATTTATGTCTTTAGTGTTTGTACCCCTTTGTTGAGTTGACAAAAAAGGGAAGAGAAATTTGGAGTTTTTATATATGCATGTTTGTTTAATTTTTTATCTTTTATCATTGACATCAAGAGCATCTTTTGTTAGTATCAAGAGCATGTTTATTTCATTGGTATCAAATATCATGTTTATGCATATTTATGTTGAGAATTCATGACATATCTTTATTGTTTATTGCTATACATGAGTTAAGGGGGAGCTTCTATGAAGCTTAACTTTAATCCATGCATATATAACTCCATGAGTCTTGTCATCATCAAAAAGGGAGATTGTTAGCTCAGAGACCCTTCACTCTAGTTTTGATGATGATTAACTCATGTAGTTATTGTTTACTAATAATCTTGTGATATTTATTTTCAGATATTTGATCAAGATATTAGTAGGTGTGATTAACTTCAATAAAGATTTTTTGGAGCTTTCACAAATAAAGGTGTTTTGGAGCTTTCACATGGTGATTCAAGATCTCGCGCGTTAAGATCGCATTTAGCACTCGGTTGGAGTCAAGCTCGTTGGATCGCGTTTGGATCGAGTCGACTTGGAGACAGAGTTCTACAAGAAGATCTCAGTTTATTTAGTTTAAGATTAGATCTTGTGTAAAGATTAGATAGTATTGATATTCTCAAGTTCGCATACACACACTTGTTTTATAGTTTTATGTGTTTAGTTTTCAGTTTAATCGGTTTCAGTTTTTCATATATATGATTTTCATGAATAGATAGAATCAAAACAAGTTTACATGGGTTAATGTATATTAGATTTGATTTATATACATCTATGCTTCATCTATTTAGAAAAAATTACTTTGATAGCTTATTCATGTGTTTGGAGTTTTATATTTAAAGAAAACTTATTTTTAGATTAAATGTCAAAACATAGATATAATATCTTTCATGTATATTAGATTCTATCCATATATAACATGCTTAAAAGTTATTTCAATATCATGTTTTTGTATTTACATGAGTTTTAAAGAAACGATTTTCCATTTCAAAAATCTAAATTTTGGAAAATACGGCTTTCGGTTTAAGGCAAATTTTCAAGAACATAAAAATGGTTCAAATAGTTTGAAAGATGTGTTGAATTTTTGTCACACATATTTGTATTACAAAGATATAATAAGAACTGATTTTGTGAAATTTATGTGATTTTAAGAGATTTTATTGAAGTCAAAAAGACAAGTTTTCAATCCCTATATTATTGGACCAGGCTGTCTGCCGGTCGACTGGACCGGTCGACCGAGGCAGAAGTCGGTCGACCGGTTCGGTCGACCGACATGCACAGAACGTGCACGTAGCCCAGGCTGGGAGGCCGGTCGACCGAGTCGGTCGACCGCCAGAGAGCTTCTGCTCTTTGGAAATGGCCCTGGTCGACCGGCAGAGAGCTCTGCTCTCTGTTTCTAGTTCCGGTCGATCGACCGGTCGACCGGTGGCTCAACAGTCATGAGTATGACCGTTGGCTGGTCGACCGCCTGGTCGACCGGAAGGGTAAAACTGTCCTTTGCCTGCTACCAACGAGCAGATTTTGTTAGGGCTATATATACCCCATTTCTTGAGCTGTTTTAAATAAGTTTTTAGAGAGCAATTTTTCCCACCTTTACAAGTGTTTAACAGCAAGTTTTTAAAAGAGTTTTTGGTTTCAAAGATCATTCTTTATTTGTTTTAAAAGGGTTGAAAAATTCAAAGAAAAAGAAAGTCTTTGGGAGTTGTTTTGATCTTCATTCATATTTCACTATAGAGTTTTTCTCAAGAGTTTTTCTTTGTAATTTTGATTTTCAAACTCTTTATTTTCTCACACTTGAGCTTATCATATCTATCCTATCTATATGATCTTATTTTAGTGAGAAGAATTGGTTTGTAGTTAAGAGAGACCACCAAGTGTTGTAACCCTCCTTACTTTGTAATATCCCTCTAGTGAGAGGTAATTGTGTTGATATCCCTCTAATGAGAGGTGATTGTGAAAGTTGTATTGGTATTCCTCTTAGTGAAGAGGTGATTGTGATTGTTTGGCTTTGTGCCTATCCCTCAATTGTAAGGTTGATCTTGTGTGGCTTAGTGACTTGCCTCTAGTGAGAGGTTGTATTTGTTAAGAGAGGAGTTGTGTACTCCCAAATTGTATTTGCCCAAATCCTCAGTGGAGGTTTCCTATGTGGGAAGTCCTATGTGGATGATATAGTGAAAATCCTTCTGTGTGAAGACGGAGACGTAGAGCTGGGTGCTCGAACCTCGAAACATATCTTGGTGTTTGCGTTTGATCCACTATCTCTAACTCTCTCTTATATTGTGTCTTGCATCATTTCATATTGTTCATATCATTAATATGCTTAGATTTGTTTGTGTGCCTCACTTGTGTTCAACCAAGAGAGCTTCATATAGCACCTCAAGTCTTATTTAGAGGAATTTAGAGGAGATAGTCCAGAGCCCTTCACCGGGAATTCAGCAACACTCTTTGGTTACACTAAGTGTGTTGCATTTAGTTTTAATTCTACATTATTTGTTATTAGATTAGCCTTATACCTATTCACCCCACCTTTAGGTATACTTTCACAGTGGCATTTGAAGTCAGTCAAGAGCTAACCCTTAATTAATACTTCGAAAAAGATGGAAGCTAGTGCTAGTTTTTGATCGGCCCCGAAGGACAATGGCATTTGAAGTCAGTCAAGAGAAATCCTTAATTAATACTCTGAAAAAGGTTGAAATCTAGTAGTAATTTTTTATTGGGCCCCTCAGGACAGTAGCGTTTGAAGTCAGTCACGTGCAAACACTTAATTAATACTTTGAAAAAGGTGAAATCTAGTGCTAGTTTTTGATCGGGTCCATGAGAACAATGGCATTTGAAGTCAGCCAAGCGAAACCCTTAATTAACACTCTAAAAAATGTTAAAATCTAGTAGTAGTTTTTGATCGGGTCCCTCAGGACAGTGGCGTTTGAAGTCAATCAAGAGCGAAATCGTAATTAATACATCAAAAAAGGTGATATCTAGTGCTAGTTTTTGATCGGGTCCCTGAGGACAACGGCATTTGAAGTCAGTCAAGAGAAACCCATAATTAATACTCTGATAACGGTTGAAATCTAGTAGTAATTTTTTATTGGGTCCCTCAGGAAAGTGGCATTTGGAGTCAGTCAAGAGCAAACCCTTAATTAATACTTCAAAAAGATGAAATCTAGTGCTAGTTTTTGATCGGGTCCATGAAGACAATGGCATTTGAAGTCAGTCAAGAGAAACCCTTAATTAATACTCTGAAAAAGGTTGAAATGTAGTAGGAGTTTTTGATCGGGTCCATCAGGACAGTGGTCTTTGAAGTCAGTCAAGAGCAAACCCTTAATTAATACTTCAAAAAGGTGGAATCTAGCGCTAGTTTTTAATCGGGTCACTGAAGACACTCTCATTCGACATCAATCAAGAGAATCCATTAATTAATGCTCTGAAAAAGGTTGAAATCTTGTAGTAGACAGTGGCGGTTAAAGTCAGTCAAGAGTAAACCCTTAATGGTGCTAGTTTTTGATCGGGTCCTTGAGGACAATGGCATTTGAAGTCAGTCAAAAGAAACCCTTAATTAATACTCTGAAAAAGGTTGAAATCTAATAGTAGTTTTTGATCGGGTCCCTCAAGACAGTGGCAGTTGAAGTCAGTCAAGAGAAAACCCTTAAGTAATACTTTAAAAAAGATGGAATCCAATGTTAATTTTGATCGGGTCCCTAACGATGGCATTTGAAGTCAGTCAAGAGAAACCCTTGGTTAATACTCTGAATAAGGTTGAAATCTAGTAGTAATTTTTGATCGGGTTCCTGAGGACAATGGCATTTGAAGTCAGTGAAGAGAAACCCTTAATTAATACTCTGAAAAAATGTTAAAAATCTAGTAGTAGTTTTTGATCGGGTCTCTCAGGACAGTGGTGTTTGAAGTCAGCCAAGAGCAAACCCTTAATTAATACTCTAAAAAACGTTGAAATCTAGTAGTAGTTTTTGGTTGGGACCCTCAGGACAGTTGCGTTTGAAGTCAGTCAAGAGAAAACCCTTAATTAATGCTTCGAAAAAGGTAGAATCTAGTGCTAGTTTTTTATCGGGTCCCTGAGGACAATGGCATTTGAAGTCAGTCAAGAGAAACCCTTAATTAATTCTCTGAAAAAGGTTGAAATCAATTAGTAGCTTTTAATCGGGTCCCTCAGGACAGTGGCGTTTAAATTAGTCAAAAGCAAACCCTTAATTAATACTTAGACAAGGTGAAATCTAGTGCTACTTTTTGATCAGGTCCCTGAGGACAATGGCATTTGAAGTTAGTCAAGAGAAACCCTTAATTTATACTCTGAAAAAGGTTGAAATCTAGTAGTAGTTTTTGTTCGGGTCCCACAGGATAGTGGCGTTTGAAGTTAGTCAAGAGCAAACCCTTAATTAATATTTCGAAAAAGGTAGAATCTAGTCCTAGTTTTTGATCGGGTCACTAAGGACAATGGCATTTGAAGTCAGTCAAGAGAAACCCTTAATTAATACTATGAAAAAGGTCAAAATCATGTAGTAGTTTTTGGTCGGGTCACTCAGGACAGTGGCGTTTGAAGTCAGTCAAGAGCAAACCCTTAATTAATACTATAGAAAAGGTGGAATCTAGTGTTAGTTTTTGATTAGGTCCCTGAGGATAATGGCACATTTGAAGTCCGTCAAGAGAAACCCTTAATTAAAACTCTGAAAAAGGTTAAAATCTAGTAGTAGTAGTTTTTAATCGGGTCCCTCAGGACAGCCGTTTGAAGTCAGTCAAGAGCAAACCTTAATTAATACTTTGATAAAGGTGGAATCTAGTGCTAGTTTTTGATCGGGTCCCTGAGGACAATGGCTTGAAGTCAGTCAAGAGAAACCCTCAATTAATACTCTGAAAAAGGATAAATCTAGTAGTAGTTTTTGTTCTGTCCCTCTGGACAGTGGCGTTTGAAGTCAGTCAAGAGCAAACTCTTAATTAATACTTCAAAAAAGGTGGAATCTAGTATTAGTTTTCGATCGGGTCCCTGAGGATAATGGAATTTGAAGTCAGTCCAGAGAAACCCTTAATCAATACTCTAAAAAAGGTTAAAATCAAGTAGTAGTTTTTGATCGGGTCCCTCAGGACAGTGGCATTTGAAGTCAGTCAAGAGCAAACCCTTAATTAATACTTTAGAAAAGGTGAAATTTAGTGTTAGTTTTTGATCGGTCCCTGAGGACAATGGCATTTGATAACAGTCAAGAGAAACCCTTAATTAATACTCTTAAAAAGATTGAATTCTAGTAGTAGTTTTGATCGAATCCCTCAGGACAGTGGCATTTGAAGACAGTCAAGAGCAAACCCTTAATTAATACTTCAGAAAAGGTGAAATCTAGTGCTAGTTTTTGATCGGGTCCCTGATTAGTCTACAGTTCTACATTATTATATCACATTTTTTATTGATTTATGATTAAAATGTTTTGAATCTAGACCCTTGCGCACATCAAATGAATATCCGGATGAAAATACCCGAATCTGAGCATATCTGGAAGGTTCCCGAAGCGCCGCGAACCCTCGCACCAAAACTAGGGACCTAGGTCCCTGGTATTGCCGCGAAAACGCGGCTATAGCCACGTTTCCGTGATAATGTGGTGGGCCCACGCGTCGATTTTCGACGCGTGGCCTCATCTCGTCTTCTGGAACCTCCTTTTGCCTATAAATATGGCAGGGTTTGGCCGAAGCATAAGCAGATTTGGAATTAGGCTAGGTTTTTTTTATCTTTTAGTGTAGTGTAGTGTAGGTGTTCTTCTTCTTTTATTTTGTATTTACATTTCTTATTAGATCATGTATTAGGGCAGAGAGATTTAGAGAGAGAAAGAGAGAAATTGATATAATAGATGGTGACAATTTATGTAAAGGTGTCTCCTTTCTTCTCCATTGTAATCTTCTCCATCTTTTACATAATATTTGGCTAATTTTTTCTTCTCATGGCAATCTAACTACTAACCACTAACCATCTAACTACTTAATTGATATTCCATATGAATCTAATTGCCTCTACAAGGTCTTGCTCTTGCAAGAGCCATTGATGACTCATGATGATGGATTCTAACATTCTAACATTTCTAACATCTAATCCACTAACTTACTAACTTGCAATGTCTTCTTTATTTTATGCTCACCTCTAACCAGTTTTAATGATTTAATAGTATCTTACAACTTGTTGTGTGGTATGATGTGTTGTTTGAATGTAGAAGAACAATCTTATGAGCCAGACTTTATATCATCTCTTGAAACCAAGGATTAGTGATGGCCAAGGATCTATGTGAGACAACTATCACTAAGAGGTTAGCATGGTTAGTGGAGCAATTAGTAGTTAGTAGCCATGAGTTTTCTTTTATCTTATTTTAAAAATTAATTTCAAAACTCTTCTTTTATCTTTTCATCGTTGTTTTCACCATCTTCTTTGTTCACCTTTGTTTTCATTTTCTTTACCACAAGCTTCATCTTCTTTTCTATTTTGTTTTTCAAATCACTTCTCTTTCATTTTCACATCGTTGTTTTATCACCTTTTTCATCTATCACTTTTGGATTTCTTTTCTTTTCTTTATTTTTTTATAAATTCTTTAACAAAGAAGACTTGTTAACATAACACGTGAATAAGAACTGTTAATTCTTCTATCGCCTCCTGTCCCTGTTGATTCTACCCATTGAGCCAATGCTATAACGGAAGTATTAAGGGAACATTAGCACATATATAATTACATTGATTTCATGAAATACACATTTTAAAAGTACTGGTTCCGCTCCGATTAAATTTTTGGCGCCGTTGCCGGGGATGGGAATGGGTTAAACTCACGTTTTTGTTAACAATTTCTTCTCTGTTTTTGTGTGCAGGTCAAAGTTTGCAGGAATTTAATATTGTAGAATAACCATTCGCACTACAGCACCCTGCTCTTGAAAGCAGGGATTCAGATTCCAAAGTAATGCCACGCAAATGCAATTTTAGCAGCTCTTCTATGACAAATTGTGGCATTTGTGTATCTTATTGTGCTGGGCTGTGTTTACTGTAATAGCTAGTGGATCTGTATTATTATTTTTCTGCTTTGATTGCCTACACACTGCAATAATTAAAGAACTAAAATACGGTAATTAGACGCTTTAAAATGGTTTAGACATTTGCATTTAGGCACGTGTCAATTCAATTCTAATATACTGTATTTTGTTCTGTTGTTGTGTTCTGAACTGAGGTGTACATATAGCATTGTATATAGCATAGGACAAACACGTGGGTGATTTATCGCTTTGTGTTATACTCTTGTCTATATTGCACACTTGCACGAATTGAAATTAATGGCAAAACCCATACAAGATAAGGTGGAGATTTCATCACCTTTCCTTAGCCCAAAAACCACCTCCCACTCACACAACTCAAGCCCTAATAAAAATTAATAGACATTAGCCCCTAGGGATATCTCAGACTCATTAAGAGATTTACCGAGGGTGGAACTTGTTTTGAATCTTACTCTTCTAAAATCGGTGTCTAAGGTTAGGGATTAAGAGGTTACGCCTTGAAGATACTGTGGTTTAGCGTAATTAAGACCTGTTGCTTACGCACGGATACCTCCCACCGTATTTTGCCCCTACCTGGCCGATTAGCTTGTGGTCGGATTCATAACAACCCACCCCAGGTAATCGACCAGTTAGGAGTCGTCTAGGTCTAGGTCAACTTTAGTATAGGCTTGGTTTTTATTTTCTTTTTTGTTGTTGTTTGTTTTTTCTCTCTGTTTGTGATTGTTTGTGAAATGGAATTCAATAATAATAATTCTTTCAATTCTAGTATGAATCCATACTTCACACCGACCCCATTTGATTCAGATAATTTCAACATGACTTTTTACAATATGAACCAATCAAATATACCGGGTTGGCCTCATCCGAATTAATACAACCCATGCCCTAAATCTTATGACTATAATTTTTAAAATAATTTTAACTCTTCACAGAGTCAATAGGGATCACCTCCCCCAAGTCAAATTTTCAACCACCTTGTCCACAATTTTCACAATCTCCACAATATCCATTTCCCAATTTTACTTCCTATACTCTTTTTCTAGAATCACCATGTGAAGAAAATTTCGCTCTAGAAAAGAGTATAGATGCCAACTTGCAAGAGGCCAAGCGACAATTTCAGAAAATGTTGGCCTCTCTAATTTCATAATATTTTCAAGAGTCTTACTCAGTTTCACCTTCTTATAATGAACAACCATCTGCCCTGAAAACAAGTAAGGCACTCTTGCGTGAGTCCGAGCCATAATCTCAAAATATGTTGGACTCACACTCTTCAAAAAATTTTTAAAACCAAGATTCCTACACTCCCTTTCTAGAACATCCACTTGAAGAAATATCACATCTAGAAAAGAGTATAGAAATCTTGCAGGAGTCCGCACTATAATTTGAAAAATCTTCTTCTCAGTCTATCAATAGGTTGGAAACACAATTGAGTCAATTGGTCAAAATTTTTAGGAATGAAGAAACTCTCTCTTATCAATCTTTGACCAATCCAGATATCTCTAATTCTATCAATTGACCCAGGATTCTTGTTGTTTCGGAAACCAAGATCCCTACACTTCTTTTCTAGAGCATCCACTTGAAGAAACATTACATCTAGAAAAGAGTATAAAAATCTTGTAGGAGTCCGCGCTACAATTTCAAAAATCTTCTTCTCAATCTATCAATAGGTTAGAGACATAATTGAATAAATTGGTCAAATTTATAGGAATGAGAAAACTCTATCTTATCAATCTTTGACTAATTCAGATATCTCTAACTCTATTGATCTGACCCGGGACTCTTGTTATTTTGGAACGAAGATTAAATTTTAGCACATCCGTCTGAACTTGACCAAACTTCAAATGTTGAAAATCCCATTGATATTTTGATAAGTTATCTTTTTCTTGAGATTGAACTTGAGCATGAATATGATCCTGAACCTCAATTTGATAATTCACTTTCACTTCCTGATTCTATAATGATTGAGGTTTTTTTACCGAATTTTAGACTTTTTTTCGAGTCAACATTGAATCCTGTGCCAATCCATTATAAAATTGAATCACCAATCTTTTATGATCAATAAATTGAACTTGACCAATTTTATACTTTTGAATGTCCCTGTACGCGCACGAAAAATCGAAAGAGGATTCGCTGTAAAATTTCCTTGGATCAATTGAAAGATTACAACAAAACAGTTTTTCCGGACTACAAGGGAGGGAGGATGTTGAGTCTTGAATTCTCCCTTTATTTAAGGCTGGGTTCTTTAAGTGGCGGTGGAGAGTGAATCTTGTTCTCCGTTGACCGGGTGAACGTTGAGATCTTCCAGGGCTCTTCTCTTCGGGTGGTTGACGGAGTAACACAGCTCTGTCGACCAAAACTCTCAAAGAGATTGTCGGCAAAGACTAACTTGAACACAGCAAGTTTTCTGAAGGGTTGGACTCTCTCTCCTTTCTCTCAGAGTTCTTTTCTCTCAAAAAAAAATCCAACCCCTTCTTCATAGCAACGGGGCTATTTATAGAGGTTTCAGGGGCGTACGTGCCTCCTAAAAATACTCCGTAATGGGGGCTAACTTTTCCCATTATGTGGGCCGTGATTGACCCTATAACCGGGACGGTTACAACTGAGACGCGGGTTTCGACCCTCGCGCCTTGGTACTGCTGAGACGCGGGTTTCGACCCACACGCCTTGGTGTGGCTGAGACGCGGGTTTCAACCCACGCGCCTTGGTGCTGCTGTGACGCGGGTTTCGACCCACGCGCCTTAGTGCGGCTGAGACGCGGGTTTCAACCCACGCGCATTGGTGCTGCTGAGACGCAGGTTTCGACCCACGCGCCTTGGTGCGGCTGAGACGCGGGTTTCAACCCACGCGCCTTGGTGCTGCTGTGACGCGGGTTTCGACCCTCGCGCCTTGATGCTGAGACGCGGCCAAAATTAGCTTTGCGTCTAGAACTTGGAATTCTGCTTTTCAATGGCTTGTCTTTTAGTGATTTTTAGATAGCCTACAGAACCCCCTCCAAAGTTTTCGACATTCCGCAGTTAAGTGGGACGGATTTCGAAATACTTTGGACTCTAACTGAACTCACCCTTATGACTGGACTGTCAATGCTCCGGGTTTGATCTTATCTGGAGTATGGTCTTCGTGAGTGTACTGTGAAACTCTCTGAAGCCACCAAAGTTGATCGTTTTGAGTGTCTAGATGCACAGTCTAAACCTCCCCGATTGCTTTAAGTCTGTCATGGGTGCACTTTAAGTCAGGAGTGGACAGTCGTCTGCTTGTGCCAGTGTACTGTTGAACCGATTTGCAGAAGCAAGGACTGAACGCCAGTTCTTTTAGGACGCAAGGATAGTACTGCTTTTTAAAGATGCGACTTTCATAGGGTGCATCTTTGGAATGAAAACGCGACTGTTATTCCATAAGGCAGACGCAATTTTTGTCTGGGTTGGAAGGATGCGAACTTCGGAGAGATGCATCTTTTTAGAGTGAAGCCGCGACTCTCTGGACGCAACTATGGCCGTGCTGAAAGGATGCGTCCATTGAAGAGGCGCGACTGTTGGGTGCGAATCCTCGCCATACCATGAGTGCACTGCCACGTGTTCTGTGGAACCGACGGGACACCTTCTTTTTGGCGTGCAAACTTCATGCTGCATTAAATGCACTATCCACGCGTCAGGCGGTGATTCGACATCGAGCCAAGCGCCGCGTATCTTTGCGAATCGTCGTGCCTATAAATGGCAACAGTCGTCGAGAGAGAGTCATCATATAGTTCCCCTTCGTCTACGAGCGCCTTTGTTAGGGTTTGAGAAAAGAGCTTCTTTGTTCTCTCTTCTTCCATCTAACATCAGATTTTTGATTTGCAATGGCGCCCAAGGCTAAGCAAACTGCTTCGTCTTCAAAGGCGATTGTCGCCGAGACTCAAAGGGGCGGTTCCTCCATGCAGGAAGCCCCTATTTCAGGTATAATGCCATTAGGCTTAATTTTTCGCCATTAAAAGGGTTTACAGAGTTCTTGTAACTCTAAAAATCCCTTTTTTGAAGAAGACCCGCCAACGCGGGCTCGGGCCCGTGTTTGATTCTCAGACGCGGTTCTTGAGTTTAATAAACAAGGCGTGGGTTTGATGACCCTGCTGCTTTCTCTGCTCGTGTATGCGTTTGTTTATTGAACACAGGGCCCCAGTAAGCCTTGCGTTCCGGACTTATCAATTGGAATGTTTCTAATTGTGAAAGATTCGGACGCAGACTTGAATCTTGTACTTTGTGACATCAGATGCTGGTTTTCGTGAATCTTGCGCCTGAGTCAAGTACTTAGAGATTTTTCATAAGTCTTAGATTTTCAAAACGCGGACTCCATGCTGGCCCTGCGGTCCTCAGGTCCGGACGCGGATCTGAACAATCTCTGCGTCTGGAATCTCTTCTGCGTCCGAATTATAGACACTTAATCATTTTCATTTAGATTTCTGATCAAGTGTCATTTTCTTATGCAGTGTGATATTCCTCCAATCCACTCTCCAAGAAGTGCCACTTCGGGCACGTAGGTGGTGTTGACCGCGATTTAACCTTCGTGCTGCAAAGGACTGCTCCCGTGACTGCTGACAAGTCGAAGGAGCGAAGGGAGAGGCTCTCCAAAGTTGACCCGGCGACCCTCCGGGAGCTCATGACTGACGCGGCATTCACAACGGATTCTCGCGTTCCGATGAAGAAACCTGCCTTCTTCTTCGGAGACAACATTAGCGAGGGTGGCTATACCTTGCATGACGGAGATTATAAATGGCTGCGTCAGATAGAGGGTAAAAGGTTCTTTCTGCCGAACATGGAGAGAATGTACCCATTATCTTATCTCCAGCATATGTCTGTCCCTCGGCCAATGGTGTGGGCGATTACCCGATCTGTCCCCGAAGTTTCTCTTGGCACCCTGGGCTCCAGGAAGGTATATAATGCTGGTCATGATAAGGAGGCTTTCGGCCTGTTTTCCGGGCTGCTCAGGTCCGAGCACCCAGTAGGAGAAACTCCTAAACTCGGCACCACCTTCCTCATTGTATTCATGAAAGCGGGGGGTGATTTTCCGATCGATTTCCGTCCGCTCGAGTGGGTTCATTCCACTGAGAAGTATTGGTGGGGTAGGATGGTGAGTTTCGTCCTTGCTGATCTTGGAGGTCTGTTGGAGAATGTGGAATTGTACCAAGCGGTCAGGGCCGTACAGTATGGCATTCCACCGAGTTCTCAAAATTTCTTTGGGATCCTGGAGCGTTACAATCCTCTGACAGGGACATTCTTTACTCCGTCGGAGAGATGGGTCTTGTCCTGCATGAGTTGCACGAAGTCTCAGGGCTGGTAATGGGGGATACTCCCTATGAGGAATACGTCCCGACCTCTGAGGAGCTTCACCTCTTGAAGAAAGAGTTTCCTTAGGTGTACGAGACTTATTGGGAGGTGTTATGTCACTTTCACATTTGTGGCCAGATAACTTCTTGGAGGACGAGGGGAGTTAAGCAACTGTCTTGGGCAAGTTACTTGTTTAATGGTGTCAATCAGAAGGACCAACCAGTGACCCGACTGGCTCCCAGCTCCGACGAAGAGATTGCCGACAGGATCAAGGCTTCTGTAGACTCCTACACCACAGAGTCGAATGAGGATACTTACAAACCTGATACGATTTTTGAAAGTTTCCATCACCAAGCCCGGACCCCCTATCTCCAATCGGGCACTGTTAGCGGGCTTCTTAATGTTGTGGTTGAAACGTACTGCCACATGAAGTCATCGTTGCTGACGTGGTGTATCCGGCGGTGCTCTTGGCTTATGGTAAGTCCATAGCCCTCCTCCCGGCCATGGCGGCCGGTATTCAAAGCGGGTTGCGGGCCTTAGTTCAGAGTCTATGCAGGGTAGAGAAGGTTGTCGACTCCCAGGGTAAGCCGATTGTTGACTCAGAGGGGAGGCCGATAGTAAAGCGTCCCAACCCTCAGGTCGAGCTTCCCTACACGTACCTAATGGCTTGGTACGTTATGCACTGTCCCTCTCTGATGACGCGGGTGTCTTGGTGAGAGGGATTTATCCCTTTCGTACAGCGGTTGGAGAGTTCAAGCTGGTGTAATACTTATATGTACTACATTCGGAAGTGCATTCTAGCTGCTTCGAACTACCAACTCAATCGCTGCTTCCCCGAGATTACTGGTGCATCTTATGGGGACCAATTTGCCGACCTGGTGGGTCCAGACAACTTTACAAGGCTGTCATCGGGACCAGCTGATCAATATTCGGCCTGGGTATGTGCTTTTTCGGCAAGGGAATTCGTGCACAATCGAGCCGTACATGCCGAATCGCTTCGCTCGACAGTTCGGCTATGATCAGTTATATGTCGGCAACCCCAATGCTCAACTCGCCTTCAGTGGGAATTTGTTTGAAGGTGCTCGGGCTTGGTATTATAGTGTGGCTGGAGGGACGGAAGCACTTTTTCGTCTGCCTTTGAAGGGGTCGAAAGGCTGTACAAGCCTCAGCTTCTGCATCTGGTACTTCCAAGCCAACCAAATGCCTGACTTCTCACCGGAGTACTCATGCATTGAGAGTATCAATACATCTTATGAAGCAAAGTCAGTGTCCAATAAGCGCTCGCGAGGCGTAGATGAATATCGGGCGGCTCAAAAGGAGGCCAAAAGGGTGTCAAGGGGGAGCCGAGAGCAGCAAAGGGTCGACAGGCAGTGCATAAACGTCATCAGGGCTCTACTTCCATCGTTGAGCCTGCCCCCAAGAAGGGCCGGAGAAACTTGGCGGCCGAAGTTTTCTTGTCCGAGGCCATCCCTTCTGGCATTGAGGAGCAGAGGAAGAAGAGAAGGAGGATAGTGCCCCTCTTGTTCGCACTCGTAGATTGCGCAGCAGGGGCCCCGCATTCTTAGAAGAAGGGGAATTTGCTGACGAACCTACCGCAGCTGACGAACCCACCGCAGCTGACGAACCCACCGCAGCTGATGATGCTGAGCAGCTTGAGGCTGACCTGGTGGGAAGGGGTGATGTTGAAATTCCAAGGGTCTCAACTCAACCAGGGTCTTCCTCGGCTCATGAAAGAAGAGATGAGGCACAACAGCCTGGGTCCCCTGGTATTTTAATGTCCAGCTCACGGGTAATTGACCCCTCCCCTACTACTAGGGTATTTGGCGACAGGGCCCCGATTGCCGAGGCTTCTCGCGTTGAACTATCGTCTTCATCGTCCGAAGAGGGCGAGTATGATTCAGGCGATGAAGTCGATTTCGGCGATGAACCCGCTCTTCCAGATCTGAGCAAATTCTCACATATCTCGGAGGAAGAAATATACGGGTGTGATCCGACGATGGCGTTATCACAAGCGGCAACTGCTCCTGCTGAAGGTACTCTTATAGTCTTGTTGACCCGGTTTCCCTTTTTAACTAGGGAACAGGTTCTGACGTTTTCTCTTTATGCTGCAGGGTTGGCCGCGGACAGCGAGGCTGCGACCTTCTCCCATATCGAGGAGATGATACAGGAGCTGGCCCAGCAGGAGGGTGTTGAGGCTGCTGCTGAGATGTCTCAAGAGAGGGCAATTATTGAGGTTGGGGAGGCCTCAACCTTGCAAGATTTGCCCAGGGATCTACCGTCTTTGGACCCTCGGCTTGGTAAGGAAATATTGACGCTTTGAATATTTTCCTTTTATTGTCATGACTGACGTTCTGGTGATTTGCAGAGAGCGCTGAGGAAGCTCAGGCAGAGGACTTGGCAGTCAGCGTCGACTCAGCAGAGGCAGCCAGCGTCGAGCTCGCAGGTAGTGCAATTCAACCCTCGACTGAGGGTTTCGGAGAAGTCAGGTTCGCTGCTACTTCAGCCGCCGTGGAGGCTGCTATGACGGCAACCGCCCCGGAAGTGCCGGTGACCATCTTAGCTTCTGTCGCGCCTGTTGTTGACCCTACTCCTGCACAAGATGAGTTGATTCCCATCCCTCGCCCTGTGATAGAAAGGGGATCTGGGAGCACATCAGCGGAATTCTCCTCGGCCGGAGATATCATGGAAGAACTGACACGTCAAATTGTGCGGCAGTTCTTTGCTTCCATGCGATCGTGTATTGATCTCATCCTCTCTGGGGGCAGTTCTTTCGAATTTGCCCGAATGCTTCTTGAGAATTTGATCGAGAACATCGGTCATACTGGAGGTCCTTCACAGGCTAGGGCGTGTCTGCTGCTGGTGGAGCAGTTGGGGAGTGATCTGAAAGAGCTTAAGTCTTTGGAGGACGCCAGCTCAGTTACGAGGCCCGGGGAACCTTGACTAGGCTTCTCGCTGCTCAAGAATAGGAGCGGAAGGAGATGGAGGAACAAATAGCCGAAGAGACTCACCATCTCCAACATTTCAAGCGGACCATCAAAAGCTGATTGGTGATTCAAGGGAATCTGAACTCGTCATGCAGAGCGCAGAGCAGGTTATCATCAGTGCTCGGGCTACCATAGCCAAAGCAGAAGCCTTGATTGCAATCAATGAGCAGAAGCTTGCCACTACCAGGAAGAAGCTGGAAAGGTTGGAGGTTGCCAAGATGCAGGTTGAAGAAAACCTCTCCACTCACTCCTCCAGGTTGGAATCCCTACGAGCGCAACTGGCTGCAAGGAGATTTTTGTCCGAGGAGGAGCTGCGGGCTCAGGCTCTCATGGAAGCTAAGAAGGCGCGTCAACATGAGATGCATCGCCTTCGAGAACAAATCCGTTCTTTGGCTAATCAAGATTATTAGCCTCCCCCCTCTTTTACTTTTGTAAAGAAAAGGACACTCTATTCACCAAGAGTGTTTGTATTTACTTTTACATTTTGAATAATAAAAGTTTTGAAATTTTTTTTTACCTTCATTGCCCCGCTGTAGATGAATCCGACCTCTCAATTGTAGTCTTTGGTTGTGCTCTCTGACTGATTGTGAATAACAAACTTAGGTAGAACTAAGTTCTTTTTTTGATGGGATGCGGCACCGTTCCAAAGAAAGGTGCAGTTCTGAGGAACGCGACTTTGACCTGCCAGTGAGGACGCGGTTCAAGTTGACGCGAAAGACGCAGCTTTGAGTGTGACTCCTTGGCCGCAGTCCTTAAATTTATCCAGGCGCAGGAATCAGGATGCATCAAGAATGTGGTCTTACGCTCCTTGAAGTTGGCGCAGACATATAAGAGGACACGACGCTGGGTCTTTGACCTGGTGCAAACCCATCATCATCTCGCCATGTCGACGCAGCTCCAAGATACCTGTGACTGCCATGGGCTTTCTCTTATCGAAAGCACAAGTCTCAGAACACTGCTTTATGTGATTTCCAACCGTAACTCCCGGGCTGGGTTCCTTTTGCTAATGGACGCAGCTTTGAATCACTCTTAAGAGACGCGGAGGGTCTTTGAACGCGACTCTCATGCCTGCGTTTTGGTGCAACTTCCCAAACGTTACATGCAGCCTGTCATAAAGATTTATTGGATTTTTAAACGTCAAATCGTTGTTGACGATTGGGGACTCGCACCATTCGATGTTTCCCGAAGCGACCGTCCACGCGTCGGCTCTTCATTGGGTTTGGGTGTTAATGCCTTTTAATGCAAAACCGGCGCTAGCGGTTAGAGATCTGCGTTTTTGATGCTTTCGAAGCGACGATACACACGTCAGCCTTCCATTGGGCTTTGACACTCGTGCGGTCATTAAGGCCGACGGTTCTGATTAGTGAGCCATTAATTATAGGCTTTGTAGCTTGCCTATAAATAGGACTTACCTCCTTCCTTTAGCAGTCCCTACTTGGACTATTTTCTTTTAAAAAGCGAGTGCTCTGAGAGACTCCATCTTCTCCCTTCAAGGACTTTACCAGGGGCTTGCCTCCATGGACGAAGATGACCCAGAGCTTTCATGCTTCTGTTTGGTCTCTTCGGAAGATTACCACTGTCAAGTGATTTCAATAACAGAAAGCGTCTCCTTGAGCACCTTTTATGTCCGCGCTTCGATGCAGAGAGCTCAGCTCTTAATAGAGGCCTTTGCGGGTACGCCTTCTCAGTTTGCCATGACATTTTTAACCCAACTAAGTTTGAATTTTGATATCTCTTAAAGAGATTCATCATCTGGATTTTCTCCTAAAGTCTTAGTTGGTGCATTCCTTTTGGAAGTTGCGCCATTTGACTTAAACTTCTCTGGACGCGAGTATAGTAGACTTAGGCGCCTGGCCGCGGGTTTTGCACATAGAGCTCGCGTCTTGAGGCTGTCGACTTAGGAGAATTTCAACTCAGACTGGAGGTCTCAGGCCTGAATCTTGCAACTGCTGTTCATCTGACAGGGAGACGGTAATTTTCGCGTCTGATTCTCTTCGGGTCTCATATTTTAGACGCGGGTACAAAACTGTGGTCGAACTCTGTATGTTGTCACAGTTTGATCACGTCTGTTTCTGCCGCTGCAGAAGTTTGGTTCGCTGCGCGGGTCATTCCTGCGTTTGAAGATTTCAGCAATAACTGCATCTGTCACTTAGTTTTTCTGTTGAAGTATACTAAGCTTCAGATCTTCTAATTTTTGTTTGCTTCATGCAGGTAGGCTTGATCATCCTTTTTCATGTTCGCTGGGCCCTTGGGAGAATATATCGGCCAGCGAACTTGGTCGATGGTCGACCACAGGAGAAGAAGTCATGACTCCTGCCTTTAGGAGATTGGGACCGGACCCTCGCCAAGATCTCTTTGGATTCAATGCACCAGTCATGCTTCTTGGCATGGCATGGTCAGAGTGAGTATGGCGGGGGTATAGTGGTGGTTATGTCCTTGGATTCTCCCTTCACCTACCCCAGAAGTGACATCGATGAGGACTCCATGCTCATTGAATGACTTTCTGGTGGTGGAGATGTTCATCAACGAAGGATCATACCCCGCTGCTTCGGATGGTCAGGTGGAATCAGAAAATTCTGCCGCGTTTCAATCTCAAGAACACCATTACTCTTGGTCAATGATGGGCTCTTTCGATGTTTACATCATGCGTCGTGGTGCAATCAATCATCCGAACGCAGTTACAGTGCTCCACCATCTTTGGGGCCCTTTCAAACATCTTGTATTTGGAGTAATGAATCCAGCTTCAAAGAGTGAGTGCAACCTTTGAGAGAAAGGGACTTCTTGTGTACTCCTGTATTATAACACTCAATCTTATTGTATAAGAGAGCGTTTTGTATCACTTTCATATGCCTGGATATAAATAAAAGTGACACTTTTCTTTTTGTCTCTTCTATTGTCTTGAACTCTCTCTTTTCTTTTTAGTCAGACGCATAGAAGCAAAGAATCTTTGGCTTGTCAAAACTATGATGATAATCTTAACAAGTCAAATTTTATGAAGAAAGATCCTATTTCAAGAACCCCACAATACTGTCAGAGGTGTAATATTAACTTGACAAGGATAAAATGATTTTTAGTGGACCTGCCACTTTATAAAAGAAAGTAACAGGTTGAATTGGTACCCCCAGGGAAGGTGAGCTTTTATCAAAGGTTTAAGCTCAACTGAAGAGTTGATGAAAACACTGTTAACGGTGTAATATTAACCTAACAATTTTTTTTAGGTAGACTTGTTGTTCTGTTAAGGAGAATAACAAGTGAGACTAGGCTCGCGGGGAGTCTAGGAAAGTCTTTACCGTTAGAGGTGTGATATTAACTTAACGGGTTGAATGTAGTCTTGTCAGAAGTGTAATGTTAACTTGACAAGGATGTGAGTCAGAGATGTGATATAACTTGACTCAAAAGCTTTTCAGTTTTATTTGGGAAAACTAAAAGTGTCACTGTCATAGGTGTAATGTTTAACTTGACAATGGGGGTAATGCTAGAGGTGTAATATTAAACTTGGCATTGGTCATCTCGACTTTGACAAGGAAGTCCGAGGGAAAGTCATGGCCTTAAGTGTATTGTTGAACTTAGCAATGACCTGGATGCTAGAGGTGTAGTGTTAAACGTAGCATTATTCATTTCAGCCTCGATATGGAAGACTGAAGAAAAGATGACTGTCAGAGGTGTGATGTTAACTTGACAGAACTCGATGTACTATTTAGAAGTATAATGTTAACTTAACAGTAATTTGTCAGAGGTGTGATATTAACTTGACAGAAATTGATTTGCGATATGAGCAATTTGAGGACCTGTCATTCTATTAATGAGAATTGACAAGTGAATTTGAAGTGCCAGAGGTATAATGTTAAGTTGGCAAGTTTGAAAGCTTGTTACTCCATGTAGAGTTGACAAGCAAAGTTTGTACTCGACAAGAGGTATTGAAAGTTTTCATTACCAGAGGTATAATGTTAACTTGGTAATGATTGTATTTTATAGACCTACCATTCTGTGGATGAGATTGGTAAGAGATTTTTTAGAGGGAAGAGCGGAACTACATCCACTTAGGACTTTTAGCAAACCCTCAGCTGTCAACGGTTTGATACACCTTTACCAACCACCGTTTGAGTTGGGTTAGCCATGCTATTCCCCTCAGCATGATGAGTTGTCGAAGACTTAAGTTGGGCTTAAAAGCCAACATTTCCTCTATCCTTAGCCGTCGGAGGCGTCGGATCAAATGGGAACATGTCCCTTAGGATTTTTAGCAAATCCTCAGCTGTCAACGGGTTTGATATGCTTTTACCAACTACCGTTTGAGTTGGGCTAGCCATGCTATTCCCCTCAGCATGATGAGTTTGTCGAAGACTTATGTTGGGCTTAGAAGCTAACATTTCCTCTATCCTTAGCCGTCGGAGGCGTCGGATGTTAATGAAGAGCTCTTCTTGTTTTGATCAGAGGTGTACTTTTAACTTGATTGGAGGAGTACTATTAGGATAGTACTTCTTCAAGAATATTCCATTATCGGCATCATGAGTGTATCACCATTTGAAATTATGAGGCGATATGATCCATTTGAGTAGACTGACTCCACTACAAATGGTCCTTCCATTTGGGTTGAAATTTCTTTTGTCTTATGTGTCATCACCATAGGTCGTCTGATAGCTAAGACAAGATCGCCTTTCTTGAAAGTTCACACTTTGACTTTCTTGTTGAAGGCTCTGGTAATCCGAGCTTGGTAGAGCTCGATTTGTTATTGGGCCTGCAGACGTTTGTCATCTAAGGCCTCCAATTCCTGGAGTCGCTGTCGATGCTTCTCCTCATTTGTCATCTCTGCTGTTAGGGCGACGCGTAGAGATGGAATTTGGACTTCCAGTGGAAGCACGGCTTCACACCCGTATACCAAAGAGAATGGCGTAGCTTTAGTTGGGTTCGAACAGTTGTGCGATAAGCCCATAAGCATTCACCTAGCTTATCGTCCCAGTCACGTTGACTTTTCGAGACGAATTTCTTGAGAAGTTTGCCGATGGTCTTGTTGAAAGCTTCTGCGAGACCATTAGCGGTGGGTAGTATGCCGTTGAGGACACACTCTGGATTCTGAACTTGGCGCAGAATCTCTGGAAAGCCTGGCTGATGAACTGGGGTCCGTTGTCATGGACAATTCGTCGAGGTACACCAAAACGATAAATGACGTGATGTTTAACGAATTTGATCACATCAGATGACTTCACCTCCTTCAAAGGAACGACCTCAGCCCATTTGGAGAAGTAATCGGTTATTGCCAAAATAAACCGATGTCCTTTTGATGATGGAGGGCTGATAGGGCCAACCACATCCATCCCCCACATTTCAAATGGCCAAGTAGAAGTCGTGGAGTGAAGGTAGCCTGGCGCTTGATGGATGTAATCGCCATGTATTTGGCAGGCGTGACATCTTTTAGCATAAGTGATGGCATCAGCGATCATCTTAGGCCAATAATATCCCAGCCTTTGAGTCGGTATGCAAGTTTTGGGCCAGGTTGATGGGCTCCACACATACCGTCATGGGCTTCTGTCAATATTTCTGTTGCCTTTGGTGAAAGGCAGCGGAGCAAGATCCCGTCGTGCGATCGACGATACAATGTTCATGTAATCGCATTATAGTAGAATTTGGGGGCTTTCCTTCGAATGGCAGCCGCTTCCTTGGTGTCCTCAGGCAAGATGCCATAAAGGACATAATCAATGTAGGGGAATCGCCAGTCTCTAGGCTCTGGACTGATTGACAATTCCAGCGCTTCTTTGTTTTGAGAATCTCCTGTTGGCTCCTGGTAATCCTCAGGAGCAATTCTCGGGCAATACAGGTCGTGGCTGTGGACAAATATCTTCTCCACTGTTCCAGCCGGTAGAGCTAAAGAGGCAGCGAGAGACGCCAGTGCGTCTGCATGCGCATTTTGCTTGCGTGGTACATGGTCGATGTAGAAGTTTGTAAACTTCCCAGCCATGTGGACGGTTGCGTTGTAATAGGGTACTAGGTCTTCATGTCTGACTTCATACTCCCCGCGAACCTGGCTAACGATGAGTTTGAGTCACCATATGCCTCGAGATTTTTAACGCCAATCTCATCGGCGAGTTGCATCCCAATCAAGAGGGCATTGTACTCCGCTACATTATTGGAGCAGGGCTCGGTTAACGAGACAGCTCGAGGAATCACATAGTTCTGTGGGGAGACGAGTACTACTCCTACTCCTACCACTATATGTCCTTTTGGGCTTGTTCTCGATGCACCGTCAAAGAAAAGTTGCCACACCTGCCCTTCGAAGGATGTCTGGGTCTGGCAGACTTCAGCGACCTCGTCTGGGAGATCTTCGTAAAGTTGGGCTACCCTCGATCTGGATGCTCAGCCAGAAAATCCGCCGCTGCTTGACCCTTCACGGCTTTTTGTGGTAAAAAGTGCATTTCATATTGGATAGCAATATGGCCTATTTTGCCAGCCGGCCGTTCAATGATGAAGGCTTTGTCATAAGTAACCTCAAGGGGTTGACTTTTGAGATGACGTTATTGTTTGGCCTACCAAATAGTGTCGCATTTTCTAAATAGCAAACACCAATGCCAAACACTCTTTCTCGATTGGGTTGTACCGATGTTCGGCTCCGATCATTGTTCTACTCAAATAGTAGATTGCTTGCTCTCATCCTTGATCATCATTCTGAGCTAGTAGAGCTCCTAAAGAATGATCCATTGCTCGGACGTATACCAGGAAAGGTTTTCCAGACATCGGAGCTATAAGGACTGGCGGTTGTGTGAGGTACTGTTTAATTTTCTCAAATGCTTGCTGGCAAGTGCTATCCCAAATGAACGAAACACCTTTCTTCATTAACTTGGAAAAGGGTTGGCATCTTCCGGAGAGATTTGATATAACCTTCGGATGTACGCCAATCGACCTTGCAATCCCCTGAGCTCCTTGAGGTTTCTCGGAGGTTGCATTTCCTGGATAGCGCGAACCTTTTTTGGGTCCACATGAATCCCCGTAGAGGTTACTACAAAACCCTAGGAATTTTCCACTGGCCACCCCCAGGAAGGACTTGGTGGGGTTCATCTTCAATTGATGAGCCCGCATGATACCAAAGACAGCCTTCAGGTCAGATATGTGATCACCTTTAGCGCGGCTTTTTACTGCAATATCATCAACATAACATTCCACCGTTTGCGCATGTGCTGATGGAAAATGGCATTCATGGCCCTTTGATATGTTGCCCCTGCATTCTTCAGTCCGAAGGGCATGACGGTATAGCAGTAGACCCCTAGTGGTGTTCTGAAGGAGGTGTGCTTTTCGTCATCAGGATACATTTTGATTTGATTATATCCTGAGAATCCGTCCATGAAGGACATTCGTTCGAATCCACATGTATTGTCAATCATGACATCTGTGATTGGCAGTGGGAATTCGTCCTTGGGACAGGCCTCGTTCAGATCACGAAAATCGATGCAGATTCGGATCTTTCCGTTCTTCTTGGCAACGGGGACGATGTTGGCTACCCAGTCGGGATGTTGTTCTTCCCTGATGAAGCCAGAATCTATAAGCTTTCTGACTTCTGATTGAATTGCCTCCATTATCTCTGGGCGGAATCGTCGCTGTTGTTGTTTGACGGGCTTTACGTCCGAATTGATGTTGAGGCGGTGCATAGCCACTTGAGGATCAAGTCCGGGCATGTCTTCGTAATTCCAGGCGAAGACGTCTATATACTCTTGTACAAGAGATATTAGATCCTTTTTCTCCGAAGGTGACAGGCCGTCACTTATGAAGATGGGCTTAGGATTAGCCTCATCCCCCAGATTGATCTGAACAACCTTGTCTTCTGTGGGTGGCTCTCGCTGTTCAAAGCGGGTATCCCAAAGAGTATTTAAATGTTTGATCCAAGGATCTGTATCGGATTGGATCACTTCTTCATCTCCGTCTTCCAGGTGGCTTGTTGAAACCATGTTCACTGAAAGTTCTCTGAAGATGTTGCCGACACTGACATCTGACTCCCATGATGACGTTCCTGAAGAGTAATCGTGACCCGATGACTCTCCAGAATCAGGGGCTGATGGAGCCGGAGTTGATACATAGCCCAACCCCCTGCGAGTCTGATGATAATAATCGGGCGCTTTTCCTTTCGGCACAAAGGATCGAAGTAGCGTTCTCCTTCCTTTGCCAAAGTTCAACCCGGGTCCGCTTGTTAGATTATATCCCATGTTTTTCATTATTGTGAGTGCCTTTGGCTCATAATGACTGAACTGAGGGATTCCTGCTCGCCTTCTGATTCTTCATGGGTCATCGGTTTGGATTCAATTCGTCCGAAAAGGATTGGTCTTTGGCCTTTCCGTCTTGCTGGAACCATGAATACAGCTTCTTGCGCATCACCGGCATTTCGACATGTCTCGAAAGATGATTTCATTGGTACATGCAATGATACCAAAGCATCCATTGCCGGCCAGATCATCATCCACATCAGTGCTAGTGTCTGAAGGCACTGAATCAGATGCAAATACAGAGAAATACGCCAAATCTAATTCTTCATTAATATACCATCCGCCTACATCGTCGGTGGTATTATCAGTATCGAGCTTATTAGTGCTCGTTACAGGTGGATCTAGCTCCCACATGCACTCTTCTTCTTCGAGCTTCGGTGTCAGCTTCGTTACCAGAGTCGGGCTCCTCTGGTTGCGGGATTTCATCTGTGTCTATAAATTCCTGGTACAGGAGGGAATCTGTGAAATAATTCTCCACTCCCTTGAACAGATGCCTTTCGGCAATCAACGTTCGCACCTTTCCACTTCTGTCAATGTATTTCATGACTTGGTGGAGAGTAGAGGGAACGACAGAATTGCGATGAATCCACGGTCGTCCCAGCAACAAGTTGTAGGAGGTGTCAGCATCTGTGACGTAGCATGTCACCTCTGACTTTAGGTCTCCAATCTGGCATTTGAGCTTGACCTTCCCCATTGGACGGGTACTATTGGCATTGAACCCGTAAATAGTAGTCTGGGTGGCGCTCAAACGGTGAGTAGGAATCCCGAGATGTTGCATGACTCGGCGAGGCATAATGCTCAATGTGGACCCGGGATCTACCTGAATGCGGTTCACCTCAGATGATCCAATATACCCTGCGAAGTAAAGGGGTCGATCATGTTTCCCTTTGACTTGCATATCATCTGTCGTGAAGGTGATGCAGGGAATATTTTGGGAGGCGTGGAGGCAATCCTCTACATCTTCCTCCTTTGGCCCGATCGGTACCTAGGTCATGAAGACCTCAGCATTAGCCAGAGCTTCTTGTAGAGCTTCTCCGGTCGACTTTGATAGCCTAAGAAGCTCATAAAGCGTAATTCGCGCCGGGATGTTGGCTAGTTGAGCCAGGACATCAAAGCGGTAAGGTGCTGTGGATCCTTCCACTAAGTCTTTTGAAAGAACTCTGGAAAACCGAAGCTCTTTCTGTTTCTCCACAGGTTGCTTTGTAGAGGGCTTGGCTGGCTCTGCAGCGGGTCTTGGAGGAGTTACCGCCATTTCGTCATACTTTTTCGAATATGACTGCCCTGAACGGGTTTCCGCCACCAGTTGACTAGGTTCTGCGGCCAGAACTATTGTTTCCTCTTCCGAATCGGTCAGCGAGGGAACATCATTCTCTGCTTCCCGCGAAGAGGCGCATACCATATTACAGGATGTGGCCTTTGCTTTGCCTTTGGACTTCCTGTTGGTCACAGTAGTCCATTGCTGGCCATCAACAAGGTCAGGGTGAACCCACATGACTTCTCCCTGAGGTGTGGAAACGGGTACCAGGCCCTTCTCTTGCTGTTGGTGAGGGTTTGTGTTGACCATTCTCAGCTCTCCTCTTGGGATAGGGACTACTCCAGAGGGTGTTGGAGGTTGCCTTCCAAACTGGAGGAATGACGTCATATTGGCCGCCACCTTCTTCTGCTCTGGACGGAGTTTTAACACCTCCGCGTCAATCAGAGCCTGAAGGATGTCCTTGAAGACATAACAGCTCTTGGTGGGGTGTCCCAACATCCTGTGATACATGCAGTAGCTGGGATTGTCGGTTTTACCGACTTCTTCAGGGCGCCTAGCTTCAGGAAGCTTCAGTCGATTGCTCTTGTTGAGTAATTTGAAGAGTGAGTCGACATGTTCATCCTTGAAGGAATATTGCTTGTTGGTGCATGGTTGGCTTGAAGAGCCACTCCCTTTAACCGGTTGAGGTTTGACAGAAGATTTGTTTCTGTCGCCAAGTTGTCCTTCTGTTTGGCTTGGAGGGATGTGTCTGGCATACGCCTTGTTGACCTCTTCGGCCTGGGCTTACCTTCTTCCATTCTGACGCGGGCGATAATCTCCTCAGCCTGTTCACCTTGTTGGACCAATTGCTTCCAGGTGCAGCTTTCAGCAACTCCTATTTGAGCAAGGAGTGAGGTTTGGAGATTGTGGCGGCATGTTTCCACCAGGGTAACCTAGGTCATACCGCTCGGACATCGGAGTGCCACGTTCCGAAATCTGTCCACGAAAGATTTGACGGACTCTCCCTTTCGCTGTTTAGTAGCCAAAAGGGTGGGCATTGTGACTTCCGAGTCATCTTCGAAGAAGCGCGTTAAGAAAAGCTTCTCCAAATCACCCCAGTTCTTGATAGAGCCTTCTGGGAGCTTCATGAACCATTCAAAGGCGAGCCCTTTTAGGGTGCCAATGAATAAGCGCGCCAAGATAGCATCGTTATCTACTACATTTCCTGTTTGGGATTTAAAGTAGTAGATATGTTGGTTGGGTGACCCCTTCCCATCGAATGCTTGGAGGGTTGGAGCCTTGAACTTGGAAGGGTACGGAACCAGGTCCCACTCGGCCGGATATGGCCGGATCAATCCTGCTTCTTGGAGGCCTTTCCGATTGGTAAGGGCCTCAAGACGTTGCTCCAACTGATTCATTCTTTTAGAATGAACCTTTCCCTGGTCTCGGTCGTTCTTTTCCTGCGACGAGGATTTAGACGAACCAGAAGTAGGTTGCTCTTTCTTCTCGGAGTGTTCGGAAGATGAGCTTTCTTCCTCTTTTCGCTTGCCTTTAGACGTCTTAGAGGAGGCTCTGTTGGTTGACTTCCTCTTGTCTTCGAGCAACTGTGCGAGCATCTGCTTGAGGGAGTTGATAGATTCTTGCTGAGCACGAATCATCTCGAGTTGTTCCTTCTGGACCTGGGCTTACAGCTCCAAGCGCTTAGCGGTCTCCTCAGGAGTGCTCATCATGTATGTGAAGGCCTCTTTCTCTATAGAAGAGTTTGAAGCCTGTGACTCTGCAATGGTAGAGTGCGAGTCATTAATCTCAATGCCCCGGGCTAAGGCATTGTAGTTAATCGAGGGAATGGCCCCAGTCCGGGTGCGAGTGTGTCGGTATACTCCTTCCGGTTCAGAGTCAGACTCATCGGAGCTGAATACAGGCTGTTTTTCCCTGCTCCTGCTCGTCATATTTACAGTGAGCTATGGATACTCAGTGTCAGAGAAGATCCTCCGCTTGTGAGAGCGTCTTCTTTTGGTTGATGGGGAATTCAGGGTCAGCTGTCTAACTAAAGACTGCTGGTTCGCGCCTGAATCACAACGGCACTCAGAGAGCATAGAGATGAGCCGTTGGTAGTAACATGACGAAGTGACCTGATTAGCACTTCTTTTCCTTATCAAGTAATCTCTCAGATCCGTGAGAGGAGCGTCAAAGAGATTAGCCTCGCAACTTCGAGGGCGGGAGACATCCTTGCGCTGTACAGCTTGGACGCAGGATTCAGAGACGCAGCTCTCGCGCCGTAGCTTTAGGACGCGTGTCTGGCGTCTCTGCTGAGAAGAGACGCGACTGTTGTGTTGCTGATTGGTGCGTCAGAGCAGAGACGCTTGAGAGAGAGCGGGCTGCTGGGCCCTACGCCTAGAGGCACGTGCTTCTTGTACTTGATGAGGTGCGCACGCTTCTTCTTGGCGTCTGATGAGTGGAGCTCTAGAGGAGCTAACTTGGGAAGTCTCGCGTTTGGGCCACCAAATGCGGACTTCGCGTGCTGGATATGGTGCAACTGAGACGCCAGTTTGAACCTTGCGACCTGTCTCAGTTGGACGATCACCAGTTCCAACTTGCAGCTGACGCGCACGCCTCCTCCGTCGGCGCTCAGCGTTTCGGTTGCGTCGTAGAGGTGGAGAGAAACCAACGATGACCTGGTGCTGAGGGAGAGGGTGAACTGGCTGGACACCAGAAGGCTTGACCACGCGGGTCTCCTGAGAGACGTTGGCGCGTGTATCTCGTATGACGCGGTTGGCCGCGACATCCTTTACAGAGGCTACGCCTGAGGCCACGCGGGTCTCCTGAGAGACGTTGGCGCGTGTGTCACGCTTGGCATAGTTGGCCGCAACACCCTTCACAGCAGTCGCCCCTGAGAGAGTCTCAGAGCGGGTTTCCGGGCAAGTCCCCGTAGAGATTCTGCGGCAGACGCGGGTCTTTGGGCTCTTGGAGCCAGAGGAGAGAAACTCTTCATACTTTGCCTGGTCGAACTCGACGACAAGCGATTCGACCATCTTTCCCTTATAGAGGACGTCACCTTGCGTCACGATTTATTCGTCAGTAACAAATGTAGTCCCAAGCGGAGTCGCCATCTCTTGTACGCGCACGGAAAATCGAAAGAGGATTCGCTGTAAAATTTCCTTGGATCAATTGAAAGATTACAACAAAATAGTTTTTCCGACTATAAGGGAGAGAGGATGTTGAGTCTTGAATCCTCCCTTTGTTTAAGGCTGGGTTCTTCAAGTGGCGATGGAGAGTGAATCTTGTTCTCCGTTGACTGGGTGAACGTTGAGATCTTCCGGGGCTCTTCTCTTCGGGTGGTTGACGGAGTAACACAGCTCTGTCGACCAAAACTCTCAAAGAGATTGTCGGCAAAGACTAACTTGAACACAGCAAGTTTTCTGAAGGGTTGGACTCTCTCTCCTTTCTCTCCGAAAAATCCGACCCCTTCTTCATAGCAACGGGGCTATTTATAGAGGTTTCAGGGGCGTACGTGCCTCCTAAAAACACTCCATAATGGGGGCTAACTTTCCCCGTTATGTGGGCCGTGATTGGCCCCATAACCGGGACGGTTACAACTGAGACGCGGGTTTCGACCCTCGCGCCTTGGTGCTGCTGAGACGCGGGTTTCGACCCTCGCGCCTTGATGCTGAGACGCGGGTTTTGACCCACGCGCCTTGGTGCGGCTGAGACGCGGGTTTCAACCCTCGCGCCTTGATGCTGAGACGCGGGTTTCGACCCACGCGCCTTGGTGCGGCTGAGACGCGGGTTTCAACCTACGCGCCTTGGTGCTGCTGTGACGCGGGTTTCGACCCTCGCGCCTTGATGCTGAGACGCGACCAAAATTAGCTTTGCGTTTAGAACTTGGAATTCTGCTTTTCAATGGCTTGTCTTTTAGTGATTTTTAGGCAGCCTACAGATAGTTCAGAGCCCTTCACCGGAAATTCGGCTACACTCTTTGGTTACACTAAGTGTGTTGCAATTAGTTTTTAAATTCCGCATTATTTCTCATTAGATTAGCCTTACACCTATTCACCCCCCTCTAGGTGTACTTTCATTGGAACCTAACAAAAATTAGTTTATAGGGTTGTTAAATGTCTAGATTATAATCAAATGGCCGAATCGAGAATTTGTATGTCTTAATACATAGACCTAACCAACTCACTACTTTTAACCGTCCATTTTACGTCGTTTGATGGGTGGGCAAAAGTATTCAAAACATTTGATTTTTTGGATTATACATAGTTGAAATAATATAGATCAACTTCAACGGAGTGGATCTTGTATTCGAGTGTCGAAGGGTTAATTTGAGTGGGAAGGATTCGGGTTGAAATCCTTTTGGAAGGACACAAATGTGTATATATGTGTGTGTGTATAAGGAGAGAGACTTGTGTAGTTCCGGAAGGGTTCAAACCTGAATCCTTCCCATTTAAGTACCAACATTTGACATTCAAATACAAGATCCACTCTGTTGAAGTTGATCTGTATTTTTAAAGTAACTAAAAATAAAAAATCATGTGTTTTGAATACTTTTTGCCTATCCATCAAGTGACGGAAAATTGATGGCCGAAAGTAGTGAGTTGGTTAGATCTATCTCTTTTAACATATAAATTCTCAATTCGTCCATTTGATCATGATCTAAATATTTAAAAACCTCTACAAACTAATTTTTGTTAGGTTTCAAATGTTCTACACGATAAACTAACCAACTTACTTTATAAACCGTCCATTTTTCTCCTACTTGATGCATGGGCAAAAAGTATTTAAAATACTAGATTTTTGGTTTCTATATACTTGAAATAATATAGATCAACTTCAACGAAATGGATTTTATATTCGGATGATGTATGGTTGCATTTGAGTAGGAAGGATTTAGGCTCGAATCCTTCCAGAACTACACGTCTCATAACTTGTGTAGTTCCGGAAGGATTCGAGGCCGAACCTTCCTGCTAAAATATCAAAATCTGACATTCGAATACAAGATCCACTCCGTTGAGATTGATCTATATTATTTTCAAGTATCTATAAACCAAAAGTCAAATGTTATGAATACTTTTTGTCCATGCATTAAGTAGGAGAAAAACAAAATGCCTAAATAGTGAGTTAGTTAGTTTAATGGTGTTGAACATTCAAAACCTAACAAAATTTATTTTGTAGGGGTTTTTAAATGTTTAGATCATGATCAAATGACCGGATCGAGAATTTGTATGTCTAAAGACATAAATCTAACCAACTCACTACTTTTGGTCATCCATTTTGCGTCGCTTGATGGATGGGCAAAAATATTCAAAACACTTGATTTTTGGTTTATAGATACTTGAAATAATATAGATCAATTTCAGCAGAGTGAATCTTTTATTCAAATGTCGGAAGGTTGTATTTGAGTGGGAAGGATTCGGGCTCGAATTCTTCTGGAATGATACAAGTCTATTTCTCTATATATAGAGAGGATAGACTTGTGTCATTGTAATGGTCAGTTTCTGACCCCCTGGAGATTACAACACGTGTCCATCCAGCCCTTGGACGATCGCAAGACATGTGTCCATATCTATAATATCTGAAGAAGAGTCCTAATATCATCTAAATTTGGGGCAGTTTAAGTAGCCAAAGGATAGGGATAAAATCAATTACAAGTACTCCTATCTTCAAGCCAAATATTCTTTTAAATCAGCGGTTACAGCGCGGGAACAGATCAACCGCATTGGCAGCTGGATAGATCCCACTAGATAAAGATAAATACAGATTCTACCAATTTAAATAAGGATGTTTGGCTCCAACCGCGTTCAAGATAAGCAGTTGAGATAGGATAAATATTTAGATAGATGAGAACTCTATAAATCTTATCCAATAAACACCCACCTGTATAAATAGTAAACCCTTCCAATGAAAAAGGAGACAATCAATCAATCCCAGAAAACCTAGCATGCGAGATCAGGCAGTAACCATTTTAATTTTCTTTAGATTATAGTGGAACCCTCTCTCTTTCACCGAGGTTTCTCTCTTTTGAGTTCTCACGTAAATCTGTGCATTTGCTCTGATTTGATTTCTGAAATTTATCCATTAATATATACAATTTGGTACATGGATAACTCCCCCGAGAATTCTTTCATAGAGAGCCTTTTGAATTTATACTCGAAGATCTCTCCCACTTTCAAAATCTAACCACTCCTTAAAATAGCCTCACGCTGCGGACATGGCTGCACCAAGGAAGAATGTCTGCCAAGCTACAGTCACTTCCCCGCCTCTTCAAAAGGGAAGGGGAAAGGCGTTAAAGTCTCTGAGCTTGCAAGTCGTCACCCTAACTTATCTGACGTCCACATCACCGACACTGAAGATTTTCAATCTTCTTCCGCCTCACCATAGAAGGTCCTTGCAGTCGCACCCAAACCCCGACACCCATATGAGCAACTCCTCCAGATGCTTTTCAGCCTGCAAAAGCAAATGGAAGAGTAAAAAATGGAGATGGGTCAACTCCGTGAGGCGGTTGCCTTAAAAAAAACATAGTGACCCATGTCCAGACCGGACTCCTCAAGCAGGTTGACATATTACAGAAATCGCTATCCCTCCGAACTGGTGAAGAAGAAGCTTGGGCTCCTCCATCACCACAACGTGACGGGGAGGCCGCGCATACCACTAGCAGTTTGAAGCGCAATATGTCCGAGACTCACGATGATAATGAGCTCTCTGAGAACTCAAAGTGTCCCCGCAGCCCGAAGTCCGCTCGCATTGAGAATATTACAGATCTGGTTCAAAAGTGGCTAAATCAAGTGAACAAACATTCTCCAAAAGGAATGGAGCATAACGGGCTGAGGCCCTCTAACTCACCACTGTTGAGGGAAATCACCACACTCTGAATCTCGAGGAAGTTTGTGATGTCCTCCCTCGATTGCTACTCGAAAATCTCTGACCCCCTCCTTCACTCTGCTAATTTCAAGACAAAATAGCAATTTACGCTCACGACGACCTTTCGCCTTTGTCAGATATTCCCTTTTAGTCTCAAGGGTGTCACCTACCATTGGTTCAACTCACTTTCAAAGAATTTCCTTCAAAGTTTTAATGATGTAACTAACGCTTTCTATACTTAGTTTGCTTCTTGAAGAGAGTTTCAGAGGAGAAACAATCATCTCCTCGCGGTTAGGATGAAACCAGAGGAGAGCCTGAAGAGCTATGTTAACTATTTTCAAAGCCAGATGGCTTTGGTATACAACTGTAGTGAAGACATAGACGCCGCTGCATTCATCAGTAGGCTGCAAGTCACTAACTCGTTCTACTAGCATCTGGTGAAGAATGATGTCACCAAGATGAGGGATATTCTCGTCCGGATGCAAAAGTACATGTAAATCGAAAAAGCGACATGGGGCGTAACCAATCGCCCCTAAATAAGGATCCGAGAGTGAGAAGCTGAAGCAGCAATTTCCCCCGTGGAAGAATCTAAACCACAACTCCGCCACTATCCATAAACCACCCTGACACGCGCGCGAGTCAAACCAGGACCACATTGTATAGCCTGATCTAATTCCTTTCAGAATTCCAGTCGACCATGTATTCAATGCCATCAAATACCAGCCTTGGGTCAGCATCTGACTGAATCGCTCTTGAAAAACCCGAAGGGATCCGGATCTAGAGATTAGTGTTCCTTCCATGACGGTATGGGTTATCTCACTATCGAATATCAGACCCTTTGATGACACCTTCTGGATCTGGTTAATCAGGGATATCCTTGAGAGTTCATTCTCAACTCGAGACAACCCTCAGAGTTTAAAGTACAAAGGGAACACCCACCACATGATGGTCAGGCAGGCAACACTCTCATCTATCTCATCTAGTATAGGGAGGTGAATGTCATCTTTGATGTCTCAACGATAGAGGGCACTACAATAAAGGAAAGGGCCATTTATATCAATGAACCCCATAGGGATGACTTCATCCTGGCAATACTAATAAGCCCACCTTTATCACCAGGCGGCCTATCTACTTCTCAGAGACCGATGCTTATGCCGTGCGCTTTCTGCACAATGACGCTCTGGTCATGACAATGCATATTGGTTGTTGTCGAATGTCAAAGATCTTGGTCGATGGAGGGAGCAGTATCAACATTCTATACGGACACGCCTTAGATCGGATGGAATGGAGGACACTCTTGAGTTAGCTCAAAAGATGATTCTTCCTCAGACCCAGTCACTTCTTTATGGATTTAACAGGAGCGACGCGCTCACCGGGAACAGTCACGTTCCTTGTCAGAGCAGATCCATACAATGTTATCACAGAGTTCTGCGTCCTCGACATTGAATCTTCCTACAACGCTATGCTCGGGAGGCCATGGATTCATATGACGAGGGCAGTCCCATCCACCCATCATCAACTTCTAAAGTATCCCACACCGATAGGAATGGCTGATATGGGTGATATCTCGAACCATAGCTGTAGTAACCCGAAAAAAATCTGGCTGAATGATAAAGACCTCCCAAGCAGTCTCCAATAAAGATTTCCCTATGGAGAAGAGGTAAAGAGAATTGCTGACCAATAGCAATTACAGGACAGTGAAAGCCAAGACTCCAACTGCCCTGCCAAGTCGGAGGATCCAGACCCCGAATCACCCATCAAGTCAAATGACCCAGATAGCAAGATTGAGGAGGAACCCAAGTCTTTTGTTGTAGATCCACATCACCCAGAGCAAGTCCTCCGAACTGGCTCAAAAGTGCATCCTTAGGAGAAAACCTTGTTCAAAAGTTCTTGTCAGAGAGTTTGGATGTATTCAGGTGGGCTCCCATCGTTATGCCTGGAATCGATCCCAATATTATCTGCCAGAAGTTCTCCATCAAGGCGGACATCATGTCAGTAAAGCAAAAGCCAAGCAGAATGAACGAGGAACAACAATCAGCGATGAAGTTGATCGCCTACTACAGTCCGACTTCATCCAAGAGATATTCTATCCCAACTGGCTCTCCAATCCTATCCTCGTAAAGAAGAAGAATGGCAAGTGGAGGGCTGCATTGACTTCACTAACCTCAATGAAGATTGCCCAAAAAATAGCTTTCCCCTTACAATGATCTATCAGCTGATAGAGGCAACAACAGGCCATGAACTTCTCAGCTTCATGGATGCCTATTCTGGGTACAACCAAATCAAGATGCACCCATCAGATGAAGATAAGACTGCATTTATTACTGGCCATGAAATTTATTGCTACAAGGTGATACCTTTTGGGCTCAAAAATGTTGGGGCCACCTTCCAGTGCATGGTTGACAAAGTCAAGAACCTGATCGGGAGAACAATGGAGTGTGCAATGATGACATGTTGGTAAACAGTGTCCTCCACACGGATCATCTCCAGCATTTGGGTGAAGCTTTCGCCTCCTGCGGAAGTACAAGATAAAGCTCAGCCCTAAGAAGTACACATTCGAAGTCGCTTTTGAGAATTTTTTAGGGTATTTGGTCACTCAACGGGGCATTGAGGCCGACCCCAATCAGATATCTGGCATTTTAAATATGAAGTTGCTACATGTGTGAAAGAGGTCGAGATGCTGAATAGACATCTTGTTATGCTGAATCGATTCATCAATTGATCCATGGATAAATACAAGCCTTCTTCCATGCCTTGAATAAGAACGGGGCCGACTTACGCTGGAACGAAGAATGGAGATATCTGGCTTCACCACCACTCTTGTCTAAGTCCACCTCAGGAGAAATGTTGTTCCTTTATCTAACCATTGTACGGGTGGGAAAATTGAAAATATTGCAAAGTTTTCTTGAATCAATGAAAGATTACAATAACTCAAATTCTAATTACAAGAGAGAGGAGATACTCAAGCTCAAATCTCCTATTTGCTTAATGTTGGGTTCTTTGTGCAGCGGTGGAAAGTGATCTTATTTCCGATATCCGGGTGAATGTCAACCTTCTTCAGAACTTTTCTCTTTGGATCATTGATGGATTAGCACCGCTCATATCAAATGAAATCTCAAAGAAATTTCAAAAAAACTTGAACTCAGCAAGTTTGTGTAGAAGAGTTGAACTCTTTGTAAAGCCAATATTCCTCAACTGAAATTTTTTAACCCCTTTCAATAGCAACTCTAGCTATTTATAGAGGGTTCTAGGGGTAAAACTATGCCCTAAAAACCCTCCATAATGTGGGTTAACTCCTCTCATTACGCGGGCAGTACTTGACCAAGTAATGAGAGTAGTTATAACTAAGAGGCATGTCTTATTTGCAGTTGAAACGCGGGCTTGAGCTCTGCGTTTAGCTATTGAAATAATGCTAGACGCGAGCCTCGAGCTTCACGTTTGGGCGCTGTTGTGGTGTTAAAACGCAAGCGTTGAGCCCTGTGTTTTGGGTACTGTAATGATGTTGAGACGCGGGCCTCGAGCCCTGCGTCTTAGTATTGCAATGATGTTTGAGACGCGGGCCTCGATGAGATGCGAGCTTTGAACTCTGCGTTTTGATACTACATCAATGGCTTTGATCATCCTTACGTCTGAAGTATGGGCTCTATTATCTGATGACTTGTCTTCAGTGATTTTTAGACAGTCTACAGAACTTCCTCCAAAGTTTTCGAAACTCTGGGGTTAACTGGGACGAGTTTCAAAACACTTTGGAATTTTCTTTTGTCAGCAAACTCTCAAAACTATACTGGCAATCTTCTGAGATACCTTGAGCTTGATTTTGTCTAAATCTTGGTCATCGTGAGCATGCTGTTAAACTCTTTGAAGCCACCAGAGATGATCATCGTGAGTGTCTAGATACGCAGTTCAGACCTCATCGGCACTCTGAGCTGGTTGTCATTGTACTGTTGAATTGAGAAAAATCAATTGCTTTTGTTAGTATACTGTTGAACTGATTGCAGAAGCAGAGATTGAACACAGGTATTGTAGATACGAAGGTCGAGTTGCCTTGGAGACGCGACCTTGTCTGGCATAGAAACACAACTCTCATTCATTGGAAAGGCACGTTCTTTGCCATTGTAGAGATGTAGTCCTTAACCGTTTGTTGAGACGCGGCTCTGAGTTGTAGGAGAGACGTGGCTATAAGTTGTAGAGGGACGCGGCTCTGAGTTGTAGCGGAGACGTGGATCTGAATTATTGAGGAGACGCGGCTCTGAGTTGTAGGGGAGATGCGACTCTAAGTCGATGAAGGGATGCAGCCCTGAGTTGTAGGGGAAACACGGCTCTGAGTTGTAAGGGAGACGCAGCTCTGAATTATTGGGGAGACGCGTCTCTGAGTCGATGAAAGGACGCAACCCTTGGCCATCGAAGAGACACGTTCTTCCATTTGTTGAGGGAACGCAGTCCTCGGTGGTCGAAGTGACACAGTCTTCAATTTGTTGAGGGAACGAAACCTTCAACTTGTTTGAGGAAACACGGCCTTCGGTTTGTGAAGGGATGCGACCTTCGAAATGCGGCCTTTGAAAAGTCACTTGCAGTTTGTAGAGACACGATTCTGAGGATGCGACTCTCTATGCGCGATGATCTCACTAGATCTTTCGAGGCAGAACTGACGTTGATGGTTGGGGACGCGTGTCCGGATTGAAAATCCAAATATCATTGGGATTTCCTTGGATAAATACCCACATGTCTTGCATAGATTGGATTTGAGATCCGCGCTCTAAATTAAGGCAATTAATTGGCCTTTAAGAATGGTTTTAATTTTTATGTCATTAATTAATGGCCATTAGTGAACCTATAAATAGGCCATGACCTCTTAAGAATCATTTATCTTGACTGTTTTCCTTCACGGGCATGTACTCTGAAGAACTTTTAGAGTTTTTAGAATGTCTTCTTCTTCGAGGATGCATCTTGAAGAACTTTTAGAGTTCTTAAAAGAAACCAAAGGTTTAATGCTTTCTTGCAATCTTCTTGGAAGATTATCACTGTCAAGTGATTTCAAAATCGAAAGCATTTCTTTTGGTACTTTCATGGCCATATCTTGACGGATGATGTCCGCTCTCCAGAGAACTTTTCTTCAGGTAGAAAATGGCCTTTGCCATTACTGTTCATGACAAGGCTAAGTTTCCTTGAAGCTCTGTCATCGCCGATTATGAAGAGACTCCGTCTCTTGATCTCTTCTTGAAACTTCTAAAAACTTCTTTTTTTGAGTTTAGAAAGTCGACTTGAGATCCACGTGTCCATGATCTGCAAATGCGATTCTCGCGTTAATTGATGAAATGCGAGTTTGTTGACTTCTGAGCTCCATGTTCTGCGTCTTTTGAGATCTTCAGGCGCGAGCGTGGTGAACTCTATGTCTTGAAGCCTTAAACGTGGGTTTTGCGTATAAGACTCGTATCTGGAGTTCATGACTTAGAAAATTTTTTAAGACTCGCGTCTGCGTCCTTAATATTTGCTTCACGTTTTGATCATCAGATGCGAGTGTCATGTTAGGCTGTGCAGTTGAATCCATATTTTCTGTCTTTGTAGAAATTTAACCCTCAGGTTTTTCCTTCTTGCAGGTCTTGGCCATATCGATGGTGCTGGCTCCAGTATCTTTACCGCGTCCATTGAGATAGACATGAAATGACCAGTTCATTCAATTGGCGACCACTTAAGAAGTCAAAACTTTTGTCCAAGGGCGAGGAAGATCTGTGCGATTCTCGATACACACCATGATATTATTGGGCATGATGCACCAGTAAGGTCTCGGATCCTTTCTGATTACAATAAGTGTGACGCATTTGAAGGTCACGGGAAAGAGGACGTCACCAGTAAGGTCTCAAATCCTTCCTTCATTGATCTTGTTCAAAGAAGTGACATCGACAAAAACCCATACTCATTGGATGACTTTCTGGTGGCGGGCCTTCCCATTAGGCGAAGGATTACGGTCTTATGAAGAACTTCGCACCAGTTGGTCGGGTGAAATCAGAATATTTTTTACATTTCAACCTTGAGAAACACCATTGTTCTCAAGAGCAGAGGAAGTTGATCTCTTGTTCCTGGTACAGTCAAGAAGACGAACTTTGAGTATCTTCAATATTTCAAGGAATGAATGCAACCTTTCACTGAGAAAGAGGGACTTCTTTATACTCCTTTGTTGTAACACTCAATCTTATTGGATAAGGGAGCATTTTATATCACTTTCACATTTTGAATATCAATAAAAGTGATATTTTTCTGCCTTCTTATTTGTCTTGACTTCCTTTTTACATTGAGAATCAGACAAGTAAAAGCGATTACCTTTGATTTACTAGAGGTGTGATATTTTAACTTAGCAACTCAAATTGAAAATTTTCATTTAGGGTCTGTTTGGTTGTCGTAATTAGCTGTACTTTGTAAGTCGTAATTGATAAAGTCTTTTACAGTTATAAATAGTTACATGCATGTAAGCTTTATGGTGTTTGGTTGGTAATATAAAGTTATAAGTGGAAAAATGTATTGTATTTTACGGTGTTTGATTGTCGCCATGTGTAAGTTGTAAGTGAAAAAGTTGATCATAAAATTAACTATTTGATGATTTAAAAAGTTTTAATATTGCAAATAAATACTAAAAATTCTAAATATTAAAAAAAATTAATATTAACATAAAAAAATAATACAAATATGCATGACTACAAAATTAACTGTAAGTGAGCTGTAAGTAAGTGTTAATTGAGATGCAAGTGAGTGGTAGTTGAGTAGCGTAAGTCTTTTATGAATTACGATCCAAACAAACGTCGTAGTTGTAATCGGGCTGTAAGTTATTTACGAATTACAGACTTTTATGCCTTTTATGATGAAACAAACAACCCTTAAGTAATTTAAAAATGTTACTGTCAGAGGTGTGATATTAACTTGACAGGAGTGAAATAGGTTTTATTGACTTGTTATTCTGTAACGCCCCGATCCTACGGGTACGGAGACGTTACTGCAACGTATATACGCAGGTCCGAAATACCCTCACGTATATACGCTAAGCATCAGTACAGGCAAGAATCAGAGTACGGAAGGAAGTGGTGCATTATACATTCCAACACATGAGTACAATTACAAAGTTATCACCAGAGGTGACAAATATTACAATAATATTACATCACCAACATGGCGCAAATGCGAGAATACAAAGGATGTACAAGTATGAACAGTACAAAAGGCACTCACGAGTTTACAAAAGGAAAACTCGAGAGGCACACAGGGGGCCTGGAAGGATAGAGCTTCAGATGGTCTACTGGAGATCCATGCTACCGCTGCGCCACTCTGATCAACAACTGGGAGAATCCGCACGCTCCAAGCTCCAAGACCTGGACATGAGGATCCAGGGGAGTCAGATGAAACTCCCCAGGCGAGTGGTGATGTAAATGCCAGATGGCGTGCTGAGATAAGTACAAGTGCATCGATAAAACCGAATCATAATCATGCATTGAAAACCGTGTCGTGAGCAGAAGCAAGTAAGCAAGTAGATGTCAGACAGGAAGTACTCAGGGTATGATAAGAACAGGAGACTGGTGGAATAGAATACAAGGAATAAAGCAGGGTATGAACAGCTAATATGATAATAATCATAAAACGGAAATCCGAAGTAAAATCCAGTACAAACAAATATGGCGAGGCATATCACAGATTCATAGCCGTCTAAGTTGCAGGCTTCAGTATGCGTCCCATTCCACATACTTCTACTTACAACTTAAAGAGCAGGTTATTATCTTGACACTTTATTATTACTCATCTTACCCTGATATCTAGATATGTGAACTAGCGTCCCAGCACACATATATCCATATCTGAGTAAAGCAAGAATGTTATTGGAAACTAGCGGGGGTATCAACGAACTATGTTTACAGTGGGTCCCGTACATACCCGGGACCACGACCCAGGATTGTTCCGTTGCTTGGTGACGGAACCTGCCGCAAGGCGATCAGGAGGGTCTTATGGATGCCCTTATCATGATGGTACCAGGAAGGAGGGAGCCAGCACTCCCCTCGGTCGCCTGGAGGCCCTCAGGTTAGATCGGAAGTTTTAGTTGAACAACACGCCTAATACCACTGTAAACACGAACACATATTGATAGCCGCAAGTTTCCCTCGACCCGATGCAAGTTGTTCCTTTTTATGATTATTTGGTAATTATCAATTTACGGGAATAACAGGTGCAAGACATGATCAGGAGTTCAGGAGTTCAGGTCACTGTATGTAATACAGGATAACAGGTCACTGTACATAGTACAGGATAACAAGTCAGGATTCCCGTAAATGTGATAATCACAAGGTCAAGTATATCATGCCGGGTGTCAAGTGATAGCATGACAGGAGAATGATATTTGGCAGGTGACCAATCATGTCAAGAGATTGATATTAGTCCGGTGGCAAGTCATGTCATAACAAGGGGTCTTGCCAAGTAGTAGCATGTCTAGAGTCAGGTGATAACACATCAGGTGTTAAATAGTAGCAGGTAAATGGCAGGTATGAAGTAATGTCAGGGCAAGTGTTAACATATCAGGTAAATACATGGCATGTGATAGAGTAGTAGCTGAGCACAACCAAGCGGAGCTGAGCAAGCTGGAGGCACAGGCAGCAAGCAGTATTTAACACTGGAGCGTCTGACAAGATTACCGGGACAACTCGGCTTAAAGTGCGAGTAGAAAATCCGGCAGCATCTCGCCTAGACGAATCTAGTGGTAAAACGCTGAACGCTGATCATGATAACCAGGCGGAGCTGAACAAGCTGGAAGCAAAGGCAGCGAACAGGGTTTAGACACTAATACGCTTGGCGAAGTTACCGGGATAACTCATTTTAGAATACGAGTAGAAAATTCAGTAACAAACTTGCCTAGACGAATTTAGTGAATAAAGCACTGAGCGCTAAGTATGCTCACCAGACGGAGCTGAGAAACCTGACGGTCCCAATCACTTCTCTTTCGAGATAGTGAGAGACCGGAGGCTGAAGGGTCCGAGCACGCTCGGAGTTTAAGCGCACTCTCGGTGGCTACTAGCCATCCCAGGAGTGGGCAGAAACCCAGAGTCCAATCGACCACGAAGGGTTGGTCATGCATGGTATAAAGCAACAAGGTACATTACAGGCATGGTATATGTACAAGAATTAAACTACCCTAATACAAGCATTCGTCACAGAGCAAGACATGTCCAGTCATTGGCGCTCGGCCATACACAAATACAGGGACTCAGCCCAATACATTTAAACATGGAATAAAATATATGTCGACCCGACAAAGCGAGGAAACCCAAATGGAGGTGAGAGCGAGGACACTCGCCCAAATGAGAAAGTCAAGAAGAAAGCGAGAACACTCGCCTAAATCACCGGAAATGCTGAAAAGTCCGAAATCCAAGGAACTCGCGCACGCGCCATAAATAGAGAGAGAAACCTGGAGAGAAAAGTATATGGAAAGAGAGAGAGTGCACAGGGAGACGCGGGTTTTGAGAGTGAGATGCGGGGGTCGCAGACGCGGGAGTTGCGTCGCGGGAATAGCAGACGCGGGAATCACAGACGCGGGAGTCGCGTCGCGGGGATGCCACAAACGCGGGGTTCGAGATCCGCGTTCAAGTCAGGACGCGAGGAGAACGCAGACGCGGACGTAGGTTCTGCGTCACGTTAATCACGAGAAGAACATAGACGCGGGTATTAGCTCCGCGTTGTGTTGACACGAGAGGGACACAGACGCGGTCATGGATTCCGCGTTGCGTCGATACAATAACGGGAAGGCCGCGTTAAGGGATTGCCTAGACGCGGGGGTGAGATCCGCGTTAGGAATCAACAGAGAGGAAGAGAAAGGTGATGTTTGGTGGTTGAAGTAAAGGAGATGGAGGTGGTATTGTGATGGTAAAAAGTGATGGTGGAAGTGAAGATGGTGGTGGTCACGCTTGTGTTGTCGTTGCAATTGTGACCGGAATGATTACCGGAATAATCGTGAACGATTACCGGAATAATCATCGGAGATGTTGCTTGCAATTGTCACCGAAATGATTACCGGAATAATCGCGAACGATTACCGAAATAATCATCGGAGATATTGCCGACGAAAAAGAGCTCGGCACCAATCCAAAGGAGGTGGCCGACCCTTGATGTGGTGATGGGGTGGTGGTTTTGTGGAGGGTTTTGATGGTGGTGGTATTTTGGAGAAGGTAAAGGAGAAGGTGGAGACTTTGGTGGAGTTTGTTGGAGTTTGTGGTGGTTTACATGGAGATGGAGATGGAGGAGGAAGAAGATAAAGGTAAGGAGTTGGAGAAGTTGTAGTGGTTGTTGTTGTGGTGGAGATGAAGAAGGAGTTGGTGGGGGTTAAAGTTTTGGTGAAGAGAAAAATGAAGTGGAAAGGAGAAGGAAAGGTATATATAGGATTTTGGAATTGTGAAGGTGATGTAAAAATGTAAAAGAGAGGGGGTTATTTGTAAAATGGAGAGGTGAGGTGTCTCTCTCTCTCTCTTGGCCGGCCATGGTGATGGGAGAGGAGTTTGAGTGGTTTGGGATATTTTGGAGAAGATATTTGTGGTGGAGGAGATATTTTGAAGAAGATATTTTTGGTGGAAGAATGGAGAAGTTTGTAGAATTTGGTGGAAAGAAAAGTAAGGAAGGAAAATAGGAAAAAGAAAGAAAATAGAAAAAGGAAGATATTTTCTTGGAATAAAAAGTGAAAATGATTAGAGTGGCGGATTCCCGGGATTCGGTTGCGGATGCGGAAAACTTTCGGAAAAATACCGAAATCGTCCGAAAATCAAGTATCTCGGAATGACCCGCAAAAATTCTCAAAAATCAAGAATATTATTATAAGAATCATGGTGAAATATATTTCAAGAAATTCTTTATAATTTTTAAATTAAAAATCCTGGAATCGGCCGCTGATATCGGTCGACACCAAATCTGGCAGAAATCTGATAAATTCTGAAAATTTCTGAAAAATTAATTAAGATAGTAAATATTATTCTAAGAAAATATGTGAAAGCGGTTTCTCAAAATTTGACTCCATTTGTAAATTAAAAATCCAGAAGTCGGTCAGCGGTGCTGGTCGACACCGGTTTTGAAGATTTTCCATTTAATTCAGGAAAATTCCAGAAAATCATAAAAAATCTAAAATATTGGAAAATGATGTTTAAAACTAAAATCGGTCAAATCGGAATACCAGAATGATCAAATTGAGTAATACACTAGGATCGGGTCCCTGGTTCAGAGAAGAGTAGACTCTGAGTCCACGAATCCTGATTCAAGACAAAACGATCATATAAATAATTCATAATACAAAATAAATATAGGAAGTAAATCGAAAAATACGATCGAAAAATCTGAATACGCAACTAAGTACGTATTCTGGGAGCGGGGTGTTACAATCCATCCACCTTACAAAAAATTGCGTCCTCGCAATTTCGATAAGGGGTAAATTGAACACAAAGGGAACATGGACGGGAATTATACCAATTAAGATATGAAGCACTATAGGTAGAGCTCTCAAGTTGACTGAACAATGATCAGACTATAGACATCCTCTGCACTTCCGGCTGTATAAATCTTCGAACAATGCCGAATATTACTGACTGATAACATAGCTTTGCAATAGAATTCCCGCTGCACTGCATACTTAATGTCGCTTTGAGGATGAGCCAGAATACTGAAGATAAAGAAAACCCTGATAATACTGAGCATAATAAAGAAGATCGATAATTGAGAATGCCGACTGCTGACTTCTGAAAGACAACCCGATCAGGATCAATCCTGAGAATATCGAGCTTCATAGAGTTGGCCGAAGAGATCACATAATAGCTTCATTTAGAACCAGCCGCTACCTCTCTAGTCTATTCATATCTTAAGTTGATATAAAGGCTTCGAAAAACCAAAACAGGGGAATGATGAAAGAGATTAAGAATCAAAGGAAGGATGATCAAGATAGAATAGATAACTCTGTACTCGTAGTTGGAGTGTATAACCAAGACTCAAGCATTCCAGTTGCAAATTTCTTTACCATTAATTTGCCGTCTGGACGTACTGAGGATGTAGAACCTAGGCTGACCTAGGCTCTGATACCATCCTGTAACGCCCCGATCCTGCGGGTACGGAGACGTTACTGCAACGTATATACGTAGGTCCGAAATACCCTCATGTATATACGCTAAGCATCAGTACAGGCAAGAATCAGAGTACGGAAGCAAGTGGTGCATTATACATTCCAACACATGAGTACAATTACAAAGTTATCACCAGAGGTGACAAATATTACAATAATATTACATCACCAACATGGCGCAAATGCGAGAATACAAAGGATGTACAAGTATGAACAGTACAAAAGGCACTCACGAGTTTACAAAAGGAAAACTCGAGAGGCACACAGGGGGCCTGGAAGGATAGAGCTTCAGATGGTCTACTGGAGATCCATGCTACCGCTGCGCCACTCTGATCAACAACTGGGAGAATCCGCATGCTCCAAGCTCCAAGACCTGGACATGAGGATCCAGGGGAGTCAGATGAAACTCCCCAGGCGAGTGGTGATGTAAATGCCAGATGGCGTGCTGAGATAAGTACAAGTGCATCGATAAAACCGAATCATAATCATGCATTGAAAACCGTGTCGTGAGCAGAAGCAAGTAAGCAAGTAGATGTCAGACAGGAAGTACTCAGGGTATGATAAGAACAGGAGACTGGTGGAATAGAATACAAGGAATAAAGCAGGGTATGAACAGCTAATATGATAATAATCATAAAACCGGAAATCCGAAGTAAAATCCAGTACAAACAAATATGGCGAGGCATATCACAGATTCATAGCCGTCTAAGTTGCAGGCTTCAGTATGCGTCCCATTCCACATACTTCTACTTACAACTTAAAGAGCAGGTTATTATCTTGACACTTTATTATTACTCGTCTTACCCTGATATCTAGATATGTGAACTAGCGTCCCAGCACACATATATCCATATCTGAGTAAAGCAAGACTGTTATTGGAAACTAGCGGGGGTATCAACGAACTATGTTTACAGTGGGTCCCGTACATACCCGGGACCATGGCCCAGGATTGTTCCGTTGCTTGGTGACGGAACCTGCCGCAAGGCGATCAGGAGGGTCTTATAGATGCCCTTATCATGATGGTACCAGGAAGGAGGGAGCCAGCACTCCCCTCGGTCGCCTGGAGGCCCTCAGGTTAGACCGGAAGTTTTAGTTGCACAACATGCCTAATACCACTATAAACACGAACACATATTGATAGCCGCAAGTTTCCCTCGACCCGATGCAAGTTGTTCCTTTTATGATTTATTTGGTAATTATCAATTTACGGGAATAACAGGTGCAAGACATGATCAGGAGTTCAGGAGTTCAGGTCACTGTATGTAATATAGGATAACAGGTCACTGTACATAGTACATGATAACAAGGCAGGATTCCCGTAAATGTGATAATTACAAGGTCAAGTATATCATGCCGGGTGTCAAGTGATAGCATGACAGGAGAATGATATTTGGCAGGTGACCAATCATGTCAAGAGATTGATATTAGTCCGGTGGCAAGTCATGTCATAACAAGGGGTCTTGCCAAGTAGTAGCATGTCTAGAGTCAGGTGATAACACATCAGGTGTTAAATAGTAGCAGGTAAATGGCAGGTATGAAGTAATGTCAGGGCAAGTGTTAACATATCAGGTAAATACATGGCATGTGATAGAGTAGTAGCTGAGCACAACCAAGCGGAGCTGAGCAAGCTGGTGGCACAGGCAGCAAGCAGTATTTAACACTGGAGCGTCTGACAAGATTACCGGGACAACTCGGCTTAAAGTGCGAGTAGAAAATCCGGCAGCATCTCGCCTAGACGAATCTAGTGGTAAAACGCTGAACGCTGATCATGATAACCAGGCGGAGCTGAACAAGCTGGAAGCACAGGCAGCGAACAGGTTTTAGACACTAATACGCTTGGCGAGGTTACCGGGATAACTCATTTTAGAATACGAGTAGAAAATCCAGTAACAAACTTGCCTAGACGAATTTAGTGAATAAAGCGCTGAGCGCTAAGTATGCTCACCAGACGGAGCTGAGAAACCTGACGGTCCCAATCACTTCTCTTTCGAGATAGTGAGAGACCGGAGGCTGAAGGGTCCGAGCACGCTCAGAGTTTAAGCGCACTCTCGGTGGCTACTAGCCATCCCAGGAGTGGGCAGAAACCTAGAGTCCAATCGACCACGAAGGGTTGGTCATGCATGGTATAAAGCAACAAGGTACATTACAGGCATGGTATATGTACAAGAATTAAACTACCCTAATACAAGCATTCGTCACAGAGCAAGACATGTCCAGTCATTGGCGCTCGGCCATACACAAATACAGGGACTCAGCCCAATACATTTAAACATGGAATAAAATATATGTCGACCCGACAATGCGGGGAAACCCAAATGGAGGTGAGAGCGAGGACACTCGCCCAAATGAGAAAGTCAAGAAGAAAGCGAGAACACTCGCCTAAATCACCAGAAATGCTGAAAAGTTCGAAATCCAAGGAACTCGCGCACGCGCCATAAATAGAGAGAGAAACCTGGAGAGAAAAGTATATGGAAAGAGAGAGAGTGCACAGGGAGACGCGGGTTTTGAGAGTGAGATGCGGGGGTTGCAGACGCGGGAGTTGCGTCGCGGGAATAGCAGACGCGGGAATCACAGACGTGGGAATCACGTCGCGGGGATGCCACAAACGCGGGTTTCGAGATCCGCGTTCAAGTCAGGACGCGAGGAGAACGCAGACGCGGACATAGGTTCTGCGTCGCGTTAATCACGAGAAGAACACAGACGCGGGTATTAGCTCCGCGTTGTGTTGACACGAGAGGGACACAGACGCGGGCATGGATTCCGCGTTGCGTCGATACAATAACGGGAAGGCCGCATTAAGGGATTGCCTAGACGCGGGGGTGAGATTCGCGTTAGGAATCAACAGAGAGGAAGAGAAAGGTGATGTTTGGTGGTTGAAGTAAAGGAGATGGAGGTGGTATTGTGATGGTAAAAAGTGATGGTGGAAGTGAAGATGGTGGTGGTCACGCTTGTGTTGTCGTTGCAATTGTCACCGGAATGATTACCGGAATAATCGTGAACGATTACCGGAATAATCATCGGAGATGTTGCTTGCAATTGTCACCGAAATGATTACCGGAATAATCGCGAACGATTACCGAAATAATCATCGGAGATATTGCCGACGAAGAAGAGCTCGACACCAATCCAAAGGAGGTGGCCGGCCCTTGATGTGGTGATGGGGTGGTGGTTTTGTGGAGGGTTTTGATGGTGGTGGTATTTTGGAGAAGGTAAAGGAGAAGGTGGAGACTTTGGTGGAGTTTGTTGGAGTTTGTGGTGGTTTACATGGAGATGGAGATGGAGGAGGAAGAAGATAAAGGTAAGGAGTTGGAGAAGTTGTAGTGGTTGTTGTTGTGGTGGAGATGAAGAAGGAGTTGGTGGGGGTTAAAGTTTTGGTGATGAGAAAAATGAAGTGGAAAGGAGAAGGAAAGGTATATATAGGATTTTGGAATTGTGAAGGTGATGTAAAAATGTAAAAGAGAGGGGGTTATTTGTAAAATGGAGAGGTGAGGTGTCTCTCTCTCTCTCTCTTGGCCGGCCATGGTGATGGGAGAGGAGTTTGAGTGGTTTGGGATATTTTGGAGAAGATATTTGTGGTGGAGGAGATATTTTGAAGAAGATATTTTGGTAGAAGAATGGAGAAGTTTGTAGAATTGGTGGAAAGAAAAGTAAGGAAGGAAAATAGGAAAAAGGAAAGAAAATAGAAAAAGGAAGATATTTTCTTGGAATAAAAAGTGAAAATGATTAGAGTGGCGGATTCCGGGATTCGGTTGCGGATGCGGAAAACTTTCGGAAAAATACCGAAATCGTCCAAAAATCAAGTATCTCGGAACGACCCGCAAAAATTCTCAAAAATCAAGAATATTATTCTAAGAATCATGGTGAAATCTATTTCAAGAAATTCTTTATAGTTTTTAAATTAAAAATCCTGAAATCGGCCGCTGATATCGGTCGACACCAAATCTGGCAGAAATCTGATAAATTTTGAAAATTCCTGAAAAATGAATTAAAATAGTAAATATTATTCTAAGAAAATATGTGAAAGCGGTTTCTCAAAATTTGACTCCATTTGTAAATTAAAAATCCAGAAGTCGGTCAGCGGTGCTGGTCGACACCAGTTTTGAAGATTTCCATTTAATTCAGGAAAATTCCAGAAAATCATAAAAAATCTAAAATATTAGAAAATGATGTTTAAAAATAAAATCGGTTAAATCGGAATACCAGAAAGACCAAATTGAGTAATACACTAGGATCGTGTCCCTGGTTCAGAGAAGAGTAGACTCTGAGTCCACGAATCCTGATTCAAGACAAAACGATCATATAAATAATTCATAATACAAAATAAATATAGGAAGTAAATCGAAAAATACGATCGAAAAATCTGAATACGCAACTAAGTACGTATTCTGGGAGCGGGGTGTTACATATTCTATGGATGAGAATGACAAGTATGGACAAATCCATTTTGGATTTTGAAGGGATTACCGTCAGAGGTGTAATATTAACTTGACGGTACAACTAGACTTGTAATTGAACAAGTTTGGTTGACTTGTCATTCTATCGAAGAGAATAACAAGTAAAGTTTTCACTTCACAGGGTATCACGATTGAGTCTATCATCAGAGGTTTAGTATTACTGTAATTAAGTCTTGGTTAGATATTAGAGAGAATACTGTTAAAGGTGTGAGATTAACCTAATAATGATTTTAAGTGGACCTGCCATTCTATTGATGAGAATAACAAGTGAAGCTAGACCTTTCGGGGATCTGAGTATTTCTTTACCATCATAGGTGTGATATTAACTTAAAGGATTAGATTGAATCTTGTCAGAGGTGTGATATTAACTTGATAAGGATGTGAGCTAAAGATGTAATGTTAACTTAGCCCCACAGAAATTTTAGTTTTGTTGGGAAAAACTAAAGATACCAGGTGTAGTGTTGAACTTAACAATAGAGATAATGCTAGAGGTGTAAATTTAAACTTAATATTGGTCACCTCGACTTCGATGCAGAAGCTCGAGGGGAACTCATTGTCATAGGTGTAGTATTAAACTTAACAATGAACCGGATGCTAGAGGTGTGATGTTAAATTAGCATCGCTCATCTTAGATTTGATATGGAAGCCTGTGGCATGTGACTATTAGAAGTTTAATATTGAACTTGCCAGCAACTTGGTCACTGTTAGAGGTGTCATATTAAACTTAATAGTAATTTGTTATAGGTGTAGTGTTAATATAACAAGAGTTGGTTTGCGATATGAGCAATTTGAAGACTTGTCATTCTATTGAGGAGAATTGACAAATGAAGTTCGGATTGTCAGAGTTTTAATATTAACTTGGCAATTTTAAAAACTTGTGACTCCATGTAAGGGAGTCGTCAAGTGGGAGTTCGTACTCGCTGAAGAGTATTAAAACTTTTCACTATTAGAGGTGTGGTGTTAACATAACAGTGATTGAGTTTGTGGACCTACCACTCTATGGGAGGAAATTGGTAGAAGGGTTTGGTGAAAAATAGAATGAGTTATCAGAGGTATAATATTAACTTGATGAACATTAATTTTTCAAGGGTATTGATAGGTTTGCCGTTAGAAGTGTAATATTAACATAACATCGGAGAGGTTCTGAGTGGGTATTTAGTGAAATTTTGTCATCAGTGGTTTAATGTTAACTTGACGGATTCCACTGGGTATCTAGAAAAATGGCTTGTCAGATGTTTACTATTAACGTGACAAGTCTGTGCTCATTTCACCAGGAAAATGAATACATGTATTTTTATGGTCCTACCATTCCATGAACGAGAATTGGTAAAAGATTTTAGAGGGGAAGGAAGGATCAAGTCTCTCAGGATTTTTAACAAACCCTCAACTATCAACGGATTTGGTATGCCTTTACCAATTACCATTTGAGTTGGGCTAGCCATGCTATTCCCCTCAGCATGATGAGTTATCAAAAATTTCTATTGGACTTAAAAGCCAATATTTTTCTATATCCTTAACCGTTGAGGGCGTTAGATTTTGATAGTTTCTAAAGAAGAGTGATAAAACTAATACTAGTTAGCTTGCCTTCATTAGCTCATTTCTATCAAGGATTGGACCGTGTTTTCCTGCGCTATTCACCCGACCATTCCTCTTAACTAGCTTCTTATGCATCGATTAGAACTCAAGCGATATTTGATCGTCGATGCTGGTCTCACCTGTCGTCAGATACTTGTTGATCAATGAGAACTATTATGCTCGTGTTGAGCAGAGCATAGTCGTCAATCAAGAATTTGTCGTTGGGGAATGCATTCGATGCAAGTGTCATACATACTTGACCCAATGATCAGAGGTTTAATGTTAACATGATCAAGGGTAGTATTTCTTTAAGAATTTTCTATTCATCGGCAGTCGCCTTCTAGATTTATCAGGCTATATGTTCTATTTGAGTAGACTGACTCTACTACAAATGGTCCTTCCCATTTGGGTTGAAAATTTCTTTCGTCTTATGTGTCATCACCATGGGTCTTCTGATAGCCAAGACGAGGTCGCCTTTCTTAAAAGTCTGCTCTTTGACTTTCCTTTTGAAGGCTCTGGAGATTCATGCTTGATAAAGCTCAATTTACTATTGAGTTTGCATGATTTTGTCGTCCAAATTTTCAGCTCCTGGAGTCGCAGTCGATGCTTATCCTCATCTATCATCTTTGTTGTCAAAGCAACACGCAGAGATGAGATCTGGTTTCTAGTGAGAGTACAGATTCACACCCGTACACCAAAGAGAATGGTATAGTTTTCTTCAGGGTTCTCACTATTGTGTGATAAGCCCACAAGCATTCACCTAATTTGTCGTCCCAGTCGCGTTGACTTTTTGAGATAAACTTCTTGAGAAGCGTCCCAATAGTTTTGTTAAAAGCTTCTGCGAAGTCGTTTGTGGCTGGGTAGTAGCCGTTGAAGACACACTTTGAATTTTGAACTTTTTATAGAATTTTTGAAATACTTGGCTGATGAACTGAGGCCCATTATCGTAGGCAATCTGCAGTGGCATGTCAAAATGGTAGATTATGTGATATTTGATAAACTTGATCATGTCAAATGTTTTCACTTCCTTCAGAGGTCTTGCCTCTGCCCATTTAGAAAAGTAATCGGTTATAGCTAAGATAACCGATGTCCTTTGGATGAAGGTGGGCTGATAGGACTAACCACATCCATTCCCCACATCTCAAATGGTTAGGAAGAAGTCGTAGAATGAAGATGTATGAAGTCGCCATGATCTGACAGGCGTGGTATCACTTAGCATAAGCGATGGCGTCAGGGATCATCTTTAGCCAATAATATCTCAGTCTTCAGAGTAGATCTCGAATCTTTGGACCAGGTTGTGAGCTCCACACATACCGTCATGAGCCTCTTTGAGTGCCTCCTGTGCCTCTTTATGTGATAGGCAACAGAGGAGGATTCATCATGCGATCGGCGATACGGTGTTCATGTGATCACATTGTAGTAGAATCTAGGAGCTTTCCTTCTAATTACAGTCGCCTCTTTAGAGTCATCGGGCAGTATACCGTGCGAGGCACAGTCGATGTATGAGAATCACCAATCCCTGAGCTCTGGACCTGCTGAAATCTCTAGAACTTCTTTGACTTGAAGGTCTCCTGTTGGCGTTTGATCATCTTCAAGGGCAAATTTCAGATAGTACAAGTCATGGCTGTAGACGAGTACTTTCTTTGTCGCTTCAGCTGGAACAACCAAGGAAGCAGTAAGGGATGTCAGTGCATCTGCATGCGCATTTTGCTGGCGAGGTACATGATCAATGTAGAAGTTCTGAATCTCTCTGCCATGCAGATGGTTGCGTTGTTGATAGGGTACTAAGTCTTCATGTTGGATTTTGTACTCCCTACGAACCTGATTGACGATTAGCTTTGAATCATTGTAATCTTTGGAATTTTTAACGCCAATCTCATCGGTGATTTGCATCCCAATCAAGAGAGTATTGTATTCTGCTATATTGCTGGAACACCACTCAGTTAATGAGAAAGCATGAGGGATTATGTAGTTTTGTGGGGAGACAAGTACTACCCCAACTCCCATTAATATTTCCTCGAGGATCCGTTCTTGATGCACCGTCGAAGAAGAGTTGCCATACTTGTTCTTCGAAAGACATTTGGGTCTTGCAGACTTCAGCGATCTCAACTGGGAGATCTTCATAAAGTTTAGTCATCTTGGATCTGGTTGTTCAGCTAAGATGTCTGCCACTGTCTGTCCCTTCACAGCTTTTTATGAAAGGAATTGCATCTCGTATTGGGAGAGCAATATGGCCATCGCCAAACGACCATTCAGCGATGATGGCTACGTCATCAGCAATCTTAAAGGATTGACTTTTGATATGACGTGTATGGTTTGGCCAACCAGGTAGTGTCGCATTTTCTGAATAGCGAACACCAGCACTAAGCATTCATTTTTAATCGGGTTGCATTGATGTTCAACTCCGATCATGATTCTGTTCAGGTAGTAGATAGCTTGCTCGTGCCCTTGATCATTATTCTGGGCTAGTAAAGCTCTTAGAGAATGATCCATATAACTTGAACATATATCAGGAAAGGTTTTCCTGGCACTGGAGCTGCAAGAACAGGTGGATGCGTGAGGTACCGCTTAATTTCCTCGAACGCTTGCTGGCAAGCATCATCCCAGACGAATGAGACACCTTTCCTCATCAATCTGGTGAAGGGCTGTCATCGCCCTGAGAGATTTTCGATAAACCTCTAGATGTAGGCTAGTCGCCCTTGCAATCCTCTAAGCTCTCTAAGGTTCCATGGAGGTTACATCTCCTAGATGGCACGGATTTTCTCTAGGTCAAGGTGAATTTCTTTGGATGTCATGACAAACCCAAGGAATTTACCGCTGGCTACCCCAGGAAGGATTTGGTGGAATTCATCTTCAATTAATGTGCCCGCATGAAGTCGAATGCTGTCTTCAGATCTGCTATGTGATCACCTTTGACACGACTTTTTCACTACAATGTGGTCTACGTAGCATTTCGCTGTTTTGCGAATATGCTCATAGAAGATTTCATTCATAGCTCTCTGATATGTCGCCCCTGCATTCTTCAATCTGAAGGGTATCACAATATAGCAATACACTCCTAGTGGTGTCCTGAAGGATGTATGCTTCTCATCATCAGGATTCATTTTAATTTGATTGTATCCAGAGAATCCATCCATGAAAGATATTCGTTCAAACCCACACGTGTTATCGATCATAACATCCGTGATTGGAAGAGGGAACTCATCCTTAGGACAAGCTTCATTTAGATCACAGAAATCAATGCAAAATCAAATCTTTTCATTCTTCTTAGTGACGGGGACGATATTAGCTACCCAGTCAGGGTGTTGTTCTTCCCTGATGAAACCAGAGTCTATAAGCTTTGCGACTTCCGATTAAATCACTTCCATAATCTCTGAACGAAACTGTTGTTACTGTTGCTTGATAGGCTTTGCGTCCGAATTGATGTTGAGGTGATGCATAGCCACCTGAGGATCAAGCCCAGTTCCAAGCAAAGACATCTACATACTCTCGCACAAGACATATTAGGTCTTCTTTCTTGGGAGGTGATAAGTTTTCGCTTATGAAAATGGGCTTAGGATTAGCCTCATTTTCAAGATTGATCTGAATTACCTTATCCTCTGTGGGTGGTTCACGTTGTTCAAAGTGAATATTCCAGAGAGTGTATAGGTGTTTGATCCAAGGATCTATATATGGCTGGATCATTTCTTCATCTCCATCTTCTGGGTGACTTGTCGAAACCATGTTTACCAAAAGGTCTTTGAAGATTTCGCCAACACTGACATCTAACTCCCACGATGATATGCCTGATGAATGGTTATGATATAATGACTCTTCAGAGTCAGAGGCTGACAGGATTAGAGTTAACACATAACCCAACCCCCTGCGAGTTTGGTGACAATAGTCAGGGTCTTTCCCTTTTGGAACAAAAGATCGAAGCAGTGTTCGCCTCCCTTTGCCAAAGTTCAAGCCAGGACTACTTGCTAGGTCATACGCTATGTTCCCCATCATTCTGAGTACATTTGGCTCGTAATGAGAGAACTAAGGGGGTTCGGTCTCGCTTTTCGAGTCTTCACGAAATCCTGATACAGGAGGGAGTCTGTAAAGTAATTCTCTGCCCCTTTGAACGGATGCCTTTCGGCAATCAACGTTCGAACTCTTTCATTTTCGTCAACAAACTTCATGACTTGATAGAGAGTAGAGGGGATGATGGAATTGTGATGAATCCATGGTCGTCCCAGTAACAAGTTATACGAAGTGTCGGCATCATTAACATAGCACGTCATCTCGGATCTCAGGTCCCCGATCTAGCATTTGAGTTTGATTTTTCTCATCGGGCGCGTACCATTAGCGTTGAAGCCATAAATGGTAGTTTTAGTGGCGTTCAATCGATGAGTGGGGATTCTTAAGTGTTGCATGACCCGGCGGGGCATTATTCTCAACGCGGATCCTGGATCCAGCTGAATGCGGCTCACCTCAAATGATCTAATGTACCTTGCGAAGTATAAGGGCCTATCATGTTTTCTCTTAACTTGCATATCATCTGGAGTGAAGGTTATGCAGGGGACATATTGAGAGGCGTGGAGTCAATTTTTTTCATCTTCCTCCTCTAGTTGGAATCTGGGTCATGAAGGCCTTAGCATCGGCTAAAGCTTCTCTTAGAGCCTCGCTTGTTGACTTAGACAGTTGCAGGAGTTCATAGAGGGTAATCCTGGTTGGGATGTTGGCCAGCTGAGCCAAAATATCAAAGAGGCAAGGTACTGAAAATCCCTCCACTTTGTCTTTTAGGAGAGTTTTAGCGTCCCGAAGCTCCTATTGCTTCTCCATGGGTTGCTTCATGGATTGCTTGGTTAGCTGTTGGGTGGGTTTAGGTGGATTTGCCACCACTTCATCGTAGTTTTTCAAGTAGAACTGACCCGAACGAGTCCGTGCTATGAGTGGTGCATTAGGTTCTGCAGCAAGGACGATTGTCTCTTCCTCAGAATTAGTTAGTGAGGGACATCGGTTTTTGCTTCCCTGGAGGAATGATCAGGGGAAAATCGCGCACAAAAAGTGTATGTTTTGAAATGAAGATTTAAAGTGTGCGTGCTTTGGCTTCCTCGATACTTCCGTTATAGCATAGAGGCTAAAACGAGTCGAATCCATAAGGATGGGAGGCGATAGAAGCTTTATCGGTTGATTCACGTGTTTGTTAAAGATCTTCAAAGTTTCAAAGAATAAAAAGAAAAGAAAGAAAAGAATGAAAAGAGAAGTACGGTGAAACACAAAGAAGTGGGAAACATTGAAAAGAATATGTTTGTGATTTTTGAAATGTTTCTAAACAAAGTGAAAAAGAAAGAAACTCATGACTACTAACTACTAATGGCTCCACCAATATGCTAACCTCTTAGTGATAGTTGCCTCACATGTATCATTGGCCATCACTAGTCCTTGGTTCAAGAGCGATTCAAAGCATGACCCATATGTAACTCATCACAACCCAACACAACAAAACAAGTTCAAGCTACACTTAAACCATCAAAACTAAAAGTAAGCATGGAGTAAAGTAATGTTAGCTTGTTAGTGGTTAGGAAGTTAGAGTTAGATCTATCATCATGAGCCATCAATGGCTCTTGCAAGAGAAAGGCCAAAACGAGGCTATTAGATTCATGTGGATTATCAAATAAGAAGGTAGATTAGTTGGTGGTTAGTAGTTAGTTGTCATGAGAGAAAAGTTTAGCTAAACATGTAAAAGAGATTGAGAGAAGAAAACATATAGAGGTAAAGAGAGCACCTTTCATAGATTGTCACCTTCTTTTACAAGCACTCTTGCATTCCAAGCATGTACCACTCTCTCTCCCTATTACAAGATCTAAAATAAATAGAAAATACAAGGGAAGAAGAAGAAGAAAAACTATACTAAACTACTCTAAACTACAAAATGGAAAATGATAACTACCCTAAACCTTGCATATCTCCTCTCTGAAACCCCAGGGGGGTATTTATAGCCACCAGGGAAGAGGGGGGCCAGGAGACAGGCCCTGGCCCAAAACGCGGCCGGGGCCGTGGCCGTACGGCCGTGGAAACGCGGCCCAGGCCGCATTTCCGCGGCCATCCTGGGGCCGCCGCGCGCGGCGCTTCGAGCCGCGTGCGGTCCCGTCTGTCCCCTGTCAGGCCCTGTGCCTGGTTTCGTCTTTGCATCCCCTGATTTTTACAGAATCAGCTCTCTAGGTCAATGGCTATCTTTAATAGGCTTTTAATCACCAATTAAATAGTGATTTACGGTCTTCTTCTTCATTGCACACCATGGACCTAGAATCAAGGAAGCAAAGCTTTATTAGCAAAATTTAATATGAAATCAATGTGAAGATGTGATACAAATTATACAAAATTAGAGACTAATCACACCCCCATACTTATCTTTTGCTCGTCCCGAGCAAAACAAAAAACTAAGGAATTATTACACCACTTTCGCAGGTGATGCGATTGCACTGAGCATGTGCAACAAGCCGTTAAACCTCTAAGTTTCCTCTAGAGGAGGAGTTTTGTCTCCTGAGGGTTTTCAGCGGATTACACCCACAAAATCCATAAAGAAAGAAATCAAATGTTAGTATTTTGAAAACACATTTTGAAATAGAGAAAAGTGTTGAAATATTTTTGCGAAAATATAAGTGATCTAAGGTCATAGGTTAACCCGAAATTGTTCTTTCTTAAACTAAGTCAAAATGCAAAAAATCTTGTTAAAAATTAAATGTAAGAAATTAAAATTGAATTGATTCTTTGATCTTTCATAAAACTCTTAGAAACATATGCACTTTGTGAACTGTGGAGATTTTTGGGATATTGACTCAAACATTCATGCCATTGATTTTTATATATTATTTATTTTCTTTTTTTTTCTTCCCTTAGTTTTCTTAGACTTTCTTATTTACCCAGGTAGTGAGCCTTTAGCCGGTGACTCCCAAACCAGATGGTCTTAGGGCACCAGATAAGAAAACATCCCTCGGACTTAAGGACTCGAGTAAACAAGGCCACAAAACTAAAGAAGATTATTTTATTTTTGTTCACCGTTTTAGGTATGAATAATCATGCTTCCTGAGGCATAATTACCCAACTTCAATAAGTGATTTTTATTTACATAAATTATTTTTTAATATATATTTTTTATGGCATTTTCAGTCTTTGTTTCAATCCCAAAAATTGTGTAAGTGTGGAGTGCATAAATCTAAGGCAAAAAATTCAAGATCAAATTATCTTTTCAATCTTACTTTCTTATCCTATAATTTAGACAAGATCTATTATTTTGACTCAGTTTAAAATTTCATAATTTGAGGTCTTCCTAATTCTTAAGATAATCTTAATTTTCTTAAAAATAAATCAAAAACTATTTCTCTTGTTTCAAAAAGTTTTGTAAAAAGAAAAGAAAAGTTTTTATATAAAAGTTTTTTTTTTAATTTATTTAAAAAGAAGTGTAAAAGAAAGAAAATATAAAACTAACTACGTTAGTAAACCCTCCCCCACACTTATCTTATGCATGGTCCTCAATGCATCGTGAATGTGTATATACATGAAATAAATGGGAGAGAAGGAAAATTACCTCAAGGGGGTGGCTCTGGTGGTGGTCGGATTGGGTCAAGCGTTGCGACCCAATCAAGATATCGTGGATCATCCAGAAACCCACCAAGGACCTCTCTAATATGACCCCAGAAAAGAATTATGGATTGAATGGTCTTATTGAAAAATTTATCCCCATCTAATGGCCAATTTTCAAAAATAATGACTGAGTCATTTTCTTCAACATTCTTGTCTAACAATGAAGTGTGATTTTGAGAGATGATTGATTTGGACTCAAATGGAACAGGAACAAAAATCGATACCGACTCGGGAAGTTGACTCAGATTAAGTCGAGAGTCAACAATGAGAGTCAAAATTGGTTCAAAAATAGGGTCCAAACTAAAGAATTGATGTTCACACACTTTCCCCAACAATGAAGTATGATCATTAGAGATTGGTGATTCTATTTCACGGTGTACTGGTACAGGATTCAATGTTGACTCTGAAATAGAGAAAAAATCTGGTAAGGATACCGGGGTTATTACTAAATCAAAAAGTGAAATGGAGTTCCCAACAGGAAGTTCAGGATCACATTCAGGTTCTTTTTCAATTTCAGGGAAGGGACAACTTGCCAAAATGTCCAAGCGACTTTCATAACTTGGAGATTGGTCAAGTTCAAATGTATGTTCTGAAATTGAAGCTGGATTTCCAAAATGACATGATTCATGGGTCCAATCAGTAGAGTTAGGGATATAAGAATCGGTCAAAGGTTGACAAGAAAGGCTTTCCTCGCTCTCATTGATCAATTCGCTCAAAAGTGAATCTAACCTACTGATAGGCCGTGTAACAGAATTTGGAGTCGGAATCATGTCTTCCATACTCTTTGTAATTGGTTCTTGAAAATATGAGTATGGAAGTTGATTTTGAAAATTGTGGTGAAATTGTGAGTCCATCGGATTTTACGGTTGCTGCTCGGACTCACGCAAGGGTTCCATACTCAAGTCCAGTATTGAAGTTTGTTCGTTTTGAATTGGTGAGACTGGAAAAGATGAGTGGGACTCTTGAAAATTTGGTTGAGAAGATGAGTCCAACATGTTTTGCATGCTTTCACAAAAGACTTCCAAACGCTTTTCTAGTTCATATTCTTCTTCAATGGGATGCTCTGGAAAAGAAGTATGTGGAGTTTGATATGGGAAGGATTGTGAATTGAGCAAATTTTGTATTTATTGTAGGGACTCTTCGATACTCCTTTCCAATGATGATTTTTCTTCAATTGGTGGTTCAGGAAAATGAGTATATGAATCAAAATTGGGGAACGAATATTGTGAAAATTGTGGACAAGATGGTTGAAAATTGGACTCGCGGGGTTAGGAGAATCCCCATGAACTCTGTGAAGAATTGAAATTATTTTGAAAATTATGGTCATATGGTTGGGGATATGGGTCATATTGATTCGGATAATCCCAACCCGGCATATATGGTTGGTTCATGTTGTACATTACCGAGTCAGAGTTATCCGAGTCAAATGAGGTCGGGGTGAAATATGGATTCATATTATAATTGAAAGAATTGTTGTTATTAAAATCTATATCACAATTTAAAAAAGAAAAACAAACAACAAAGAAAAAGAAAACAAGCATATGCTAGGGTTGACTTAGACCTAGACGACTCCTAACTGGTTAGACTGTCCACAGGAGGTATATTGTCAGAAGCTGACCATGAGTTAATCGGCCAGGTAGGGGCAAGATCAGTGGGAGGTATCCGTGCCGGAGCAACTGGCCTAATTATGCCAAACCACTGTTATTCGAGGTTTCTCCTCTCAATCCCCAACCTTAGATACCGATTTAGTAAGAGTCAAATTCTAACAACTTCCCCCTTAGGTCAATCTCTTAAATGAGTCTGAGATGTCCCTAGGGGCTAACGTCTAGCAATTTTTATTAAGGCTTGGGTTGTGTGAGTGGGGAGGTGATTTTTGGGCAAAGGGAGAGTAATAACTTTTCCCACCTTATGTTGTATTGGGTGTTGCCCTTAAGTTTAATTTGTTCAAGTGTGCAATATAGATAAGATGAATACAAAAAAGCGTGTAAATCACTGAAGTGTTTGTCCTAACTATATGCAATGCAATATGTACACCTCCTATCAGTATCACAACAACATAAGAATAAAATACAGTATATTGGAATAAAAATTGACACGTGCCTAGATGCAAATGTCTAAACCGTTTTAAAGCATCCATTTTCTGTATTTTAGTTCTTACAATTATTTACAGTGCACAGGTAATATATAAAAAAGAATTAGGAGCAGAATATAAAAATATATAAGAATTACCCAACCACACTTGAGTAAGTGTGGACTTCTGCAATGCTAAAACTTTAACCTGCACACCAAAAAATAAAGAAAAAAAGTTAGCAAACTTGTGAAATCAAACCGTTCCCATCCCCGGCAACGGCGCCAAAATTTGATCGGGGGAAAACCGCGCACAAAAAGTGTATGTTTTGAAATGAAGATTTAAAGTGTGTGTGCTTTGGCTTCCTCGATACTTCCGTTATAGCATAGAGGCTAAAACGAGTCGAATCCACAAGGATGGGAGGCGATAGAAGCTTTACCGGTTGATTCACGTGTTTGTTAAAGATTCTTCAAAGTTTCAAAGAATGAAAAGAAAAGAAAGAAAAGAATGAAAAGAGAAGTACGGTGAAACACAAAGAAGTGGGAAACATAGAAAAGAATATGTTTGTGGTTTTTGAAATGTTTCTAAACAAAGTGAAAAAGAAAGAAACTCATGGCTACTAACTACTAATGGCTCCACCAACATGCTAACCTCTTAGTGATAGTTGCCTCACATGTATCATTGGCCCTCACTAGTCCTTGGTTCAAGAGCGATTCAAAGCATGACCCATATGTAACTCATCACAACCCAACACATCAAAACAAGTTCAAGCTACACTTAAACCATCAAAACTAAAAGTAAGCATGGAGTAAAGTAATGTTAGCTTGTTAGTGGTTAGGAAGTTAGAGTTAGATCCATCATCATGAGCCATCAATGGCTCTTACAAGAGCAAGGCCAAAACGAGGCTATTAGATTCATGTGGATTATCAAATAAGAAGTTAGATTAGTTGGTGGTTAGTAGTTAGTTGCCATGAGAGAAAAGTTTAGCTAAACATGTAAAAGAGATTAGAGAGAAGAAAACATATAGAGGTAAAGAGAGCACCTTTCATAGATTGTCACTTTCTATTACAAGCACTCTTGCATTCCAAGCATGTACCACTCTCTCTCCCTATTACAAGATCTAAAATAAATGGAAAATACAAGGGAGGAAGAAGAAGAAAAACTATACTAAACTACCCTAAACTACAAAATGAAAAATGAGAACTACCCTAAACCTTACATATCTCCTCTCTGAAACCCCAGGGGGTATTTATAACCACCAAGGAAGAGGGGGGCCAGGGGACAGGCCCTGGCCCAAAACGCGGCCGGGCCTCGGGCCGCGCGCGTGGCGCTTCGAGCCGCGCGCGGTCCCGTCTGTCCCCTGTCAGGCCTGTGACTGGTTTCATCTTTGCAGCCCCTGGTTTTTACAGAATCAGCTCTCTAGGTCAATGGCTATCTTTAATAGGCTTTTAATCACCAATTAAATAGTGATTTAGGGTCTTCTTCTTCATTGCACACCATGGACCTAGAATCAAGGAAGCAAAGCTTTATTAGCAAAATTTAATATGAAATCAATGTGAAGATGTGATGCAAATTATGCAAAATTAGAGACTAATTAAGGAAGCACACACCACATTACAAGGTGTGACTTTTGCTTTGCCACTGGACTTTCTGTTGGTAATAGTAGTCCATTGCCGGCCTTCCATGAGGTCAGGATTAACCCACATGATCTCTTTTTGAGAAGTAGGAACAGGTTCGAGACCTTTGTCCTGCTGGTGGTGTAGGTCTGTATTGATTACCCTTACTTCCCCTTTCGGGATGGGAATTACTCCGGCTGGCTTTGGAGGCTGTACCCCTAACTGAAGAAATGACGTCATGTTAGTTGTCACCTTCTTCTATTCCGGGTGGAGCTTGAGCACCTCTGCATCAATTAAAGCTTGGAGGATTACTTTGAAGATGTAGCAACTCTTGGTAGGATGCCCCAGCATCCTGTGATACAAGAAGTGATGGGATTGTCGGTCTTGCCCACCTCGTTAGGACGTTTAGCTTCAGAAAGTTTCAGTCTGTTGCTCTTGTTGAGTAACTTGAACAATGAGTCAACATGCTCGTCCTTGAAGGAGTACTGCTTGTTGGCGCTTGGCTGGTTTGAAGAACTACCATCTCTAGCTGGTTGGGGCTTAGAGGGAGACTTCGTCTCGTTGCCGTCTCTGTTGCCAGTGTGTCTTTCCTTTTAGCTTGAAAAGGCGCTTCTAGCACGCGCCTTGTCGACTTCTCGGGTCTGGGCTTGTCTTCTTCTACCTTAACCCTAGTGATGATCTGCTCTGCTTGATCGCTTTGTTAAACTAACTGCTTTCAGGTACGGCTCTCAGCCACTCCTATCGGAACTAGGAGTGAGGATTGCAAATTATGGCAGCATGTTTCCACCAAGGTGGCCTAGGTCATATCGCTGGGACATCAGAGTGCCATGTTCTGAAATCTCTCCATAAATGCTTTAAGTAGATATCCTTTCCGTTGTCTTGTCGTCAGGAGAGTTGGCATGGTAATCTCTGTGTCATCTTGAAGAAATGGGCGAGGAAAAGCTTCTCCAGATCACCCTAATTCTTGATAGAGCCTTTTGGGAGCTTCATGAATCACTCAAAAGCAATCCCTTTCAGGGTGCCGATGAACAAACATGTCAGGATGGCATCATTTGATAATACATTCCCGATCTAAGACTTGAAGTAGTATATATGCTGGTTTGGTGACCCCTTGCCGTCGAAGACCTGTAGGGTCAGAACTTTGAACTTCGTGTTAGCCCAGAGGCTTTCACCTTAGTTTTGATGATGACAAACTTATGAAGGTTAGTTTGCTAATGATCTTGTATTTAATAAGTTTTGAATATTGATCAAGATCTTAGTAGAGATTTGACTTCATCAAGAAATTCACAGTCAAAGTATTGACGCAAAGAAGTGTTGATTCAAGAGCTCACATCGTAACGATCGCATCAAACTTACTTTGGATCGTGTTTGGATCAAGTCAGTTTGGAGAAGAAGTTCTACAAGAAGACGTCAGTTTGTTTAGTTTAGTTTTATTTTAGATCTTGTGCAAGGATAACTTAGTCTTGATATGCTTAAGTACACACACACACACACACAAGATAAATAGTTTTTGGTTTCGGTTTAACTGGATTAGGATTTTCAAAGAAAAATATATGGTTTTCATGAATAGATCGAATTCAAAGAAGTTTTACATGGTTTAATGTATATTGGATTTCATCTATATACATCTATATTTCATATTGACTAAAAACTTAATTTGATGATTCTAATTCATGATTTTAAGTTCTACTTTTAACAAAACTTAGTTTTGGATTTAATGTCAAAAATATAGATATATCTTTTATATGTGTATTAGATTTTATCCATGCACAATATACTTCAAAAGTGTTTCTATATTATATTTTTGTATTTATATAAGTTTTAGAGAAAACAGATTTTCATTTAAAAATCCAAGTTTTGGAAAATACCATTTTTGGTTTAAAGCTAAATTTTCATATAACAAAAATAGTTCAAATTGTTTGAAATATGTGTTTAATTTTAGTCACACATATTTGTTCTTCAAATATTTATAAAAACTTATTTTTGTGAATTTTATGGGTTTTATGGGATTTTATAGGTATTAAAAGACCAAGTTTTCAAACCCTACAACCTCGATTTTTGGACTGCTAACGGTCGATCGACCGGTCGACCGACGTGCACAGGCTTTAGCGGTCGACCAGGCGATCGATCGTTCCAGAGAGTTTACTCTCTGAAAATAGCCCGGTCGACCGACCGATCGACGTATCAAAGAGTTCACTCTCTGGTTCTGGCCTCGGTCGACCGGGCGGTCGATCAACAGGCAAATTGCCTTAGGGCGGTCGATCGACCGGTTGATCGACAGCCCCAATGGTCATAAATCTAACCGTTGGCTGGTCGATCGGGCGGTCGACTGACAGGTCAGGTTTGACCTGTTCTAGACCCCAACGGCTATATTTTCAGACCCTATAAATATGGGTCCTTTGAGGCCAGTTTCAACTAAAATTTTTGACGGCAATTTTTCTCATCTTCTTAAGGATTTTTAGCAAGTTTTCAAAACACATTTTTGTGCCAAAAATTCTCTTATCTTTATTTGTTTCAAAGTTTTTGGAAAATTAAAGAAAATCAATATTTGGGAATTCTAGTTTTGTTCTTCATTTCTTTATCTATCAAGAAGTTTTTCTCAAGAATTTTTCTTTGTGTTTTCTTTTTCAAAATACTTTATTTTTCTCACACTTGAGCTATCAATTCAATACCTATCTATACGATCATTTTATGTGAGAAAAATTATTTGTGATCTTTCAAAATCACCAAGAGAGAGTTTGTGATCATTGAATCACCAAGTTTTAAACTTTTTCTTTGCTTTGGCTTTGTGCCTTGCCTCTTGTGTAGAGGTGTTTGTGTTAGAGAGAGGAGTTGTGTACTCCCGGTGTAGAGTTAAAATTTCTCGGTGGAGATCCCTTTGTGGAAGGTCCTGTATGGACATAGTGAAAATCCTTCTGTGTGAAGACGGCGGCGTAAAGCAGTGGCTCGAACCACGAAACATATCTCGGTGTTTACACTTTGGTAACATCTCTAAACTCCCATTTTTGTTTATGCGTTAATATTGATATTTTAGCATTATTGATTTTCATGCTCATTATATTAAATGCAATGTTATAAGACATGTGATATACATAAATAGTTTTTGAGATTCACACATGTTCATATGCACTTATATATTTTTTTGTGTTCTCACTATAGTTTAGCTATTGTGTATATCCTAACTCTAAAACACGTGTATTTAAGCTAATGATCATGTTTGTATATGTTTTTGTACTTCATATTTTGATTACTTATTTAGATCAAACTTTTATTAAAACTTGTGTTTATACTTATACAACTAATGTGCCACATTTGTTTATCATGTGTTTGTACTTTATTGCTCATTTGTACCCATTAGATATACTTGTATAAGCTTGTTTTGATGATTCATGCATCTTTATTCGTTTTTCCTATTTTGTACATGTTTTCGTGATTTGCCGTATATATATATGTCAATTTTGCCTATAACTATGATATACATGTATATCGTAGAGTCCCTGGCTTTTCATGTAATATTTCTTTATGAAATCGTTTATATTTGGAATATGTATGTATACTTTTAGTTTTGACAAAACATACATATACCTTGAAGCTTGTTTAGTTTTTGATAAAAATTGAATTTCTTGAGTTTTGATGATTTTTTTTGGAATTTCAATTGAGCTTCAGTGCCTTATTTCAATGATTTTGTTGATTACATGATTTTTATACACTCTATATATCTTTTATTTACTCATGATTTTTGTTTCATAAGTCTATATATATGTTGTATTGCTTTTTGAGTGTTGATTCTCGTGTACATTTCACATTTCATAAATAAATTTATGTTTTATTCCTTACTTAAAGGAATTCGTACTCGTTTTCAAAATTATCATAAAACTAGTTTCATTATTCTTCAATTTGGTTGAGTTTTTCAAACATGTTAAAATTATTTATTTTATTTTTAAAAATCCCTACCAACTAAAGGGCGAATAGTTGGGCGACCACGCCTTGTATACCTTATTGAATATCTTTCAAACATGTGCGTGAATAGGGTGATAGGTATTAGATATATATAATTTCAATGAAAATTCTTTTTGTGTGCTCATATTTTGTTTTTCTATATATGTATGCATCATATTTCAAGTGGTATTTCCATTTTCATACATACATAAATTTGATTTAGATTGTGCTTATTTTACAATGTCATATATTTTATTTAAGTACAAACTGTTTATGCTAAGCTTAACTTAATTCTAAATGTTAATTGGTATCTTTACAAGCTTATGCATTAATTTTAATTGGTATTTTTTATATTAAAATGCACTTCATATTTCACTTACAATTAGTATCAAAATGTACTTCAGTTATGAGATATACATAATTTTTAAATAAAAATTCATTTTGTATGCTCATATTTTTTTATATGAATCATATCTAAATTGTTTTGCTCTGATACATACATATAAATATTTTTCTTATACTTTAAACATATATACCGTACATTTTTAGCACAAATTATTTCTTACTAAGCTTGCTTTAGTTCTTAATGTGAATTATTTTTTCAATTGGTATCATATATAAACTTATACATTATTTTTATTGGTCTTTCATAAAGGGGGAGAAAAATTCTTATTTTATCTTTCAATTGATTTTATTTTCAATTGGTATCTTACTCCTGCTCTTAATGGTGAAAAATATTTTATTTTGATATATGCTAACATTTTCAATATTGGCATCAATAATCTTAAATGATATTACTCTCAATTTGGTATCTATATTGCAAAATAGTTTTAGTGTTTACCTAAAATTTATTGGTTTTTACTTTCAATTGGTTTCTTTCAATTAATTATTTGTTGTTGGTATCAAAATTTTGCTTCAAAATATGTTTTATTGGTATTATTTGTTTGTCTTCACCTCTTTGTTGATGAGTGACAAAAAGAGGGAGAAAAATTTAGGATTATATATACATGTTTTGTTAAGTGTTTATATATATATATATATATATATATATATATATATTATATATATATTTTATTTATTTATTTTTATTTGGTATTTTTGTGCTACATTGCTTATCTTTATGTGTTTATTGACTATGCATAAGTTATGAGGGAGCTTCTATAAAGTTTATTCTTAATCTATGTATATATAACCTTATAAGTTTTGTCATCATCAAAAAAGGGGAGATTGTTGGCCCAAAGGCCTTTCACCTTAGTTTTAAAGATGACTAACTTATGAAGGTTAGTTTACTAATGATCTTATATTTAATAAGTTTCAAATATTGATCAAGATCTTAGTAGAGATTTGACATCAACAAGAGATTTACAGTCAAAGTGTTGAAGCAAATAAGTATTGATTCAAGAGCTCACATCATAACGATCACATCAAACTCACTTTGGATCGTGTTTAAATCGAGTCAGCTTGGAGAAGGAGTTCCTCAAGAAGATGTTAGTTTTTTAGTTTTGTTTTGTTTTAGATTTTATATAAGATAGCATAGTCTTGATATGCTCAAGTATACACACACAAAAGATAAATAGTTTTTTGTTTCGATTTAACTGGTTTGGATTTTCAAAGAATGCATATATGGTTTTCATGTATAGATCGAATCAAAAGAAGTTTTATATGGTTTAATGTATATTGGATTCATATACATCTATGTTTCATATTGACCAAAAACCTTAATTTGATGATTCAAATTCATGGTTTTAAGTTTTGCTTTTAACAAAACTTAGTTTTGGATTTAATATTAAAAACATAGATATATCTTTTATATGTGTATTGGAATTTATCCATACACAATATGATTCAAAAGTGTTTCTATATCATGTTTTTATATTTATATAAGTTTTGGATAAAACAGATTTTCATTTCAAAATTCAAGTTTTAGAAAATATCATTTTTGGTTTAAAGCTAAATTTTCATATCACAAAAAATAGTTCAAATTGTTTGAAATATGTGTTGAATTTTTGTCACACATATTTGTTCTTCAAATATTTATAAGAACTTATTTTTGTGAATTTTATGTGATTTTATGGGATTTTATAGGTATTAAAAGACCAAGTTTTCAAACCCTTTAACCCTGGTTTTTGGGCTACTAACGTTCGACCAACCGGTCGATCAAAGCCTGGCTCGGTCAACTGGCCGGTCGGTAGATGTGCACAGAAGTGCACAAGCTTTAGCAGTCGACCAGGCGGTCGACCGTTCCAGAGAGTCTGCTCTTTAGAAATATCCTCGGTTGACCGACCGATCGATTGACCAGAGAGTTCACTCTCTGGTTCTGGCCTCGGTCGACCGGGCAGTCGACCGACAGGAAAATTGCCTTGTGGTAGTTGATCGGTCAGTCGATCGATAGCCCCAACGGTCAGAAATCTGTCCGTTGGCCGGTCGACCAGGCGGTCGACCGATAGGTCAGTTTTGACATGTTCTGTCTCCCAACGGCTTTATTTTCAGACCCTATAAATATGGGTCCTTTGAGGCAAGTTTCAACTAAGATTTTTGAGAGCAATTTTTTCATCTTCTGAAGGGTTTTCAGCAAGTTTTCAAAACAAGTTTTTGTGTCAAAAATTCTCTTATCTTTGTTTGTTTTAAAGTTTTTGGAAAATCAAAGAAAATCAATATTTGGGAATTCTAGTTTTGTTCTTCATTTCTTTATCTATCAAGAAGTTTTTTTCAAGAGTTTTTCTTTGTGTTTTCTTTTTCAAAACACTTTTTTTTCTCACACTTAAGCTATCAATTCAATACCTACCTATAGGATCTTGTTTTTGTGAGAAAATTATTTGTAATCTTTCAAGATCACCAAGAGAGAGTTTCTGATCATTGGATCACCAAGTTGTAAATTTTTTTGCTTTGACTTTGTGCCTTGCCTCTTGTGTAGTGGGGTTTGTGTTAGAGAGAGAAGTTGTATACTCCCGGTGTAGAGTTGTAATTCCTCAGTGGAGGTCCCTTTGTGGAAGGTCCTGTGTGGATATAGTGAAAATCCTTTTGTGTGAAGGCGAGAACGTAAAGCAGAGGCTCGAATCTCGAAACATATCTCGGTGTTTGAGTTTGATCCACTATCTCTCAACTCTTTCTCTCTTTATATCTTGCACTGTTATTACTTGTTCATATTCATATACATTCTAGATATTGTTTATGTATGCCCACACTTGTGTTGACCCAGGAGAACTTCGAATAGCACCTCAACTCTTAATTTAGAGGAATCTAGAGAAGTAGTTACAGAGCCCTTCACGGGAAATTCAGGCTCACTCTTGGTTACACATAGCATGTTTGTAATTAAGTTTTTAATTCTACATCATTTGTCCTAAATTATCTAGTACACCTATTCACCCCCTCTATGTGTACTTTCACTTAGGTGGGTACGGGACAAGATCCCACTCAGTTGAGTACAGTCAGACCACTCTGCTTCTTAGAGGCCTTTCTGGTTGGCTGCGGCCTTAAGATCTTGCTCCAGTTTGCTCATCCTTTTGGAATGAGTGCTCCCGTTCTCTGAATTAACCTCCTCTTCAGATGGAGGCTTGGATGGCTCAGAGTTGGAATGCTCTTCATCTTCAGTATGTGCAGAAGATGAACTCTTCCCTTCTTCCATTTGCCCTTGGACTTCTTTGAAAGAGTCTTGGTCTTTGACTTCTTCTTCTTGTCCTCAAGCAATTGCGAAAGCATCTGCTTAAGGGTATCGATAGATTCTTCTTGAGCACGAATCATATCAAGTTGCTCCCTCTGGACCTGGGCTTGCTGTTCAAATTGCCTGCCTATTTCTTCAGGAGTCCCTGCCATGTACGCGAAGGCTTCTTTCTCTATGGAAGAGTTCGAGGTTTGTGATTCCGCGATGGCAGAGTGTGCCTCGCTTACTTCAATGACCCAGGCTAGGGCACTGTAGTCCACTGGGGCTATTGTACCAGTCCGAGTACAGGTATGCCGGTACACTCCTTCCGGCTCAGTGTCAGACTTATCGGAGCTGACTATCGGCTGCTTCCCTTTAGTCCTATCTGGCGTAGTGCTTGGACCCAACATGTTTGTAGTGACTTCAGGGTATTCCGCATCAGAGAAGGTTCTCCTCTTACAGGAGCGGCGTCTTTTCGCCGAATGGTAGACTGGCGTTGAAGATAACTGTTTGAACATCGATTGTTTGCTTACATGTGAGCTACAGTGGCATTCAAAGAGCACTGCCTTGATGAGCCGTTCACAGCTGCATTGTGGAGTGATTTGATGAACACTCCTCTTCTTTGTCAAGTAATCCCTTAGATCCTTCAGAGGGAGATCGATGAAACCAGCCTCGAGTCTCTGAGAATGAAGACTTTTCAGCTCCCTTCTGACCTGAGCCGTAGGAGAGTGAATGTTAACTTTACATCGCAACCCCAAGACACAATTCTCAGAGACACAAGGTTCAGAGACACAGAGTTCACATTATGTAGGACAGATGCGGCTCTCGTGTTTTGGCTTTGAGATGTGGGTCTCGTGTCTCTACTGAGAAGAGACGCGGACCTCACGCTACTGATTGTCTCGTTTGTTTAGAGATACTTGAGAAACGCGGACTTCATGAGCCCCGCATTCTGGCGTAGAAACGCGGGTCTCATGTCTCTGAGGAAAGATACGGACCTCGCGTTGCTGAACGTCATGTTTGTGAGGTAGGGTCTCAGAAATGCGAGCCTCATGAGACACGGGCTTGAACCTCACATCTTGTATCTGCTGGACAGATGGCTTTTCCAGCTTCTTCATCTGTTGTAGACGTGTGCAATGCCTTTGTCGACATTCAACATTCTGATCACGCTTCAAGGGTTGTTGGGGGCCCTCGGTAACCTGGAGCTGAGGAATCTTGAGAGGAGAGGCATGACAAATTGGCCTTCATCATCGTTGGCCTCGTGGGCTCTGTGGGAGACGTTGACGCGAGCCAAACGGACGACGCGGCCAGAAATGGCGCTATTTGCACAGACCATTCTTGGAGAAGTCTCCGAAGAGACTTGAGAACGGATCTCTAAGGAGACCCTGCAGTATTGTCGCGCCACTCTGGGGCTCTTAGAGCCAGAAGAGAGAAACTCCTTGCACTTTTCCTGGTCGAATTTCACGACAAGTGACTCGACCGTCTTTCCCGTGAAGTTGACGTCACCGTGCACCACAACTTGCTCGTCAGTAGAGAAAGTAGTCCCCAGCGGAGTCGCCATCTCTTTTATGGGTGAAAAAATTAAAAATATTACAAAGTTTCCTTGAATCAATGAAAAATTACAATAACTCAAATTCCAATTACAAGAGAGAGGAGATACTCAAGCTCAAATCTCCTCTTTATTTAATGATGGGTTTGTTGCGTAGCGGTAGAAAGTGAATCTTGTTTTCTGTTGACCGGATAAATGTCAAGCTTCTTCAAAACTTTTCTCTTTAGATCACTGATGGAGTAGCATAGCTCCTATTAAATAAAATCTCAAAGAGATTTGGAAGAAACTTGAACTCAATAAGTTTGTGTAGAGGAGTTGAACTCTTTGTAAAGCTAATATTTCTTAGCTGAAAATTTCCGACCCTTTTCAATAGCAGCTCTAGCTATTTATAGGGGGTTCTAGGGTTAAAACTATCCCCTAAAAATCCTCTATAATGGGTTTAACTCTCCTCATTATGTGGGCAGTACTTGACCCAGTAATGAGGGTAGTTATATCTGAGACGCAGGGTTCATTTGCAGTTGAAACGCGGGCTTGATCTCTGCATTTAGCCATTGAAATGATGCAGGACGCGGGCCTCAAGCTCCGCGTTTGGGTGCTACTGTGGTGTTAAAACACAAGAGTCGATCCTTGCATTTTGGGTACTGTAATGATGTTGAGATGCGGGCCTCAAGCCCTGTGTCTTGGCACTGCAATGATGTTTGAGACGCGGGCTTCGAACTCCGCATCTTGATACTGCATCAATGGCTTTGATCATCTTTGCATCTGAAGTATGGACTCTGTTATCTGATGACTTGTGAAAAAATTGAAAATATTGTAAAGTTTTCTTGAATCAATGAAAGATTACAATAACTCAAATTTTAACTATAAGAAAGAGGAGATACTTAAACTCAAATATCCTCTTTATTTAATGCTGGATTTTTTGCGTAGTGGTGGAAAGTGAATCTTATTTTTTGTTGATCAGGTGAACATCAAGCTTCTTCAGAACTTTTCTCTTTGGATCACTGATGAAGTAGCACAGCTCCTATGAAATGAAATCTTAAAGAGATTTGGGAAAAACTTGAACTCAGCAAGTTTGTGTAGAAGAGTTGAACTCTTTGTAAAGCCAATATTCCTCAGCTAAAAATTTTCGACCCTTTTCAATAGAAGCTCTAGCTATTATAGGGAGTTCGAGGAGGTAAAATTGTCTCTTAAAAACCCTCTATAATAGGGGTTAACTCTCCTCATTACGTGGGCAGTACTTGACCTAGTAATGAGGTTAGTTATAATTGAGATGCAGGGCTCATTTGTAGTTGAAATGCAGGCTTGAGTTCTGCATTTCGCCATTGAAATGATGTTGGAAATAGGCCTCGAGCGCCACGTTTGGGTAATGTTGTGGTGTTGAAACGCAAGCGTCGAGCCCTGCATTTTGAGTACTATAATGATGTTGAGATGGGGGCCTTGAGCCCTGCGTCTTGGCATTGCAGTGATGTTTGAGACGTGGGCCTCGATGAGACGCGGGCTTCTAACTCTGCATCTTGATACTGCATCAATGGTTTTGATCATCCTTGCGTCTGAAGTATGGACTCTGTTATCTGATGACTTGTCTTCAGTGATTTTTAAACAGTCTGCAGATATCTCGGAGTCAGCTGTGAGCGTGGCCTTGATTTGTGAAGATGAAGGCATCTAGAAGCCGGTCTACTACATCAGTCATTTCATAAATGGACCATAAACCAGATATCAAAGACTAAAAAACTAATGCTCGCTCTCTTCATCATCTCGAGGAAGCTCAAGCACTACTTCCAGACTTTTCCCATCACGGTCCTCACGGAGCATCCCCTGTGAAGTATTATAGAGAATCTAGAAGCAATAGGACAGATATTAAAATGGACATCGGAACTGAGGCCTATGGACTCAAATACGAACCGAGGACAGCAATCAAAGGGGAAGTCTAGGCGGATTTTATTGCATACTTAACCCCAAGAGCCACAGAGCAACGTGACTTACTGGAAGGATGGATTTTGAATATGGTGGAGCTTCAAACAGTTTGGGGGCAAACATTGGGATTATCCTCAATACTTAGAAGAATCTATCATCGAGCAGTCTTTTACCCTCGGCTTCCCGGCCTCTAACAACGAAGCCGAGTATAAGGCAGTCCTAGCCAAACTCTGAATGGTTATCACACTCGGAGTCATATGGCTCGAAGTTTGGTGCAATTCCTTACTAGTAACTAACCAAGTCAGCGGGGAATATATCACAAGGGATGCTCGGATGGGTGGAGTACCCACATCTAATTCTCAAGCTGAAATCTAAAATACTCTGATGCAACTTCAAATAGGTCCCCAAATCTGAAAATAATCAGCTAACTCACTTTCCAACCTGGGTCAGTCACAGAGTTTCAAGTCACACGGGAGATTCCCATTGAGCACATGACCAATCCTAGCATCCAATGACCAATTTGAGAGGTCATTCACCTTGATACTTCACCAGGATGGATGGATCCTCTCATTGCTTATCTGAAGGATGGGTCGCTCCCCGACGACAGAATGGAGGCATAAAAGCTCCTACACTTGGCCACCAGATATGTGCTTCTCGGAGTAGTCTTATGCAAGAAATCTTCCCCAAACTTCATATCGACCCCTACTAAGGTGCCTCAGATCAGAGGAAGCTCGGAGAGTGTTACAGGAAATCTATGATGGCAACTGTGCAAATCATTTGGGAGGTCGCTCCCTCACCCATAAGGTCATCAATTAAGGGTACTATTGGCCCAAGATGTTCGACGACGCCAAGAATTATGTGAAAAATGTTCGCAGTGTCAGAAATTTGCCCCAAGATCAAATAGACCGAGTATCGACCTCCACACTTTGCTAAGTCCTTGACCCTTCATGCTATGGCGGATGGACGTGGTTGGTCCACCCCCCGAGCACAGTCTCAGTTGCAGTTCCTGTTGATAGCCACCGACTACTTCACCAAATGGGTCGAAGTGATGTCACTCTCTAAAGTTACAAGTCAACTAATTATCAAGTTTCTTTGGCAGAACATCGTATGTCACTTCGGACTTTCCCACACCATTATCTCTGACAACAGGACAAAATTTGCCAGCAAGCAAATGGCTCGCTTCTGCTCTAAGTATAAGATCGCCCGCCGATTCTCCAGGCCCTGTTATCCTCAAGACAATAGTCAGGCTAAGATTAGTAATCGTACTGTCTTCGGCAGCCTGTGCAAAAGCCTGGACAGAGCAAAGTGCATATGGGCCGAGAAATTCCCCGGGATGCTCTGGGCCTACAGGACCACCAAGCATGTCCCGACGGGTGAAACACCATTCTTATTGGTATATGGAACGAAAGCGATCATCCAATCGGCATCAACATGCTAACACTCTGCGTGGAAGGGGTTGATCGAGATCAAAATGATGTACAACTTCGCCTGATCCTGGATCAGTCAGAGGAAAAGTAGCAGTGAGCCCAGATTTGCATCACAGCATACCAACAATAGATCCGATCCACGCACCACAAGAAGGTGAAGATTCACGAATTTCAAGTCGGAGATTTGGTGCTGAAGCACATTCTTTAGACTACACGGTAGAAGGATCAAGGGAAGCTCAGGTCCAATTGGGAGGGTCCCTACACCATTATCACTCGGGGAGGCAAAAAATCGTAAACCTTGGCTGATTAGGATAGGAAGTTCCTCAAGAAGCAATGAATCACTTTTCACTTGATACAATACAATGTATAAAATCATATAATATCCAATGAAAAAAATCATGCAAGTTCTCTTTTTTTGATGTTCTGTACCTTCTCCGAGTATGATATATATTTCCAACAACTTATAGCTGGTCCTACCTTGACGGCTACCCCTCTGGAAGGCTCCTGAAAGATGAAGGCTCGCCCACAATGATCATAGAGCTCAACCTATATTGGGTCCTCACCCTGTTGGCTACGTGATTAGTCACATATATTGCATTTACATTGTCACCTTACCATACTTTTTAGCTAATAAATCCTATTAATAAGTCTTCTTTTTCTTTGTTAAATGTAGGCCAAGTGCTAAAAGAAAGAAAAGAGAAACAAGCCCAAAAGCCCACCAAATTCTGATTTAATTCAGAATAAATTCGAAATGAAGAAATCAGGATAAAATCTTGGCATATCAAGAGGTTGAGAAGAATCCTCCCTGAATCAAGCGGTTGAAGCCACACAATCAAAGGCTGTTTCGTCAACTTTTAGAGCAGAAACAAGAAAATCAGAAGAAGATACGGGCAAATCACCAAACCAGGGACTTCCAGCAATTGGGTTTGGCCACCTGGCCACACCAGGGCCACGGAAATGCGGCCCTAGCCGCGTTTTCGCGGCCATCTAGTGTCAGTTGGGGGAGCATTTGCTCCCCCAATCTTCCCAGGATCCTTCCCTTTTGGTTTTTCCCTATAAATACTGGTTTCAGCAAAGGAAAATGGAGCGAAGACTAGAATTAGAATTTGTGTTTATTTTCTAAGGATTTAGGTTCTTTGTTAGCTAGCACAAAAGTTGTATTCTTGTTTTTTAATTTGTAGTCCAGTATCAAAACTTGTGAGAGAGAGGAATTGAGTGCTTGTACTTGAAGATTGAAGTGACATCAATAAAGAATTGAGTCGCTTTTTCTTCCACTCGTATTACGGTATGGCTTACATTGTTTATTTGCTTTCTTCGTTGTTTTTCATGAGTAACTAAATGGTTTTCTAGGCTCACTATTGTAACTCTCTCTAGTTCTTCTTCTCTTCTGGTTTTTAAAGAAAGAGACCAATGAATCATATGCATGCCTTACTTAAAAGCCTTTCTTTTTGAAAGTGTTCTTAAAAGCGCACATGAGGATGGGATTGGATTGTTAAACTCTCACTTCTTTCATAAACGTTTCTTGAACTGTTTTTACTTCATTATTACTTCTTCGCGCTTGATGATTTAATATTCGATTCTAAACGGTTTTTCAAAGAAAAGATTGAACTCTTACAACCATCTTATGTGCTTTACTTCAAACTTTCTAAAAATCAACTTTAAGTTTTGCCTATGATCAATTTGAGGCACTTAGGATTTCAATAGAAGAATGAACAATTGAGTAGTGAGATAGTGAGCCCAGATTCTCTTCCTTATTATAATCAACAAAACAACTTTCGAGCTTTCTAAATCATCTTCTCCAAAACCTTTTCTAAAAGTTGCAATTTCTCTTTTAATTATCTCTTTCTTTCCATTCTCTTTTCCATTAAAAAACGAACACAATTCTTTGTTTTTAAACTATTCACCGAAAAGCTTCCATCGCATTCCTCCTCGTGGACACGACCCGTTAGCCACAAGCTACACGGTAAATTTCTTAAACTCTTTGATTATTCTTCCATTCTAGCAATCAATTTTTGGCGCCGTTGCCGGGGAGGAAACGGTGTAGTTATTTTTTAACAAGTTTTATGTGTTGTTTCCGGGACTTGAAGATTCAGATCTAGCATTCTAGCTTTGCAAGAGAAGACTTGCAAATTCTGTGCCTACTCTTGAAAGTAGGAAACAGAATTTCAAGAAATTGCATTGCAGAAACTGAAAAATTCATTGGACTACTAAAAACTCTTTTTTGCAAAAATTTAAGCTTTTGTATGTTATATTTGTGCTATCCACCATCCCTGTTTTAAGCCAACAGTAGAACACTTGTTGAAAAGTTTAAAAAATTGATTAGACGTTTGCATTTTAGGCACGAGTCTTTTCAATTCATTTACTTTACTGTTGAAGAGTGCTGGAGCAGGGTTCGTACGCATTGCATTCAGAATAGGACTCATTTCTTGGTTAATTTATATCGCTTTGAGTGAATCTTATTTATCTTGTACACTTGCACAAAATTGATTTTAAGGGCAACACCCAATAACAAGATAAGGTGGGGATTTAATCACCCTTTCTTGGCCCAAAAATCAGATTCCAAGCACTCACAATCTTAAGCCTAAGTAAAATCTGATAGACGTTGGCCTTAGGGACATCTTGAACTCACTAGGAGATTATCCTAAAGAGGGAAGGTGTTGGAAATTGACTCTTGCCAAATCAGTGTCTAGGAAGGGGATTGAGGGCCGAAAGCCCGAAGATTGGTGGTTACTTAATTAAGGAACGTCTTTGACGGATAACCTCCCACCAATCTTGCCCTGACCTGGCTGATTAGCTTGTGGTCAAAATCTACATTCTACCTCCTGTGGACAATCAACCAGTTAGGAGTTGTCTAGGTCAAGGTTACCTTAGATTAGGCTTGGTTGATTACTATTGTTGACTGTTGGTAAACTTGTTTGTGATTGTGATTGTGTATGGAAGTGGGGTCGATAGACCCTAATTCATCTAGGTTGACTAGAAACACATCACCACCCAAGTTTGAACCAAGACTAGATCCGGTAATGGCTCAATCAACATCACTGCAGGATTGGTTCTACCCCATTAGAACCTCACTTCCATCTTGCATTCTACTTCCATCGGTTGGTAAATATAATTTTGAGCTCAAGCCTCAATTCATCAACACACTCCCCAAGTTTCATGGCTTAGAGTCCGAAGATGCCTACTTCTTCATAAGAGAATTTGAGGAAGTATGTCTAATGATGAAAATCTCACACCTTGTAGACGATGCTATTAGGTTGAGATTTGTCCCTTTCGCACTTAAGGACCTAGCAAAGAAGTGGCTCTACAGCTTAGCGGCCGGTTCTATCACATCCTGGGATGGTTTCATCAAGGTTTTCTTGAAGAAATTCTATCCAATTCATAAAACCGCTCTCATTAGGAAGACGATCATGCAATTCAAGTAAGAACCCAGTGAACCGTTCTGGAGGTACTTTGAACGCTTTAAAGACCTCCTTGTCTAATGTCCACGTCATGGAATAGAGAAATGGGGACAATGCCAAATTCTTTATGACGGTTTAGACTATTCCACCAAAACCCTCTTAGAAAGTATGTGCCAAGGGGGCTTCTTGCAGAAAGATGAAAATGAAGGATGGGATTTGTATGAAAATCTAGCTGAGAAGACCATCCAATGGGAATCTGCTAGTGAGACCTCTAGGAATCCTAACTCCATCTCTTCAAAAGGAGGTCTCCATTTGATCGAATCATCCATCGCTAATGAGGCTAAGTTAGCTAACCTGGCTAGAAGACTGGAAGCTCTAGAAACGAAAGAACTAAGTCCAGTCAATCAAGTCAGCCCGAACCAATTTCCAACCCCGGGCTGCACTTACTATCAAGTCATGAATCATGTGTTCGAGGAGTGCCCTGTGTTTCAGGCTCAGCAACCCTACCATGAACCGATGAATGCGGCCTTTTCAAGGTCGAACAACAACCCTTACGCACCAACGTATAATCCTGGCTGGAGAAATCACCCTAATTTCTCATGGAGCCAAAATAACCCTGACCATTCACGATCAAATCATACTAGCCACTTCCATAATGGTAATAATTCTTCCAATCATCAACCCAACTTCTCCAATTTCCATAATAATTCTCCCAACCATCCACCTAACTTTCAAAACTATCAACAGAACTTTCCCAATCAAGCTCCATAATCCTCCTTCCAGAATCCTCAACTAGAAAGGAGAATGACTGACTTTGAAAGAAACATGAAAGATATATGAAAAACTAAGACTCTCTCATGCAAACTATCCAGAGGTTAGAGGTTCAAATGAGTCAACTAGCCAACCCACAGAATGAGAGACAGAAGGGTACCCTGCCTAGTCAGCCAATAACCAATCCGAGGAATTCTCAACAAGCTCATTTGGCTGAGGATCAATATAATGTTGTTCATACATTGAGGTCAGGAAAGAGAGTTGATAATCAAGTGTCAACACCAACCAATCCCATTCAGCACAACCAAAATCAAGCATCCACCTCATCTAATCCAAAACCTTCCAATTCTGACGAATCTGAAAAGATAAGTCAGCCAGCCAGGTGCACCAGCCAATAGTACCATTTCCTAATAGGCTGAAAAACAACAAGCAAAATCCTCACATGGATAAGATAATTGAGATAGTTAACCAAGTGAAGATAAATGTGCCACTTCTTGATGCCATCTAACAAGTCCCTTCCTATGCTAAGTTTCTTAAGGACATGTGCACCAAGAAGAGAAAGACTAATGTCCCAAAAAAGGTCTTCTTAGACACTAACATTAGTGAGCTATTATCGGGTCCGATCCCTGTCAAGTACAAGGATCCAGGTAGTCCCACCATTGCCTGCACAATAGGACAAGCCGAGATTAGTCGTACACTTCTTGACTTGGGGGCAAGTATCAACTTGCTTCCATTCTCATTTTATCAACAACTTGGGTTGGGCTATCTTAGTCCAACTCGAGTCACCATCCAACTGGCTGACCGTTCTGTAAAAGTTCCAAAAGGGGAGATTAATGATGTCCTGATCCGGGTAAGAGAGTTCATTTATCTTATTGATTTCATAGTTTTGGAGACACAACCTGTGTCCAACTCCAATCATAGGGCTCAAACTCCTGTTATCCTAGGGCGACCATTCCTTGCTACTGCTAATGCCATCATCAGTTGTAGGAATGGGTCTATGAGGTTAACCTTTGGGGACATGACTAGAGAAGTCAATGTCTTCAATCTAGGAAAACAACCCCGCGATATCGAGGACCAAACATTTGAAGTCAATCTAATTGAGAACTTGACAAGTGAACATGGGAAAGAATTGGAATTAGAAACAGAGTGCGACTTCGGATTAGGGTCTAATGACTTTAATCTTGATCAGGTTGTAGATTCTGCTGTGAATTGGGCCTCGAACCCTATTTCACCAATAATGGAGCCAACAGATTTGACTAGTCCTTCCGGTGAGCCTTCCTCTTCCTTAGAATTGAAAGCCTTACCTGCGCATCTCAAGTACTCCTATCTAGGCGAACAAGAGACCTTTCCTGTCATCATTGCCTCCCATTTAAATGACGGAGAAGAAAAAGATCTTAAACCTATTCTAAGAAAACATAGGGAAGCCATTGGGTGGACTATGACTGATATCAAGGGATTAAGTCCAACCATCGTTCAACATCGTATTCATCTCAATGAAGACGCCACACCTAAAAGAGACCCGCAGCGTAGGTTAAACCCTATAATGCAAGAGGTTGTTCATGCTGAAATCATAAAACTCTTAGACAATGGGATAATTTATCCTATTTCTGATAGCCAATGGGTCAGTCCTGTTCACGCGGTTCCAAAGAAATCTGGTTTCACCGTAGTGGAAAACGAGAATAAAGAGTTGGTTCAAACTCGACTTCCCACGAAGATCAGAGTTTGCATCGACTATAGGAAGCTGAATGCTGCAACTCGTAAGGACCATTTTCCACTTCCCTTCATTGATCAAATGCTTGAACGTTTGGCGGGTCACGAGTATTACTGTTTCTTGGATATAACCAGATCCCTATCGCTCCTGAGGACCAAGAAAAGACTACGTTTATATGTCCATTTGGGACATTTGCTTATCGTCGAATGCCCTTCGGCTTATGCAATGCCCCTGTAATATTTCAACGTTGCATGTTGAGTCTTTTCTCTGATATGGTAGAACGATTCTTAGAGATCTTTATGGATGATTTCTCCATCTACGGAGATTCATTCTCTCAATATCTCCACCATTTAGAACTCATTCTCCAACGTTGTGCTGAGAAAAATCTGACACTGAACTGGGAGAAATGCCACTTCATGGTAAAACATGGAATTGTCTTGGGTCATGAAATCTCCAAGAAAGGAATTGAAGTGGATAGAGTCAAAATTGAGGTTATTGCTAAGCTTCTCATGCCCAAATGCGTTAAGGACATTAGATCCTTCTTAGGACACGCTGGTTTCTACCGAAGATTTATCAAGGATTTTAGTAAAATTGCTAGGCCCTTGACTAATCTGTTAGCTAAGGATGTGTCCTTCACTTTCGATGCTGAATGCACAAACTCTTGGGAGAAGCTTAAGAGAGAGCTTATTTCTGCACCAATCATATCTGCACCGGATTGGTCTAAGCCGTTCGAAATCATGTGCGATGCTTCAGATTTTGCCATAGGCGTTGTCCTAGGACAACGCATTGATAACAAGCAGCATGTGATTTACTACTCTAGTAGGACTCTCAACGATGCTCAATTGAAGTACACAACGACTAAGAAGGAATTCTTGGCAGTAGTGTTTGCCTTAGAGAAATTTCGTCCCTACCTACTAGGGTCCAAAACCACCATTTTCACCGATCATTCTGCGCTTAGGTACCTCATGATGAAGAAGGATGCCTAGGCCCGACTCATTCGTTGGATCCTCCTTCTTCAAGAATTCGATCTTGAAATTCGAGATAAGAAAGGCGTAGAAAATGTCGTTGCTGACCATCTCTCACGGATCCCTAATTCTCCATGCAACGAATTACCCATAAATGAGGATTTTCCTGATGAATATCTCTTAGCTATCTCTAGGGAACCTTGGTTTGCTGATATAGTGAATTACTTAGTCACAAACCAAACTCCGTGTCATTGGTCCAAAAATGATGTATACCGGTTCTTATCTCAAGTCCTGTATTTCTTTTGGGAGGAACCGTATCTTTTCAAGTACTATTCTGACCAAATTATTAGGAGATGCATTCCCGATGAGGAGGTTAAGAGTGTTTTATCCTTTTGTCACGAACTTGCATGCGGTGGACACTTTGGTCCCCGCAAGACTGCTGAAAAAGTGCTACAAAGTGGGTTTTATTGGCCCACTTTGTTCAAGGATGCTTATGAATTTTGCAAGACGTGTCCTAGATGCCAAATGGTAGGAAGGATTTCAAACCGAAATATGATGCCCCTCAACCCAATTCTAGAAATAGAACTCTTTGATGTTTGGGGCATCGACTTTATGGGTCCATTTCCTAATTCATTTGGGAACCAATACATATTGGTTGTTCCAAGTGGGTAGAAGCCATTCCTTGTAAAACTAATGATAACAAAGTTGTCATAAAGTTTTTGAAAGAGAACATTTTTTCACGCTTCAGAACCCCTCGTGCTATCATCAGTGATAATGGCACTCACTTTTGCAATAGATCCTTTGAAGCTCTTATGCGAAAGTATGCCATAACTCACAAGTTATCCACACCTTATCATCCTCAAACCAGTGGGCAAGTTGAGGTTTCCAATAGACAAGTCAAGCTTATCTTGGAGAAAACTGTGAACCAAAACCGGAAAGATTGGTCCATCAAACTTGTAGATGCTCTATGGGCCAACAGGACCGCTTTCAAGACGATTCTAGGAATGTCTCCTTATAGGTTAGTTTATGACAAACCTTGTCACTTGCCCGTTGAGTTAGAGCACCGAGCCTTATAGGCAATCAAGCAGCTGAATTTCGACTTGACTAAGGCTGGTGACCTTCAGAAATTACAAATTTCTGAATTGGAGGAATTGAGAAATGAGGCCTATGAAAATGCTAGGATCACTAAAGCTAGAGTCAAGATTTTCCATGACAAGCACATCATAAGAAAAACCTTTGTCCCTGGACAAAAAGTCTTACTCTATAATTCTAAGCTTCATTTTTTTCCAGAAAAATTGAAATCAAGATGGACCTGGCCATTCGTTGTAAAAACCATGTTTTCACACGGTGCAGTTAAGATCAGTGACACCAAGAATGGAAATGACTTTAAGGTAAATGGTCAACGCCTTAAACCTTTCTTGGAATCGGTGCCGGTAAATGAAACGGCAATGGGTCTTTTTGACCCAGTGTATCGGTAACTTTCCTCCTTTCCATTTTATTTCATGCATTTATACATTTCTTTCATACATTGGGGACAATGCATGAGATAAGTGTGGGGGAGGGTTCTAACATGACTGATATAAAAAAAAGAAAAAAAATATATATATATAAAAAGGAAAAAAAACTTTTTGAAAGGGGTTAGAACAATATTTTGATATATTTTTTGTAAGAAATTAAGTCAATTTTAAGGAATAGGAGAATCATAATTAGGATTTCTTACACTTGGTCAAAATAAGATAACTTGTTTGATTTTTAGGGTCAGGAAGAAAATTTGTGAAAGTAATTTAGTCTTGATATTTACCTTGATGACATATGCACACTAAATACACTTACACACTTAGGGTTTAAAAACAGAGACTCTTATGCCTTAAAAAAAAATATATTATAAAAAATAAAAAAACAAGTCTAATTATTGATTAGCTAGGTGCTTTGGCCTAAGCAAGCCTTAGTATTTATGCAAAAGATAATTAGATAAGTTTGAAAAAAATGTGTATATAAATCCTCTGATTAAGCTGGGTATTTATGCCTCATGAAGCATAAGTATTCACGCCTAAAAGGGGTACATCTTATAAATAAAAACCTTAGTTTCGTGGCCTTATCTGCTCAAGTGTTTAAGTCCTTAGGGGTATTTTCTCACCTGGTGCCCTAAAACTGTCCGGTTTGGGTGTCACCGACTGAAGGCTCGTTACATGGGCAGATTAGAAAGCCTAATGAAATTGAGAAATAAATTTCACCAAAAATAAATAAGGCATAGGAGTTAATGTTAAAGAACCCTTAGTCAACTTCACAGTCACGATGGTGCATACGACTCAGGGTAAATTAATAGACTAGATGAGAAAACCAATTTGACTCCTTACTTTGATTAATGACATGTTGAATAGGGACTAAGTTTAGGAATGAAAAATTTGATATTCTTATAACTTATAGATTACTTAAAACCTTACAAATATACTTCAAATATTTTCTCCTTAAAAATAAAATGCTTTTCGAAAATACTAACTTTTTTTTCTTTATGGATTTTGTGGGTGCAATCCACTGAAAACCCTCATGAGATAAAACTCGTCCTCTAGGGGTAACCTAGAGGTTTAACGGCTTGTTGCACATGCTCAGTACAATCGAGTGACCTGCGAAAGTGGTCTAATAATTGATTATAATTAGTCTGATGTTTTGCTCGAGGGCGAGCAAAAGATAAGTGTGGGGGTGTGATTAGTCACATATATTACATTTACATTGTCACCTTACCATACTTTTTAGCTAATAAATCCTATTAATAAGTCTATTTCTTCTTTGTTAAATGTAGGCCCAAGTGCTAAAAGAAAGAAAAGAGAAACAAGCCCAAAAGCCCACCAAATTCTGATTTAATTCAGAATAAATTCGAAATGAAGAAATCAGGGCAAAATCTTGGCATATCAAGAGGTTACGAAGAATCCTCCCTGAATCAAGCGGTTGAAGCCACACAATCAAAGGCTGTTTCGTCAACTTTTGGAGCAGAAACAAGAAAACCAGAAGAAGATACGGGCAAATCACCAAACCAGGGACTTCCAGCAATTGGGTGTGACCACCTGGCCACACCAGGGCCACGGAAACGCGGCCCTGGCCGCGTTTCTGCGGCCATCTAGTGTCAGTTGGGGGAGAGCGTTTGCTCCCCCAATCTTCCCGGGATCCTCCCCTTTTGGTTTTTCCCTATAAATACTGGTTTCAGCGAAGGAAAATGGAGCGAAGACTAGGATTAGAATTTGTATTTTTTTCTAAGGATTTAGGCTCTTTGTTAGCTAGCACAAAAATTGTATTCTTGTTTTTTAATTTGTAATCCAGTATCAAAACTTGTGAGAGAGAGGAATTGAGTGCTTGTACTTAAAGATTGAAGTGACATCAATAGAAGAATCGAGCCGCTTTTTCTTCCACTCGTATTATGGTATGACTTGCATTGTTTATTTGCTTTCTTCGTTGTTTTTCATGAGTAACTAAACGGTTTTTTGGGCTCACTATTGTAACTCTCTCTAGTTCTTCTTCTCTTCTGGTTTTTAAAGAAAAAGACCCAATGAATCATATGCATGCCTTACTTAAAAGCCTTTCTTTTTGAAAGTGTTCTTGAAAGCACATGAGGATGGGATTGGATTGTTAAACTCTCACTTCTTTCATAAACGTTTCTTGAACTGTTTTTACTTCATTCTTGCTTCTTCGCGCTTGATGATTTAATATTCGATTCTAAACGATTTTTCAAAGAAAAGATTGAACTCTTACAACCATCTTATGTGCTTTACTTCAAACTTTCTAAAAATCAACTTTAAGTTTTGCCTATGATCAATTTGAGGCACTTAGGATTTCAATAGAAGAATGAACAATTGAGTAGTGAGATAGTGAGCCCAGATTCTCTTTCTTATTATAATCAACAAAACAACTTTTGAGCTTTCTAAATCACCTTCTCCAAAACCTTTTCTAAAAGTTGCAATTTCTCTTTTAATCATCTCTTTCTTTCCATTCTCTTTTCCATTAAAAACGAACACAATTCTTTGTTTTTAAACTATTCACCGAAAAGCTTCCATCGTATTCCTCCTCGTGGACACGACCCGTTAGCCACAAGCTACACGGTAAATTTATTAAACTCTTTGATTGTTCTTCCATTCTAGCAATCACTACGCGAGCAAGTCAACAGCCATAATGGGTCCTACCCTGATGGCTACCCTTCGGGGAACCTCCTAAAAGATGGAAGCTCACCCACAACGATCCCTCGAAGCTCAGCCTATATCGGGTCTTTACCCTGATGGCAACCCGAGCTAGTCAATAACCTATAATGTGTCCTATCCGGATGGCTACATCTCAGAGAGCCTACTAAAAGATGGAGGCTCGCCCACAATGACCGCTCGGAGCTTAGGCTACATTGGGTTCTCACTTTGATGGCTACCCGAGCTAGTCAACAGTGTATAACGGGTCCTACCTCGATGACTACCTCTTAGAGCATCTTCTGAAAGATGAAAGCTCGCCCACAATGATCGGTCGGAGCTTAGCCTACATCTGGTCCTTACCCTGATGACTGCCCGAGCTAGTCAACAGCCTATAACAAGTCCTACCCTGATGGTTACCCCTCGTAGAGTCTCCTGAAAGATGGAGGCTCACCCACAACGATCGCTTAGAACTCAACCTACATTAGATCCTCACCCTGATGGCTACCCGAGTTAGTCAATAACTTATAATGGGTCCTACCTTGACAGCTACCCCTCAGAAAGTCTCCTGAAAGATAGAGGCTCACCCACAATGACTGCTCGGAGTTCAGCCTACATCGAGTCTTCACCCTGATGGCTACTTGATTACCAGAAAATAGAGAGATGTTAAGGTTAGAAGAATGTTATCTGGATGAAGGCGTGTCTCTATTTTTCACAACATATCCACGGTAGCAAGGGCTATGCTGGTCGAATCCACAGGAAGGAATGCGATAGAAGCTTTTTGGAAGTTTTTCAAACACTAAGTACGTTAATAGTTCTTCTTCGAAAAAGAAAGAAAAAGTCTATGTTAAGTGTTAGAGGAAGAAAGGAGATGAAAATGTGATTTGATTTTGAAGATTAGGGTTTTAAAAAGAATTAAAAGAACATGACTTCCCAATAATCTATCACCACTAGCTTACTAACTTATGCTAGATTAAACTTTACTTTAGATCATAAAAACTATACTTTAGAGTTGCATTTAATTCAAGTAAGATACATAAGATGGAGAAACCCTATTTGAAAAAATTATTAAGCAAAACCTAACATTAAACTATCAAAGTTTCTCAAGCATAGAATAAGAAGAATAACCAACATTAAATTATCAAGGCTATCTAAGCATAGAATAAGAAAAATTATTGGAAAGTATTAGCAAATAATAAATTTAACTCTCATCACGTGCTTTCAAAAATATTAGTTATTTCTATGGTTTAAGCATGCATAGGATCAAATCAATTTATTCTAACATACAACTAGAAGTAGTCGTGAGTAAAAATTAATAAGTCATGAAGAAGATTAGCTACTCATGAGAGAATTTAAAGAAAGTATGGTAAAAGAGAAAGCAAGTAAAGAAAGCAATTAAATAAAGATAAATGAAAGAAAAAAAACTTTGTTATTGATGCTGTCACCTTCAATTACAAGAGCCTCCTCTTTCTTTCCAAAGCTTGAATTAGAACTAGACTTTAAAAATTACAACAGAAATTTGAAAGAAAAATTAAAGAAAAATCCTAAGTTATGATCTCTGATGTGGAGATACGATTTCAGCTCTTCAAATAGGCCTCAAAGCCAATCACAATTAAATACAATTAAGGAGATTTAACTCAATCTAATTCAATAGGAAAATTCAATTCTAAACTGATCTGCAGCAAGTCGGCGTGTTAATTGCTGATTATGACTTATCAGATGACTGAATTGGACAAAGTAATCAATATAAGCATTAATCCCTTTAAATTCTCTTTATATAGCATCTTGAATCATCGAATTTGAATATCTTAGTGAAAGTTACGATCTGAATACTAAGAGGTGTCCAATCTAAATCCGAGTCTGAATTGATTTTGAACTCCATTTAATTTGAATTATTCTCCTTAGCTCCAATTAGGATTAGTTTTATCCCATCCATCTTCTAGAAATATATCTTCTGATTTTGAATTTGAATTGTGAAGATAATGATTTATTCTTTCCTCCTTTTGATTTCAAATTGATTTAAATTGAAAATTAAATTTAGATAAGATTATGGATAAATAGAAGTTTCTTGTATCCTTATCTTCTCATTTAAGTAATTACATAGCATAATAAAAAAGGGGGTTAAATAGAAATGTTAAATAAAGAATAATTAAGGAAAAATGTGCAAATGTATAATAATACAAAATTGAGATGCAATCACTACCCGAGCGAGTCAACACCCTATAACTGGTCCTTCCCTGATAGCTACCCCCTCGGGAGTCTCCTGAAAGATGGAGGCTCGCCTACAATGACTGCTCGAAGTTCAGCCTACATCGGATCCTCACCGTGATGGCTACCTAAGTGAGTCAACATCCTATAGCGGGTCCTACCCTGATGGCTACTCCTCAGAGAGCCTGTTGAAAAGCGGAGGCTCGCCCACAACGACTACCCCGATAACACAGCTCCACGGTCAGGATATCCTCCACTCAAAAGCGACATCGAGCCAAACTCTATTACAGAGATTTTCCTCCTCTCAGAGGCTCAACTACATTGCTGAGATTTCTCCTACTTGGAGGTAAAATTTGCAGGTACGACTGTGAGATAAACACCACTCGGGAACCGCACGCCGAACCATTCCAAACAAAATAGTCACAAAATAATGCAGACAAGATCCATGTTGGCCCAGAGGCCCTTCACTCTAGTTTTGATGATGAATAACTCATGTAGTTATAGGTTACTAATAATCTTGTGATATTTAGTTTCAGATATTTGATCAAGATATTAGTAGGTGTTTAGCTTCAATAAAGGAGTTTTAGAGCTTACGCATGGTGATTCAAGAGCTCGCGCGTCAAGATCGCATCTATCACTCAGTTGGAGTCAAGCTCGTTGGATCGTGTTTGGATCGAGTCGACTTGGAGAAGGAGTTCAACAAGAAGATCTCGGTTTGTTCATTTAAGATTGTGTTTAGATCATTGTAAAGATTAGATAGTGTTGATATGCTCAAGTTCACATACACACACAAGTTTTCGGTTTATTGGTTTTTGGTTTTCAGTTTAATCGATATTGGATTTCATGTCAAAAACATAGATATAATATCTTTTATGTATATCGGATTCTATCCATATACAATATGCTTCAAAGTTGTTTCAATATCATGTTTTTGAATTTACATGAGATTTGGAGAAAACGATTTTCTATTTCAAAAATCCAATGTTTGAAAAATACGGATTTTGGTTTAAGGCAAAATTTCAAGATCACAAAAATAGTTCAAATAGTTTGTAATATGTGTTGAATTTTTGTCACACATATTTGTATTTCAAAGATAAAATAAGAACTTATTTTTGTGAAATTTATGTGTATTTTATGGGACTTAGTAGCCAAAAAGACAAGTTTTCAATCCCTAAAAAATTGGACATGGCTGTCTGCCGGTCGACTGTCCGATCGACCGGGACAGAGGTCGGTCGACCGGTCCAGTCGACCGACGTGCACAGACATACATGCAGCCTGAGCTGGTGGCCCGGTCGACCGAGCGATCGACCATCCAGAGAGCTCTGCTCTCTGGAAATAGCCCCGGTCGACCGACAGAGAGGTGCTGCTCTCTGTATCTAGCTCCGGTCGACCGAGCGGTCGACCGGCCAAAGATCCATTGCTCTCTGGTTCCAGGCCCGGTCGACCGGGCGATCGACCGGAGGCACAACGGTCATAAAAATGATCGTTGCGCCAGTCGAGCCGGAAGGTCGAAAATGCCCTTTCCTGCTGCCAACGGGCAGATTTGTTTGTGGGTTATAAATACCCTACTTCTTGAGCTAATTTCACCAATAATTTCAAGAGTAAAAATCTTCATTTTCTCAAGTGTTTTAGCTACAAGTTTTAAAAGAGTTTTTGGGTTTAAAAGATCAATCTTTATTTGTTTTAAAGGGTTGAAAAAATCAAAGAAAAATAGAGTCTTTGGGAATTGGTTTTTGTTCTTCATTTCTATAGCTATTTAGAAGTTTTCCCAAGAGTTTTTCTTTGTGATTTTATTTTCCAAACTCTTTATATTCTCACACTTGAGCTATCTATCTATCCTATCTATTATGATCTTGTTTTTGTGAGAAAAATTGGTTTCTGATCTTTGAATCACTAAGTGTTATAATCCTCTTTACTTTGTAGATATCCCTCTAGTGAGAGGTGATTGTGTTGGCTTTGTGCCTATTCCTCTATTGTGAGGTTGATTGTTGTTTGGTAAGTGCCTATCCCTCTAGTGAGAGATTGATTATTGTGTGACTTAGTGCCTTGCCTCTTGTGTAGAGGTTGTATTTGTTGGAGAGAGGAGTTGTGTACTCCTAGTTGTATTTGCCCAAATCCTCAGTGGACGTTCCCTGTGTAGGAAGTCCTGTGTGGACGCTATAGTGGAAATCCTTTTGTGTGAAGGTGGGGACGTAGACTGGGTGCTCGAACCTCGAAACATATCTCGGTGTTTGCGATTGATCCACTATCTCTAAACTCTCTCTCTTATATTGTGCATTGCATCATATTATTCATTTCATATATGCTTGGGCTTGATTGTGTGCCATACTTGTGTTGAACCAAGAGAGCTTTACATAGCACCTCAACTCTTATTTAGAGGAATTTAGAGGAGATAATCCAGAGCCCTTCACCGCGAATTCGGCTACACTCTTTGGTTAGACTAAGTGTGTTGCAATTTATTTTTAATTCCGCATTATTTGTCTTTAGATTAGCCATACACCTATTCACCCCCCTCTAGGTGTAATTTCAATTGTTATCAGAGCCTACGCTCCTGATATTAGGTTTAACCACCTAGGAGTGAGATCTTGGTTAGCTAATCTAATATTTGCATTTGCACACTTATTGTTCACATACACTCATGGATGACCCTCCCATGTTTGATGTCTCTAAAATTGATAGATGGAAGGTTATGATGAGTTTTCATTTAAAAGTCATAGGTTGGCATGTTTACCTTGTTATTACCAAAGAATCTTATCTTGGCAATTGCAAGCATAAAAAGACTAATGCACAAGCCTTAAAGGCACTTAGAAAATCTATTAGCAAAGAATATTTAAATATGGTTTCTCATTGTGATTCCGCCTTTACAGTGTGGAACATATTGATATCTCCCGAGTTACAAACGCAAATCAATGAGAAGGAAAAATCTAGTGGAGAAGAGTCCGACCAACATTGCTTCATGGTCCAAGGGAATGACTCCCTTGAGGTATATTCGGATACTCAACTAGATGTTAGTACTATTTCTTCTTGTAATGAGTGTATGGATGCATATGCTTTAAATAATGAACTAACTATAAGTTGTGAAAAATTGATTTCGAAGTATAAAGTTTTGAAAAAGAATAGTTATACATTAAAAGAAGAAAATGAAAATTTGTTCTCAAAACTTCATTTGGTTTTGCAAGAAAAGGATGAGATTTCAAATGAAAGGGACTTATTGAAATCCCAACTTGACCTTGCCTTAAATGAAAATAAGATTTTAAAAAGTAAAAATGATTGTGATGATGTTTTAAGGGAAAATGAGGCTTTATCTTCAAAACTAGATTTTGTTTTAAAAGAGAATGATTTCTTGAAAAATAAAATTGATTTAATTTCAAAATAATTGGATTTGATTTCAAATGAAAATAAATCGTTGAAAAATGATTTTGATTTTCATGTTTGCCATGCTTCAATACCTTCATCATCTAATAATTCTATTTGTTTTCCATTGATTTAGCAAAGGGGAAAACTTATAAAAAGGGGTCGAGGAGCTAAATTATAAGTATTCGAAAAAGATTACAAGTAGATCTCCTCTGCGATTCTAGAGAAGTGTGCCGATAGGAGTCTGGTCAACGCGCGACCACTTTGTCCCTTGACGATGCGATCGATGAGATTCCCTTCTCGCCTGGTTCGGGGAATCGGAGAACAGAAGGTTGTAGAACCCTCTTGTTACTTCTCAAACTGCCTCCACTTGGGAATTCCTTCTCGCCTGGTTCCGGAGATTCCTTGAGAGGAAGATCTTAGGGTATCAACATCCTGATTAGAGAAGCAGTTCTCAAAATTCTCTGAATTCTTAGAAGTAAGAGAATAGATCTCTATTTATCCGTCTCTCTATGTGCGCGTGTGTGCGTATGCCCCTCTCTTCTTGTGCCTCTGGTGGGCTATTTATAGGGAGAGCAGGGGTATAATTGTCCTTTGAAAATTCAGAAACAGATTGAGTCAATCTATTTAAATTTAAAAGTAGCCTTGCTGCGAGGCTAGAATCAACTTCTACGAAGTTAGGAATAGCAGGTAGTGTCGATCTCCTGATCTGTTTTGACTCTTTTCAAATAACTAAAAGATCTCCCCTGATCCTCTTACTTGTTTTAGGAGAGTCAATAGATTATGGCAAGAACTATCAAATTTGATCTCAGATTTGATCTCGATTGGATTTGATCTTGATCTTGAATTGATTTGATCTCATCTGGAGATTTAATTGGTCGAAGGTTGATCATGAAAGACCCCTAGCGGAGCTGCCGCGTTGAGCTCGCAGCGAAGCTGGAAGGAGCATCTGGCGAAGTCAGAAGAAAGCTCTTCAGCAGAGCTAGATAAACATCTGTGGCGAAGCTACCGACTATCCTTCTGTGCGGTTGCGTGTATGGCTTCGAGCGAAGCTAACTCTCTGCGGAGTTAACTGAGCACTTCAAGCGAAGCTGTAAGTTAGCTCACTGATAGAGCTTTGAACGGCTTCATGGTGAAGTTGGGCAAACTTAGCCTCTCAGGCGAGGCTATCCCCTTGGAGATGGTACAGAACTGGTCGTCAGCTTGTCTGTCACTTGTCTTTAATAAATGTCAACAAGTTTAGACATTGTTCAGGCCAGTCAGGAATCTTGTCTTTTTTAGAGTGTCAACAAGACCCCCTTCAAAGTTTTTGAAAGTCTGCAATGGAATGGTTCAGGCTTCGAAATACTTTGAATTGCTTTGATTGATGGTATGTGAAGTACGAACATCGCCATGCTGGTTGAGTTCAGCTTCACTTTCAATCCTGCTTCTGGATTGGAATAAGTTCGCTGAGGAATCGTGTAGATTCATGATTCTGAGTAGCTTCGTATCTGGATAGCTCCGCGTTCGAGCCTCCCGGAGTAGATTCGCTTCAAATTGGTCTTGGAACGTCGTTCCTTTCCCGAGGCCAACTGCCTTTTGGCTAGTTTCGAGAAGGACTGCCCTTTCTTCGAGGAAAATCATTGCTTCTACGCGCATTTTCGTGGGAGACTATTCCCTTTCTCAAGGCTCAACAAATGCCTTAAATTCGCTCTCGCTTCTAAGCTTGAAGCAGCTGCGGTGCGACCAGGCCATGAGGCCTATAAATAGGACACTTGAGGTCCTCTACAGAGAAGCAGTCTGCTCATGACTTCTCCTGGTTGTTCAGAGAAGTATACTCAGATCTCTGAAATAGTGGGGGTGCCCACTCTGGTCATTAACCGGCCAAGAACTGGTGAGTCTCGATCATCAAGAGACTTTACCAATGAACTAATGACTTTAAAGAGTTTATCTCCCTTAATTTAGCTTTATCAGCTGCCTCAGGGATTGATTTCCCTTGTTCTTCATTTTGTATCTGACTGATCTGCAGAGAAGGGCTTAACCCTATTTTCCAGCTTCCCGGCGAAGCTATCATTTTCACTTGATCAAAGAAAGATCATTGCATGCCTGCCTACTAAGTTCGCCACATAGGCAAGAATTGGGACTTAGTCTCTTCAAGGTTGTGTCAGTCTCGCCATATAAGTGGGGTCAAGACTGCGTCCTTCTGGATCAGTCTGGCTTAGCCATATAGGCAAGGCTAGGACTTAGCCCTTTTTGATGTTTCTCCAACCTAACTGCTTTAGGCGGAGCTAAGACTTTGTTTGTTCTGAGCTAGCCCATCATCACTGCGCAAGCGAGGCTATCCTTTGCTTAACTAAAATCCATTCTTAAAGCGGGACTGGATCGGATATGAATTGCTTCGCCCCAAAGAATTTGACTTAGCGTGTCATGCTTGCATTTTTTCTTTGCTTTACTACTAACCTGCTTCCCATCTTGCATTGCAGTGAATTGTGTTTGTCAGCCTTTCATCTTAATGAAAGAGACCAGAAACTTGTCTCTTGATTTTCCAGTTGAAATTTTAATCCTAAGCAGGAGGAACAAACTGGTGCAGCTGATGCGTCTTCCCAGAAGAGGTTGGCAGTCGCTTATTCGAGATGATCCACTTCGAGAAGGGACTGGTAGTCGCTTATCTGAGATGATCCACTTCGAGAAGGGGCTGGTAGTCGCTTATTTGAGATGATCCACTTTGGAAAAGCGGACGTCACCTGTAAGGTCTCGGATCCTTCCTCTGGCAATTTTCATCAAAGAAGATCCGGCTTTCTGGTGGCAACCGGTCCTTTGCCAATTTTCATCAAAGAAGATCCAGCCTCTTAATGGCAAAATCTGCCATTATGCGAAGGATTACAACCTTGTGCATGAGGAAGGCCTTTCGTGTCCAGTTAGTTTGGCTTGGAAGTAGATAGGACCACTTGTATACCTTTGGAGCAATGATTCGGTTGTACGAACCACCTTAATGTAGCGCCAATGTATCTTCCCTTTTGAATCAATAAAAGTTTATTTTTCGCTATTTATCTGCTTTGTTTTTCTCCTTTTTGACTCGAGAACACCTGAAGTGGACCACCTTAGGCAAGTCTTTTCCCTAGGAGGAAATGAGAACTCTTAGTCGAGCTAAGCTTCCGGCGAAGCTGAAGACAGATTTTCAAATAAGTCAGGAGCCAGTTTCTGGCGAAGCTAGCATGGAATTTCCGTGAAGCTAAAGATGTGCTTTTAGCGGAGCTAAAGTATGTTTCTCAGTGAAGTTATTCAAGCGTCGTGCTAAGTCGACACTGGACTCACGACGGAGTTAGCCCTTAGCGGGGCTGAAGTAACGCTTCTTAGGAAGGCGCTTTAGGCGCTGTTTCAAATTAATTTGAAACGACTACCTGCACTCCTTTCGAGGAGGCGACATTTAGGCAATCATCAGCCTATAAAAGCCTGATCGGGCTGAAAGAGAAGGCACCACTTCTCTTTGAATTTTCAGAGAACTCTAACTCTCTTCTTCTTCCTCCTCCTTCGTTTAAGAATTTAAGAACTTCAGTTCTCCAATGGCTCCCAAAAGACGAGCAGGAAAAGAGGTAGCAACCTCTACGACGGAGGGTCCTTCTCCTCCTCCAGTCATCGAACGACCTATCGCGGGTAAGGGTCTTTCCCTTTTGATCAGAGATTTTCATCTCTCTTTTAAAGCCAATTTCTGGCTATCTTCCGATGAATCCAGAGTGATAAATCATGATCTCATGATCTTAGGGACTTCATTCCCTGAATTTCCCTTAATTTCTTGATTGGGAATCTTCTTTTAAGAACTGAAGAGTTTCTTCTCTAAGCTTCCGGCCGAAGCTATCCCTTAGGCGGTTCACATCCTGTTGAATGATAGGATGCGAAGCTAACCTTTAGAGTGTAACTAAAAAAGACCTTAATGCCCTTAAAACAAATTTTAGGCAATAGTATCCTTCTGACGAAGTTAGCCCCTGGGGCTTCGTCGCGTTCCGTTGTTCGAGGTCAAGCTTCCAGAGCGAAGCTAACACTTAGATATTTTCCTGCCTCCTGCCTTCGTGTGGAGTGCGGAGTTAAGCTGCAGCTGCGAAGCTAAGCTTCGGGGCGAAGCTATGGTTAGGCCAACTTCGCTCGGAGAGCGAAGCTATGCCTTGACAAAAATTACATTCTTATTTTAGCTCTCGTTTGGCTGATGAACTAATCATAGTTTCTCCTTGTTTTTGCAGTGCACTATACTCCTGGTCCTCTAAACAGTCTCTTTGGCACAGCCAGGGGGCTAGATGGCAACGTCAACCTGCAGTTTTAAGGGCAGGCTTCGCTATTCAGCGAGCGAAGCGCTCCTGCTCGGGATGCACTTATTCATGGTGGGGATCAGTGCACCATGAGGAGCATCTTAACTACTGCTCCCCTTGAAGTTTCCGACCGAAGAATCTATCGGAAGCCTGGCTTCATGTTCGGAGATGTAGCGCCAGACAACGATCACCAGCTGCTAGCCAGAGAGGGGCAGTGGATTTTCAAATTGGATGGTGAGAAGTACTATCTCCCATCTAGCAAGCAACATTTTTCCTTGTCCTTCTTTCAATGTGTGACGAGGGCTCGAAAGATGCAGTGGCAAGTGACGTGGACTACTGATTCCGTTCATGTAGGGAAGTTGATAATTACGTCCCCCGGTTACACAAGGACGGGTCCTCCTCGCTGCATATTGGGTCTCCACCCTGGGAACGTACTTCCGGACATCCCAGTGGGAGAAAACCCCGCGGTGGCTCAGACCTTTGGAAATTAGTTCTTTAAGGTTTGTGGCAATTATCTAGCCACTGATTTTAGGACTCTGGGGTGGATTCACCCTCCCAAGGCATGGTGGAGGGACTTGACTCTATATGTTCTTGCATATTTTGAGAAGGATCTGGAGAGGCTGAGACTCTATGAGGCCGTCAGGGCAACCTGTTATGGCATTCAGATGAGCGTAGCGAACTTCTACGCCATCTTTGAGTTGTACTGCCCGGCTACAGGGACCTTCTTCATCCCTGTTGGCGAATTGGGTATGGCTCTGCACGAGATGTGGGAAGTCTTTCCTCTGCCTTTGGGGTCTCTTCCATATGAAGAATATTTCCCGTGCGAGCGAAATTGGCACTTCTAGAGAAGCAGGAGCCCGCTTTGTTTGAGACCTACCAGGAATTGATGTATCACCTGTACATTTGCTCCAGCATGCATAGGAGCCATAAGGGAGCTTTATGCAGTTTGAACAGCTGGGGAAATTATTTGTTCCCTAACTTGGAAGGTACTCCTGAAGCGGCTCATTGTGGAGTTGCAGATGAAGACATCTTTTGCCGGATGTACGAGCACTCTCAAGGGGATCTAATTCTGGAAGAAGATGACGGACCCTATGAGAAAGGCGATTTTCTTCGGAGTTTTCACCACCAGGCTCGTCGACTGACATCCCGGAAGGCACTTCTGGCTGGTTTTCTAACGGTCTGGTTGAAGAGATGTGTGGTGCCGTCTTCGTCTGACGATGTCATTCATCCGACTGTCTTATTGCCTGCCTTTCGTCTAGTCCATGGTCGTTCTCTTGGACTTCTTCCAGCCATGGTGTGCTGTATTCAAAGAGGCCTTCGTGGATTGATGAAGGCTTTCTGAAGGCCACCAGTGACGAAGCAGGGAAAGGGGACTGTCTTGCCTCGCGACGGACCAAACCTCAGAATTGGTTTGCCGTATACTTATTTAATGGTATGGTTCGCCCTTCACTGCCCTTGCATTATCCAAGCCGGAGAGGAGCCCCCAGAAGGTGTTCGCATGGCGCTTCTCCATCGATTCGAGGGGTGTTCGTGGTCAAAGACTTATGTGGCTGCGGTCCGTAAACTGTTGTGCTGTCATGACGTTTATAGCCTTTTCCGATGCTTCCCCTACATTCGCGATGCAGGCTATGGTGAAGAATTCAAGGATGTAGGGGAAGGGCAGACGTCATTGAGTCGGGGAGTCTTCGAATGGCTGGTTAGCATCTGGCCATCACACTTATTGTATAGAAGCGGGGACACGTGTTACCTGGAGCCCTATGTTCCGAGTCATTTTTCCGTCAGTTTGGGTATGACCAACTATATGTAGGCAATCCAAACAGCAGTCTGGCCTTTATGGGGAGCCTCATCGATGGAGCACGTGCCTGGCGGTTCTTCATTGCTGGATGTACTGAGGCGCGACTGTGCACGCCGCTAAGGACTCCAAACCTTCTGACGACCCTGGGATTCTGCCAATGGTATAGAACTTTGAACTCCACACCTACTGAATTTTCTATTAATTCCTTTGGTGTGAAGTTAATCTCTCAGTGGCTGAAGCGAAAGGTCACTGAGAAGAGCGTGGGTAAGAGGGTCCACGTTCCAGGCCTCGGGGAATTCATTGCCGTTGATGATAGCGAAGCCTCGGATGTAGGAAGTCCTCGCTTTGAAGCGGATACAGGTGCTGAGGCTCCAACAGCTACTTCTGGTGAGGTAGGCACGGCCCCCATGGAACATGTTGATGTGAAAGAAGTGGAGGAAGAAGATCCTGACGTCCACTTCAAGCGAAAGCGGGAAGGAGGATCTCGTAGGAAGAGAGTAGTGAAGAAGCCTCATCGCTACGCTCCTACGGTTATTGCAGAGGGCGAATCATCTACACTGCCTCCTCCTCCTGCTTCATTAGTCATTAGGTTGTCAGCTCCTAGGCAGACTGCTGGTAAAGCTGCTCCGGACCCGGGTAAGATCAGCTCCGTTCTTATAATATACTTCTTGTGTATTCCATATAGCTCATTATTTACTTTATGATTCAGGAACTGAGGCAGTGAGAAGCCCAAGAGCTGAGGCTGCCAGAGAACAGGGGGATCTTTATGATCCCCTGTTCACTTATAGAGAAGGTGATGAAGTTGGCTATTTCGCCGTCTCGAAAGAGTCTGAAGGTGATGCGGCTGATGTAGGTCCTTTATGTGCTGGGACTTCAAAAGGAAGTCCCGTAGCTTCTAGCTCTTTTGGGTGGACCACAGAGGGTTCGACAAGTAAAGGTGGGCCGGCCATTCGTGTTGATTCTGCCAAAGATTTTCCAATGGAGCCTGTAGGGACTGATGCAGCCGTCAAGACGATTGAGGCGACATCATCTTTTGGTAGTGTTTTGACCTTTTGACTCCTGCTATTTATTATGCCTTATTTAAACAAAGTCTTGCTGCAGGTGTTCCGCCTCTAGGTGCATCGACTTCAAGAGAGCCAACAAATCTTCCTGAGAGAACCAGGGGTGAAGTAAGTACTTTGACCGTGGCGGATGCTGCCGAGTTGGATTCTTTGTATCACGGGTTGCCCTCTTATCAGCCTGAACCAGCCAGAGGGAATGAAATTGAGGGAACGGTAGTCATGGAACCAAGCTCACTTCCAACTATATCGGTGAGTGAGATGCCATTGGTTTCGCCAGTGCCACCTATCTTGCCAGGCGCGGAGCTGAAGGTGAGTACCGGTCCTACTTCTCCAACATTGGTGGTTGAGCCAGCTCTTCTGAAAATAGTCACTAGTCCTACCTCGGTTGTGGCTGGTATACTGGTCTCGATGAGGACTCCTCTGAGATCACCGTTGATCCCTCGTGTTGCTGTAGCCAGTGCTCCTATTATTCCTTCCACAGTAGTGCCAATAAAGCCAGTGGAAACTCTGTCTTCAGGGGCTGCTCGTTTGCCGGGCGTAATTGAGGCCGAGAACGAATTCGTGGCTGAGTTAGTCGACAGCTTTTATAAGATCTTGAAGCGATCCATTGCTTTGGTCTTGAAGGGCTCGACTACCTCGTTCTCTACTTTAAAGGTGGTCCTCTCCCGAAGCATTGACAGCATTCGGGACTTTGGAGGTGATGACCAGGCCGCCACGTTGGAGCTTCTGGTGGACAGACTTGAGAGGGATGTGGACGAATGGCGCCGTCTTAGCCATTCAAATCTGGAGTCTTCAATTGACGAACAGCTTGCGCATCTTGTTGCTCAGATGCATGAAGCTCATCTCGCCGCTCAAGAAGCTGCTAAGGCCATTTCTTTTGATTTAAAATCCTTAGAGACAAGGAAAGTAGAGCTCGGGGATGCCATAGACGCTTCTAGCAGTGCTCTTCTTGACGCTGAGGATAAAATTAAAAAGGCCAAGGAAATGATCAAGAAGGCTAATCTCCTTTTATTCAAAGCTGAACCAGTGCATCTTGAAGAGACTGCCCTGTTTGAGTAGCTTAAGGCCCAGAATGACGAAGTCCTGCGGCAGGAGCTAGCACAGAGGGCAACCTTGGTTGAAATTGAAGCTCGCTTGGCCCAGATGGCAAGCTTTAATGAGGCCGAGTTGAGGTCGCAGGCGCTTATCAGGGCTACTGAAGAGAGGAAGACTAGGCTGGCACTCTTGAAGAACGGATCAAGTCATATGAAACGCCATCATAGCTTGTAATCTGTGCATTCATGTATCCCTCTTTTGGAATCAATAAAAAGTGATTTCATTTTAACTCTCCCGTTGCATTTCCAACTTGTTTTATTTTCTGAATTCTCGCTTTCAAGGTGTATTGTAGCCATTAACAGAAAACAGAATAATAATATAACTAATCTAATCCGTGGTGATAAGCCGAGAGAGTTAGTCATACATTTGAGAAAATAGTCATGGCTATCTGCCGGTTCAGAGGTCGCAATGACATAACCTATTGAGAAGCTACCAAGCTCAAAATTTTATCATATGATGACAAAGAAATAGTCCTTAGCCAGACTAAAAGATGAGACTTGGCTATCTGCCAGTTCAGAGGTTGCAATGACATAACCGATTGAGAAGCCACCAAGCTCAAAATTTTGTCGTATGATGACAAAGAAATACTCCTTGCCGGACTGAAAGATGAGACTTGGCTATTTGCCGGTTCAGAGGCCGCAATGACATAACCGATTGGGAAGCCACCAAACTCAAAATTTTATCATATGATGACAAAGAAATAGTCCTTGCCGGACTGAAAGTTGAGACTTGGCTATCTGTCAGTTCAGAGGTCGCAATGACGTAACCGATTGAGAAGCCACCAAGCTCAAAATTTTATCATATGATGACAAAGAAATAGTCCTTGCCGGACTGAAAGATGAGACTTGGCTATCTGCAGGTTCAGAGGTCGCAATGACGTAACCGATTGAGAAGCCACCAAGCACAAAATTTTATAATATGATGACAAAGAAATAGTCCTTGCTGGAATGAAAGATGAGACTTGGCTATCTGCTGGTTCAGAGGTCGCAATGACGTAACCGATTGAGAAGCCACCAAGCTCAAAATTTTATCATATGATGACAAAGAAATAGTCCTTACCGGACTGAAAGATGAGACTTGGCTATCTGCCGGTTCAGAGGTCGGAATGACATAACCGATTGAGAAGCCACCAAGCTCAAAATTTTATCATATGATGATAAAGAAATAGTCCTTGCCGGACTGAAAGATGAGACTTGGCTATCTGCCAGTTTAGAGGTCGCAATGACGTAACCGATTGAGAAGCCACCAAGCTCAAAATTTTGTCATATGATGACAAAGAAATAGTCCTTACCGGACTGAAAGATGAGACTTGACTATCTGCCGGTTCAGAGGTCGCAATGACATAACCGATTAAGAAGCCACCAAGCTCAAAATTTTGTCATATGATGACAATGAAATAGTCCTTACCGGACTGAAATATGAGACTTGTCTATCTGCCGGTTCAGAGGTCACAATGACATAACCGATTGAGAAGCCACCAAGCTCAAAATTTTATCATATGATGATAAAGAAATAGTCCTTACCGAACTGAAAGATGAGACTTGGCTATCTGCCAGTTCAGAGGTCGCAATGACGTAACCAATTGAGAAGCCACCAAGCTCAAAATTTGGATGGGATTTGGAAGAATTGTCAGAGGTATATTGTTAACGTGACAACCCGAAAAGTCCACCAAAAATGAGTGAGACTCAGGAACTTGCTGGGGAGCTAGGAAATGAATTCCATAGAAGATCATATGTCAAAGGTGTAATGTTAACGTGACAAAAAGAACTTCGTTGGAATTCGAAAGCAGTTTGTCAGAGGTGTAATGTTAACTTGACAAAAAGATATGCCAGAGGTGTAGTGTTAAACATAGCATGGCAAGGTCTCGTTTTCATTGTGAAAATCGAGGGGATCACTGTCATAGGTTTAATGTTAACTTAACAGCAAAATGGATGTCAGATGTGTAGTGTTAAATATAGCATGAAAAGGTCTCGTTCTTATTGTTAAAAACGAGGAGATCACTGTCATAGGCTTAATGTTAACTTAACAGTGAAATGGATGCCAGAGGTGTCGTATTAAACATAGCATGAAAAATCTCGTTCTCACTGAGAAAAATGAGGAGATCACTGTCATAGGTTTAATATTAACTTAATAGCGAAATGGATGCCAGAGGTGTAGTGTTAAACATAGCATGGAAAGGTCTCGTTCTCACTGAGAAAAATATGGAGATCACTGTCATAGGTTTAATGTTAACTTAACAGCGAAATGGATGTCAGAGGTGTAGTGTTAAACATAGCATGGAAAGGTCTCGTTCTCACTGGGAAAAATGAGGAGATCACTGTCATAGGTTTAATGTTAACTTAACAGCGAAATGGATGCCAGCGGTGTAGTGTTAAACATAGCATGGAAATGTCTTGTTCTCACTGAGAAAAAAGAGGAGATAACTGTCATAGGTTTAATGTTAACTTAACAGTGAAATGGATGCCAGAGCTGTAGTGTTAAACATAGCATGGAAAGGTCTCATTCTCACTGAGAAAAACGATGAGATCACTATCATAGGTTTAATGTTAACTTAACAGTGAAATGGATGCCAGAGGTGTAGTATTAAACATAGCATGAAAAGGTCTCATTTTCACTGAGAAAATAGAGGAGATCACTGTCATAGGTTTAATGTTAACTTAACAGCGAAATGGATGCGGTATGAGCGATATTGGTCGGAAGTGTAGTGTTAACTTGACCGAGAGATTCATTTACTGTTAAAGGTGTTTGAATATAACAGTAATTCGAATGGATCTGTCATTCTTTATATGTGGTCTTACCATTCTATAGATGAGAATTGGTAAGTGATTTTGGAGAGGGAATCAAATAGGAACAGGTCCATTAGGATTTTTAGCAGATCCTCAGTTGTCAACGGGTTTGATATGCGTTTACTAACTACCGTTTGAGTCAGGCTAGCCATGTTATTCCCCTCAGCATGATGAGTTGTCGAGAACTTATGTTGGGCTTAAAGGCCGACATTTTCCTCTATCCTTAACCGTTAAAGGTGTTGGATTATTAGGTTACTGTATTCGTAACCTTGATTCTTCTTTGAGACAACCAGTGTACGATCGGCTCTATACTGGTTTACGGTCGTATGATCTTGTTTGGAGGAAGATAGGGGCGCTCCTTCTGCGTATCTTGGATTTGGAGGTCATGATCAGAGGTGTAATGTTAACTTGATCATGAGAAAGATCCTTAATTAAGGATAATACTTCTTTAAGAACTTGCCATTGATCGGCATCATGAGTAAATCACCATCTGAAGTCATATGGCGATATGCTCCGTTTGAATAGACTGTTTCTATTACAAACGGTCCCTCCCATTTAGGCTTAAATTTACCTTTGGTTTTGTGCGTCATGAACATTGGTTGTCTGACGGCTAAAACCAAATCTCCTTTTGGAAGACTCTTTGTTTAACCTTCCTATTGAAGGCTTTTGAGATCGAGCTTGATATAACTCAATATGCTGCTAAGCTTGTAACCGCTTCTCATCTAGGGCTTCGAGTTCTTGAAGACGCAACCGATCATTGTCCTGTGATGTGATCTTAGTCATTAAAGCAACTCGCAATGATGGCATCTGAATTTCTAACGGTATGACTGCTTCACACCCGTATACCAGGGAAAAAAGTATATTGCCTGTCGGGGTCCGAACCGTGGTTCGGTAGGCCCAAAGACATTCACCAAGATTTTCATTTCAATCTCGCTTATTCGAGGAGATGGACTTTTTGAGTAACTTGATGATCGTCTTGTTGAATGCTTCCGCCAAGCCATTAGCGGCGGGGTTATAGGCAGTTGAAGCCACATTCTAAATTCGGTATTTATCGCAGAATCGATAAAATACCTGGCTTATGAATTGGGGACCGTTATCATGGATGACCCGCCTAGGGACACCAAATCGATGGATAACATGGTGTTTGATGAAATTAACCACGTTAGAGGTTTTGACTTCAACCAATGGTATGGCTTCCACCTACTTTGAAAAGTAATCGGTTATTGCCAGGATAAACCAGTGTCCTTTTGTCAAGAGGGGCTGATTGGTCCTACAACATCGATTCCCCATGCTTCAAATGGCCATGAAGTAGTAGTTGGGTGGAGCAACTCCAGAGGCTGGTGTATGAAGTCTGCATGAATTTGGCATGCTTTACACCTTCGTGCATATTGGATGGCGCCAGCTATCATGGTTGGCCAATAATATCCAAGTCTGTGCAATCGATCTTTAAGTTTTGGACCGACTGATGGGCTCCGCATATGCCATCGTGTGCTTTTTTAAACACTTCCTGTGCCTCTGAATTAGAAAGGCAACGGAGGAGGACACCATCATATGAACGACGGTAAAGTGTCTTCAGAGTTGGATCATAGTAAAAACGGAGAGACCTTCGTCTGATAGATGCCACTTCTTTAGGATTGTCTGGCAGCAGACTGTGTAGAGCATAGTCGATGAAAGGAAATCACTAATCTCTCGGCTCAAGATCCGTTGAGATATTATAAATCTCTTTGGTTCTTAACATATGTTTAGAGCAGACAAGGTGTCGAGTCGCCACTGTAAGGTGATACTCGGCGTCGACTGGCAAGGCTAGCGTTCTTACTAATGCAGCAAGAGCATCCGCCTTAGTATTCTGAGATCAAGATACATGCCCGATGTAAAAGCCATCAAACAGATTAGCCAATTCGATGACTGTGTGGTAATAAGGCACCAAATCCTCGTGACGGACTTCATATTCGCCTTTAACCTGATTGATAATCAGTTTTGAATCACTGTAAGCTTCAAGGTAGCGTACCCCCATTTCGTGGGCGAGCTGAAGACCAATGAGTAGAGCATTATATTCCGCTACACTGTTGGAGCATGATTCCGTCAGAGAAAATGCTCTAGGAAGGACGTGATTTTGTGGAGAGATAAACACAACCCCACGCCGGCAATGATCCTGCCTTTAGGGCCTATTCGTGATGCTCCATCGAAGAACATCTGTCATACTTTGTCTTCTGAAGTTATATTAGATTCAAAGACTTCATCTGAAATGTCTTCATGAAGTTTTGAGTATTCCGGAACTGGATGAGCAGCCAAGAACTCTGAGAGGGCCTGGCCTTTAACCGCCTTTTGAGGGATAAAGAGCATGTCGTATTGAGACAAAAGAAGCGCCCATTTAGCTAATCTTGAGTTCAATGATCCTGGCTTCTTCATGAGAAGACGCAAAGGATTCACTTTGGAAATGACATGTATGGTTTGACCAACCAAATAATGCCGTGTCTTCTGAATGGCAAAGACAAGAGCTAAGCACTCCTTCTCAATAGGATTATAGCGAGATTTCGCCCCTATAAGAGTCCTGCTCAGATAATAAATAGCCTGTTCATGACCATTGTCGTCTTTTTGAGCAAGCAGGGCACTAAGAGAATGGTTCATAGCTTTCACATAAAGTAAGAATGGTTTCCCTGATGTGGGAGCTACCAAGACTAGAGGTTTTGTGAGATATCTCTTGATATCCTCGTAAGCTTCCTGACAAGCTTGATCCCATACAAAGGAAACACCCTTTTTCATGAGTCGGATGAACGGTTGACAGCAGCCTGAGAGATTTGTGATGAATCTTCTAATATAAGCCAGTCTACCTTGCAAGCCTCTAAGCTCATTGAGATTCCTAGGTGGATGCATGCTCTGAATGGCTTTGACTTTGTTTGGGTCAAGATAAATTCCTTTTGATGTAACAATAAATCCAAGGAACTTGCCACTTGAAACCCCCAAGAAGGATTTTTTTTGGATTCATCTTTAGCTGATGAGCCCGCATTATGTCGAACATTGTTCTCAAGTCACGAAGTTGGTCACTCTTATTGCGGCTTTTTACAGCAATGTCGTCGACATAGCATTCTACCATTTTTCGGAGATGATAGCGAAAAATTATGTTCATTGCCCGCTGATAGGTTGCTCCGGCGTTCTTTAGTCTGAAGGGCATTACAGTGTAATGGTATACCCCCAATGGTGTCCGGAACGAAGTATGCTTCTCGTTGTCGGGATACATCTTAATCTGATTGTACCCTGAAAAGCCGTCCATGAAAGACATTCTTTCGAATCCACAGGTATTGTCAATCATGACATCGGTGATGGGCAGTGGGAATTTGTCTTTAGGATAAGGTGTATTGAGATCACGGTAGTCGATGCAGATCTATATTTTTCCATTTTTCTTAAGGATGGGAACGATATTAGCAACCCAATCAGGATGCTGTTCCTCCCGTATGAAGCCACATGCAATGAGCTTTTGAACTTCGACTTCAATAGCCTCCATAATGTTCGGGCGAAACTAACGTTGTTGCTGCTTGACTGGCTTGGCGTCAGGTTTGATATTTAGACGATGCATCGCTACTTGTGGATCAAGTCCGGGCATGTCTTCGTAGTTCCATGCGAAAACATCTATATACTCTCTTATGAGTACAATCAATTCTTCTCTTTTCATAAGTGATAAGCTCTCACTTATAAAGATGGGTTTAGGGTGATCTTGACTACCTAAGTTGACCTGGATCACCTTGTCTTCAGTAGGTGGTTCACGCTGTTCGAATCGCTTTTCCCACTGGAGATTCAATTGCTGGACCCATGGTTCCTCATCAGTAGCTTCCGCTGGCTCCAATTGACTGGTTGAAGTCATATTAACGGTAAGATTCTCGAACATCATTCCCACGCTGACATCTAAGTCCCACTCGGAGGAAGAGGCAGAATGTGATGGAATCGGTTCGTCATCCTTAAATTGAATCGTTACTGGTGGTGTGGGTGTAACGTATCCTAACCCCCTACGTGTGTTATCATAGTAATTTACAGGTTTCCCTCTCGGCACAAAGTTGAGCAGCAAACTACGTCTTCCTTTTCCGAAATTCAGGCCCTCTCCATGCTTTAGGTTGTACCCCATTTTCTTCATCATATGGCGCGCTGGTCGCGCATAATGGAAAATTTGTGGGGTGTTTGAGTCTGAACTTGAATCTGTGGCTGTGGACCCTCGTGGGTGGGCTTTACCAAATATTATTAGTAACTGACTTTCTTTGGATGGAGGGATCACTAAAACGGCCCCTTCTACAGATTCCATGGGTGTGCCGGATGCACTTGGTCTATGTAAAGGCATGTACAGAGAGCTATCCGTAATGGATTCAAACAGCCCAACACTCACAGAATAATCAAAGGAAATATTATCATTAATTACCCATTCGCCCTCATCTTCAGAAGGAGCGTTACATTGGGGATTATTAAGACATTCTATAATTAGTTCATCAATCAAAATGGCTGGCATGTCTGCTTCAGATTCTGAATCCACCTCATTACCACTATCATCATCGTCCGGCAATGATTCTTTCAATGTTTCACCGGTCTCTTGATACAGGAGAGCGTCAGTAAAGTAATTTTCCACTCCTTTGAATGGTTGCTTTTCAGCGAAGACAATTCGTACTATTGCATCATCTTCAACATATTTGAAGCTCTGGTGTAGAGTGGAGGGAATGATTCAGTTGGCGTGGATCCACGGTCATCCTAGTAGCAAGTTGTATGACGTGTCAGCGTCAATGACATAGCACGTCACTTCTGACTTCAGGCTCCCGATTCGACAACGGAGTCGAATTTTCCCAAGTGGATGACTACTCCCGGCATTAAAATCGTATATTATTGTAGTGATTGCGGACAACCTATATAGTGGTATACCGAGGATGTAGAGGAGCCTTTTGGGATGATGCTTAGTGCAGACCCCGGATCAACCTGTACCCTTTCAATGCATGTTGAACCGATGTATCCGGTGTAGTACAGAGGTTGATCATGCTTGTTATCCTTGAGAAGCATATCTTTCGCTGTGAAGATAATAGTAGGTACCTTTGATTGTACATGATGGCATTCAGGGCAAGAAGACTGAGCGTCATCTTTAGGGATTTCTGGCATGTACGTCAGGAATGATTCTGAATTAGCCAGTGCATCTCTGAGTGCTTCTCTTATCTCTTTTGAGAGACGAAGGAGCTCGTGTATAGTAATACGAGCAGGGATATTAGCCAACTGGGCCAATATGTCAAAATGAAAGGGCATGTCAAGCCCTGGGCCTGAAGGCTTCTTCAGGGCATGGTCGAACCGAACTTCCCTTGGCTTCTCCTTTCCCTTGGTTGGAACTGAAGCGGGTGCTGGTATTTATGCTGACGTCGTCTGTTGTTGTGTCTTGTTAGTACCTTTCTCATACTGTTTTAAGTATGATTTTCCGGATCGAGTACCTATTGGCTGAGGTACATTAGCTCGCGTTGTACAAACGTGCTTTTCTCCTTCAGAATCGCTGAGAGAAGCTGCTGTAAGATTGTCATCGTCTGGCAAGATGGAGATGACATTGCAAGAGTTGCCCTTCGACTTGGACTTCTTTGAATCCCATTGTTCGTCTTGGACAAGGTCTAGGTGTATCCACATGATTTCTCCTGTCTCCAGTGTCAAGGGAACAAGACCCTTATTATCTTGAGTTTTAGCTGCAGGATGTTTAACTTCCAGTCGTGGTGCAGGGATTGGATAAGTCCCGTCAGGAACTGTGACCTTTGCGGTTTTGCCGAACTCGAGGTCACCATGTTTGCAGTGACTTTCTTTTGCTCTAACTACAGTGTCAGGACTCCGGCGTCGACTACAGCTTGAATTCTGTCCTTGAGGACAAAGCACTTGTCGGTAGGATGGTGAATCATCCTGTGAAAGAGACAGTATGGTAACGTTGTAACGTTGGTGGTTTGAACTTTGGTGGGTATGGTACTGAATCCCACTCCAGCGGGTAAGGACGGACAGCCCCTACTTTCTTTAATTCATCCCTCTGAACTAGGGATGCGATTTGAGCTTGGACGTCTTTGAGGACTTCAGCGTCCAAAGAAGAACCCTCCTTTGACTTCTCCATTTTTGGCTGTTCATTGCTAAGATGTTCTTCCTCATCATGTTACTCCCGGTATCGTTGTTATTCCGGTTATTGAGGAGTTGAGCGAGCATCTGTTGAATGTTGTCCAAAGCTTTTTGCTGGGTCCTGGAAGTTTGCTCCTAAGCTTCAACCGTCGACGAAGGTCATCATTACCGTTATCAGCCATATTCACTGATACTCTATCCGTTCGCACCGAGCTGACTGTTGCCGAAGAGGCATACCCACTCTCTTCGTCCTCTTCATCAGACCATTGGACTAATCCTTTCATTGATTCTGGTGAGGTTATTGTAGTTGAGGAAGATGGCTATGCATAACTGTAGGGTATTGCAACCCTAGATCTGGTGTTCCGGAAGACACCTTCTTCATGTACCAAGACTTCACTGAGGCCTGGGCTATAATCTGGATCTAGAGAACTAGAGGGAGTGGTGTGGGACGCTCGTCTGACCCTGCGCAGCTCTCGTCCTCTTCCGATCATGTTAACGGATGTAGAGGGCAGATCCTGTGATATGCTCCTTTTGCGATGTTTCACCGGAGCTTGCACCGACAGTCAATCAAAAACTGATCGTCGGCCTAGAGGAGTGGCGGAATTGGTCCTAACCGGCAATGGACTGAGTGGACTATCACCAACTGACATCCCACTCGTTGACAATAGGAGTGAGAAGTTTGAAAAGATTCTGACTTCCGTTTGCTTGTCAAGAATTCCCGCAAGTCAGATCCATTTGGGCCTAAACGATCCAGCGCAGAGGTTCTGTTGGATTGCACATAGAATAACGTCCTGTTCTTTTCATCACCGCAGAGGCAATTAGCACTAAATAGTGCTTTAGCTCTAGCTTCGCGGCTAAGAACTTTGGGAATGTCCTTGGTTGTTGAAGCTGCATAAGCACCACTGTCAGCACTTAGGGACGATCCCTTAGCTCCGTTACGAAGGGCGAGCTTAGTGCTTGATGAACTGAGGAGCGAAGTACGTTGTGGTGCTTTATCTGCCATGTTGCTGTGAAGGTGATTAGGCTTGGATAGTGCTTTGGCTCTAACTTTGCTGCTCAAAGATTTGAAAATGCCCTTGGGCGCTGAAGCTGCATAAGCACCGCTATCAGGGGCAATCCCTTAGCTTCGCTACAAAGAGCGAGCTTAGTATTTAAAGAAATGGGGAACGAATCACGCTGTGCTGCTTTGGTTCCAGCTTTGCGGCTGTGAACGTCATACGTACCCTGAGGTACAGTAGCTTCGCTTATGAGAACGAGGCTGGCACGAGGAGTTACTGCTCCTGACTTAGGCGAAGGCGTGATCGCCATTGTAACTTCGCGGCTAGTGTCTCGTCGGAACAGGCAAGCTCCTTACCTTTTTCTTCGTGAGAGAGACGAATTTGTGGCGTAGTTACGCTTGAGGCTTCATACAGAGCCTTCTGCTTTGGCCTCCATATCTGCTTTGAAAGAGGAGACTTAGGTTCGCAGGGAACCTGACTAGCCACACGCGAGGCTGGGAGGTGTTGGAAGGATTCTGCTTTCGGTTTCTGTTCCGAAACCTTGGCCATGGAGACCTTTCTCTGCTTTCATGCATGGAGCATTGGACCACCCCTAGAGAGGAGTTCTCCGAATTTTCCTTGGTCGAAGTGAACGACTAGGTTTTCGAAGGTGACAGTTTAAAGATTCTGATCTTTGTATTGCGGGCCTGCTTCCTTGTTGCGCCAGGGGACCACGGTAGGCTCGAAAAGGGCCTCATCTGTCTCCATAGAGACTTGCTTTGAAGATTTAGCCAGAGGGGCCCTAGCCACACCGGCTTCCTTGAATTTAGAGATAGACCCGAAGGTCTGTTCATCGCATTACGACACTTGATTCTTAACAGTGGAGAATTCAGTCCTCAGTGGAGTCGCCATCTTATTTTCCATTGATTTAACAAAGGAAAAAACTTACAAAAAGGGGTCGAGGAGCTAAATTACCAGTATTCTAAAAAGATTACAAGTAGATCTCCTCTGAGATTCTGGAGAAGTGTGCCGATAGGAGTCTGGTCAGCGCGCGACCACTTTGTCCCTTTGACGATGCGATCGATGGGATTCCCTTCTCGCCTGGTTCGGGGAATCGGAGAACAGAAGGTTGGTAGAACCCTCTTGTTACTTCTCAAACTGCCTCCACTTAGGAATTCCTTCTCGCCTGATTTCGAAGATTCCTTGAGAGGAAGATCTTAGGGTATCAGCACCCTGATTAGAGAACAGTTCTCTGAATTCTCTGAATTCTTGAAAGCAAGGGAATAGATCTCTATTTAGCCGTCTCTCTCTGTGCGCGTGTGTGCATATGCCTCTCTCTTCTTGTGCCTCTGGTGGGCTATTTATAGGGAGAGCAGGGGTATAATTGTCCTTTGAAAATTCAAAATAGATTGAGTTAATCTGTTTAAATATGGAAAGTAGCCTTGCTGCGAGGCTAGAATCAGCTTCTGCAAAGGTAGGAATAGCAGGTAGTGTCGATCTCCTGACCCGTTTTGACTCTTTCCAAAAAACTGAAAGATCTCCCCTGATCCTATACTTATTTTAGGAGAGTCAAGCGATTATGGCAAGCAACTACCAAATTTGATCTCAGATTTAATCTCGATTGGATTTGATCTTGATCTTGAATTGATTTGATCTCATCTGGAGATTTAATTGGTCAAAGGTTGACCATGAAAGACCTGTAGCGGAGCTGCCGCGTTAAGATTGAAATCACCTAGAGGGGGGTGAATAGGTGATAATTCTAATCAATGCACAAATTAAAATGTTATGAAGTAACGATCACCCGAAACAAGACTAGAAGCCGAATACCCTTGAAGGGCTCTGAACTCCTTTCTCGGGATTCCTCTAAATAAGAGTTTGAAGTGCACAATGCAATCTTGTTGTATGAGTATTGATCGATAATATAGCAATGAATACGAAGCAAGTAAATATAGAAATGAATATAAAGCAAGTAAACCAATCGCAAACACTGAGATTTGTTTCAAGGTTCGAGCATCCAGCTCTACGTCCCCGCCTTCACCCAGAAGGACTTTCAACCACTATAACTTTCACAAAGAATTACAACCACACCGGAGTACCCAACTCCTCAATCACACTCCTCTAGTCCAGAGGTAGTGGAGCCACAAGTAAAAGAATATCTTGGTGATCAAAAGACCACAAACCCTCTTTTGAAAACCTTTTTCCCTTACAAAAACCCTAGAGAATAATGTGTAGGATTGAAGCTCAAATTTTGTAAGTGAAAAAGAAAATGAAATTGAAGAGAGTTTTGAACCAAAAACTTCAGTAAAGAGAGAGAATTTTGAGCACAAAAACAGAGAACAAAAACTTCTTTTGAAAGCCTTAAACTTGAATAATTTTTGCAAAAGATTGTTGTGATTACCTCAACCCTAATCATCCCTATTTATAGGATAAAGGTAGGGATTAAAGAGTAAACTATTCTAATAAATAATTAGAAAATATTTGACCCAAAACCAGCCCCCAAATTCGTTTAGAGAAAAAACTCACGTTTAAAAACGTGTTTAACCAAGTAGCCGTTAGGGCTGAAATCAAGCAAACCGGGTTTTCAAAAAATTTAGCCGTTGCCAGCCCACGGTCGATCGCCCGGTCGACCGAAACAAACAGAGACTAAGGTACTTTCAGTCGGCCGAAGGTCGGTCAACCAAAATGGGGTCCGGTCGACCGCCCGATCGACCGGGATACGTGCACACATGCACGCACCCAAACGGACAGAAGCCCGGTCGACCGCCCGATCTACCGTTCTGACCTGAAACAGAGCCGGTCGACCGTCCGGTCGACCGCAACAGGCCAAAAATCAGTCTTTTGAAAAATAGTTTTGAAGATCTTGATAGTTTTCAAAGTAGTTTTGATCAAGACTTGGTATAATATATAAAATGGAGTTTGTAACTAATAAAATATGTTTAAAAATATTTTGTATATAGGAGAGATACCCTTAAAATAAATCATGTACAAAATCTTGTGTGTGGGGAATATTGAGCTTCAACACTATACACTATCCTTTAACAAACTAAAAATATAAAAATGAGAAATGAAGTCTATGAGCTGCGTTACACCAAGCTAGAGCCTTCTCTTCTATGAAACCGTCCTCTTTCGCCATTTGCCTTTAAGCATCATAATTCCTTGCAGTAGTTTAGAAGGACCATCATGAATAGTACTAACCTGAAACTCATTCTAAACAACTTATTAGTACCATATAGCTTCTATGTGTTTTGTTATCATCAAAACTTAAACAAATGGAGAGTGTAACCTTTTGGGCCAACAATCTCCCCCTTTTTGATGATGACAAAACATATATAGGCTATAACAAAAGATATAAAAGAGAGGTAAAAAAACTCCCCCTCAAATGATGCTATATTAAACAAGTATAAAACAAGTTTTCATGAGATAACAATAAAACACCATCAATAAAACGAAAGCATCAATAAAACACTATCAATAAAATACCAAATCATAACACATATTTCTCCCTCTTTTTGTCATACATCAAAAAGGGATATATTAGTAAGAAAACTTTCTTGATCAACAACACAAACATTAAGTTCACCACATATAAAAGAAAATGTATTATAATCAAGTGGTTTAGTAAAAATATCGGCAAGTTACAAATCGGAAGAAACATAATCAATCTCAATATCACCTTTCTCAAAATGATCTTTAAGAAAGTGATATCTAATCTCAATGTCCTTGGTCTTACTATGTTGATTTGCATTCTTAGTCATATGTATATTACTAGTATTATCACAAAATATTTTTATATGATCATAATGCAAATCATAATCAAGGAGAGTATGTTTTATCCAAAGGACTTGTGCACAACAAGCCCCCGCCGCAACATACTCTGCCTCGGCGATTGAGAGGGCTACCGAATTTTGTTTCTTAGAAGACCATGAAACAAGACAATTACCAAGAAATTGACATGTTCCACTAGTACTCTTCCTATCCACTCTACAACCCGCATAGTTGGCATCCGAAAAACTCGTCATTGAGAAATCTCCAGTTTTCGGATACCAAAGACCCATTCCAATAGTGCCCTTAATATAACAAATAATGAGTTTTACCGCAATTAAATGAGATTCTTTGGGACACGATTGGAATCTAGCACAAAGACACACATAAATATGATATCCGGCCTACTAGCCGTTAAATATAACAAACTACCAATCATGCTTCTATACAACTTAATATCAACAAACTTACCTTGGTCATCCTTATCAAGCTTGGTGGTGGTGGCCATGGGAGTGTTGCAAATTTTTGAGTTTTCAAGCCCAAATTTCTTGATGAGTTCCTTGGAGTACTTGGCTTGACATATGAATATCCCATCGCGCATTTGCTTGATTTGGAGTCCAAAAAATAATTCAATTCACCCATTAATGACATCTCAAATTCACGTTGCATGCATTGTTCAAACTCCTTGCAAAGTAACTCATTAGTAGAACCAAAGATTATATCATCAACATATATTTGAACTATAAGAATGTCACTATCAACATGTTTAGTAAATAATGTGGTGTCTACTTTGCCTTTAACAAATTCATTTGAAAGAAGAAAAATAGAAAGCCTTTCATACCAAGCTCTTGGAGCTTGTTTTAAACCATACAATACTTTATCAAGTTTGAAAACAAGATTAGGATGTTCATGATCCACAAAACCAGGAGGTTATTCAACATAATTTTCCTCATCAATGAAACCTATTTAAAAATGCACTTTTTACATCCATTTGAAAAAGTTTAAAATTTTTAAAAGATGCATAAGCTAGTGTGATCCGAATGGCTTCAAGCCGTGCTACGGGTGCAAAGGTCTCCTCAAAGTCGATTCCTTCAACTTGAGTGTAACCTTGGGCCACTAACCTAGCCTTATTCCTAATAACATTTCCTGACTCATCCAACTTGTTCCTAAAAATCCACTTAGTACCAATTATTAGTCTATCGTGGGGTCTAAGAACAAGGTGCCAAACTTGGCTGCGCTCAAGTTGATTGAGCTCTTCTTGCATAGCTAGCAACTAATATGAGTCACCTTCGGCTTCGAGGATGTTTTTGGGTTTAAAAAGAGATATGAATGCAAAATTACCACACAATTCATGGAGTTTGGAGCGAGTGGTTACCCCTTTAGATACATCACCTATGATGAGATCCTTGGGATGATTTGTAGCGTATCTCCAATCTTTAGGAAGTGATTGAGAGTTTTTCACTTCATCTTTTTGAACTTCACCAATGGGTTCTTACTTTTCTTCTTGAATGGGTGAGTCCTTCTAGGATATTTTCTTCATGTTCTCACCTAATGAGTCAATCTCTACAACATTCTCAACAATAGTATTAGATTCTTCAAATTTAACATGCATAGATTCTTCAATAGTATGAGAAGATTTATTGAATACTCTATAAGCTTTGCTAGTACTAGAATATCCAACAAATATTGCTTCATAAGCCTTAGCATTAAATTTACCCAAATTATCTTTAGTGTTCAAAATAAAATACTTGCATCCAAAAACTTTAAAGTATGAAACATTTGGTTTTCTTAAATGATAAATTTCAAAAGAGGTTTTAAAGTATTTTTACATAAATAAATACAGTTTGATATGTAGCATGCGGTGTTTACGGCCTCGGCCCATAAATATTGAGGGAGACCATATTCACTTATCATAGTCCTAGCCATTTCTTGAAGAGTTCTATTCTTCCTTTCTACTACTCCATTTTGTTGTGGAGTTCTAGGACATGACATTTCATGCTTAATTCCCTTTTCATCACAATAAGTCATGAAGAGTTGGTTAACAAACTTACCACCTCTATCACTTCTTATTTTTAAAATTGAAAATCCTTTTTCTTTTTCAACCCTTTTTCGAAAAATCTTAAAATGCCAAAATGTTTGATCTTTGTGTTCCAAAAAGAAAACCCAAGTGAAATGAGAAAAATCATCAACTAAAACAAAAACATATCTACTTCCATTTAAGCTTTTAGTTTTAGTTGGTCCAAAAAGATCCATGTGAATCAATTCTAATGGCCTAGTTGACATGATATCCTTGATTGGTTTGAAAGAAGACTTGGTTTGTTTCCCAAGTTGGCACGCACCACAAATGCGGTCTTTTTCAAACTTCAAGTAAGGAATACCCTTCACCAATTTCTTAGAATTAATTCTAGCAAGGTGATCAAAAGATGCATGTCCTAATCTTCTATGCCAAAGCCATGAAATCTCATCAAAAGCATTCAAGCATTTAGTAGAACAATCCAAATTAAGCATGTCAATAATATAGACATTATTTTCACGAAATCCAGTGAGAATACAATCATTGGTTTTACAATCAAAAATTTTGCAAGAAGATTCATCAAACACAACTTTGAGACCACGATCACAAAGTTGACTTATACTAAGCAAGTTATGTTTAAGCCTATCAGCAAGAACAATATTTTCTATTAAAGGAGATGCACAATTCTTAATGTTACCTATACTGATGATGATGCCCTTGAAGTCATCTCCGAAGGTGACGGTGCCACCTTCAACGTACCTTGATAGTGTTGTGAAGTTGTTGATATCCCATGTCATATGCCTTGAACAACCACTATTAAGGTACCACCGCTCCTTACGTCTTGGAGCCTTGGTGTGTACCTACATCAAATAATTTAAGACTTGATTTTGATACCCATATTTTCTTGGGTCCTAGAGAGTTAGTGTTTCGAACCCACACAAGATTATTTGTCCTATTTATATGATCATAACAAAATTTTGCCAAATGGCCATTCAGGCCACAATAAGTGCATCTATAAATTTTTTCATATTTAAATGCATAATGAGCATGTGACTTACGAACATGTGAATTGTGAGCATGAGTAGTTTTAACATGAGTGACATGTGATGTGTTGGCATGATGAGCATGAGAATTTTTAGCATGAGTTGTTTTATCGTTTTTAGCAAGTGGAGTGTGCATATGCTTCTTTGAAAATATTTCTTCTAATTTAGTAGTGTTAAAAGCACATTCTTTTAAAACATTTCCAAAATCATTGATTTTAGTTTTTAACAAGGATAATTCATTTTCATCAATTTTTGAAAATTTAGCTTTACAAGCAATTTTATAAGCATCAAACTCTCTTTTTGTTGAAATAAGATTAGAAGAAAGTTCATCTTTATCTTTTGAAGAAATTGCAAGTTAATTTTTAAGCATCTCAATTTCCTTTTTCAATTTTGAACACTCTACCTTTTATCATCAAAACTTTCAGAAAGTTCAACAAAAGCATTTACTAACATTTCTCTACTTATTTTATTTTCATCATCAAGAGGTTGAGTAGTTACCTTGGGTGTGTTTGCCATGAAACACATATTTGCCGTGTCGACTTCATCTTCAGATTCACTTTCCGAATCCCAAGTGGCTTTGTATACCTTCTTTTCAACCGGCCTCTTTTGCTTCAAGGAGGAAGTCATCTTTTTCTTGAAATTGGGACAATCGGCTATGATGTGTCCGGGTTTCCGACAGTTGTAGCATATGATCCTTTTCTCCTCCTTCCCTTCCCATCATTTTCTATAGTTAAGTTTATTCTTGCGGTACATTCTCTTTACATTTCTCACAAGGAGAGATAGCTCTTCATCCTCTTCTTCATCTTCTTCATCGTCATAGTTGGTAGAGGAAGACTTGAAAGCTATAGACTTTTTCTTTTGAGGTACCGCTTCTTCTCTTGCCTTCTTCTCCATCTCATGAGTCTTTAGTTTCCGTTAAGACTTATGAGCTTCATCTCGTCTTTGTCATTCAACTCCTTCAAGGTGGTAGCTTTGATTTCCCATGACGAAGGAAGAGCGCGAATCACTTTACGCCCCTTTTGGTCGTTGCTTATATCATCACCTAGAGAAGAAAGAGCATTGGTAATCTTAGTAAACTTGGTAATCATATCATCAATAGATTCTTCTTCAAGCATTTTAAAACTTTCATATTGGAACGCAAGAGATCTATCTTAGCTCTCTTGACTTGTGATGTCCCCTCATGAGTGACCAACAAGTGTTGCCAAATCTCATAGGCAGATTTGCAATGGATAACACGTGTTAGATCATCCTCATTCAAAGCTAAAAGTTGGGCATTTTGAGCCTTTGAATTGCTTCATATTCCTTGAAGGTAAGTTCAGACCAAGTGTCCTCCTCACTTTCGAGGCTACTATAAGGCTTGGTCAAGGACTTAGCAACTAAACTACCTAGAGATTGTAGAAAATAGTCATCCTAACTTTCCATATGGGAAAGTTGAGTCCATCAAATTTGGGAGGGGTCTTAATGTTACCGGCCATCTTTACTAGTGTATAAATGAAAATATGCAAATAGTGATTAGCAAATTTTAGGATTTCTCTAAGGATGTGAGGCCAAAAACTAGAGTCCTAGCTCTGATACCAATTGAAATCACCTAGATGGGGGTGAATAGGTGATAATGCTAATCAATGCACAAATTAAAATGTTATGATGCAACAATCACCCGATACAAGACTAGAAGCCGAATACCCTGTGAAGGGCTCTGAACTTCTTCCTCGTGATTCCTCTAGATAAGAGTTTGAGGTGCGCAATGCAATCTTGTTGTATGAGTATTGATCGACAATATAGCAATGAATATGAAGCAAGTAAATATAGCAATGAATATAAAGCAAGTAAACTAATCGCAAACACTGAGATTTGTTTCGAGGTTCGAGCACCCAGCTCTACGTCCCCGCCTTCACCCAGAAGGACTTTCAACCACTATAACTTTTACAAAGAATTACAACCACACCGGAGTACCCAAATCCTCAATCACACTCCTCTAGTCCAGAGGTAGTGGAGCCACAAGTACAAGAATATCTTGGTGATCAAAAGACCACAAACCCTCTTTTAAAACCTTTTTCCCTTACAAAAACCCTAGAGAATAATGTGTAGGATTGAAGCTCAAGTTTTGTAAGTGAAAAAGAAAATGAAATTGAAGAGAGTTTTTAACCAAAAACTTCAGTAAAGAGAGAGAATTTTGAGCACAAAAACAGAGAACAAAAACTTCTTTTGAAAGCCTTAAACTTGAATATTTTTTGCAAAAGATTGTTGTGATTACCTCAACCGTAATCATCCCTATTTATAGGATAAAGGTAGGGATTAAAGAGTAAACAATTCTAATAAATAATTAGGAAATATTTGACCCAAAACCAGCCCCCAAATTCGTTTAGAGATAAAACTCACCTTTAAAAACGTGTTTAACCAAGTAGCCGTTAGGGCTGAAATCAAGCACACGGTCGACCGGTCCGGTCGACCGGGTTTTCAAAAAATTTAGCCGTTGCCAGCCCACGGTCGACCACCCGGTCGACCGAAACAAACAGAGACTAAGGTACTTTCAGTCGGCCGAAGGTCGGTCGATCGTATGGGTTCCGGTCGACCGCCCGGTCGACCGGAAGACGTGCACACATGCACGCACCCAAACGATCAGAAGCCCGGTCGACCGCTCGGTCGGCCGTTCTGACCTGAAACAGAGCCGGTCGACCGCTCGGTCGACCGCAACAGGCCAAAAATCAGTTTTTTGAAAAATAGTTTTGAAGATCTTGATAGTTTTCAAAGTAGTTTTGATCAAGACCTGGTATAATATATAAAATGGAGTTTGTAAGTAATAAAATATGTTTAATAATATTTTGTATATAGAAGAGATACCCTTAAAATAAATCATGTGCAAAATCTTGTGTGTGGGGAATATTGAGCTTCAACACTATACACTATCCTTTAACAAACTAAAAATATAAAAACTGAGAAATGAAGTCTCTGAGCTGTGTTACACCAAGCTAGAGCCTTCTCTTCTATGAAACCGTCCTCTTTCGCCATTTGCCTTTAAGCATCATAATTCCTTGCAATAGCTTAGAAGGACCATCATGAATAGTACTAACCTGAAACTCATTCTAAACAACTTATTAATACCATATAACTTCTATGTGTTTTGTTATCATCAAAACTTAAACAAATGGAGAGTGTAACCTTTTGGGCCAACAGAGCTCGCAGCGGAGCTGGAGGAGCATCTGGCGAAGTCAGAAGAAAGCTCTTCAGCGGAGCTGGATAAACATCTGTGGCGAAGCTACCGACCACCCTTCTGCGCGGTTGCGTGTATGGCTTCGAGCGAAGCTAACTCTTTGCGGAGTTAACTGAGCACTTCAGGCGAAGCTGTAAGTTAGCTCACTGATAGAGCTTTGAACGACTTCATGGCGAAGTTGGGCAAACTTAGCTTCTCAGGCGAGGCTATCCCCTCGGAGATAGGTACAGAACTGGTCGTCAGCTTGTCTGTCACTTGTCTTTTTAAATGTCAACAAGTTTAGACATTATTCAGGCCAGTCAGGAATCTTGTCTTTTTTAGAGTGTCAACATTATTGCATGCTCTACTTCCTCTTCTAATATTGATAATGATATATGTGTATTAAAAAAGAGTGTAGATTATTTGGGTTCGACTTTGAGCCAATGTGTTATGGATCACAAGAAATTGGAATCCATGTTTCACAAGAAACATGCACCTCATGTTCATGCACATCATCCACGACATACACCTCATGTACACCATGATCACACCCATTTACATATGTATGGTAGAGTGTACATATGTACACATTGTGGCCGCAAAGGCCATCTTACAAAATTTTGTTATGATAGATTAAATGATTCAAATTTTGCAAATAAGTTTGTTTGGGTTAGGAAGGGTCCTAACCCCATGGACCCAATAAGATATGGGTACCAAAAGCCACTCCTATTCTATTTGATGTAGGTGTGGGCTCTCGCTTGACGTGAGGGCATTGGTGCCTTGAGGTGGATGCGTTCCGAGCTAAACGGTGACAATTTTGGGTGCATCACTTTCAAGGGGAGTTTAATGGGAGGACCACCATGGTTTGGAGATCTAGAGATAAACTCTAATGGTTTTGGTAACAATCTCTAAACTCCCATTTATGTTTACATGCTTTCATATTGTTGACTTTTAGCATGTCATGTTTTTATATTCATTATGTTAAATACCATGCTTATTAGACCTATGACATGCATGCATAGTATTTGAGATACACCAATGTTAATATGGATCCATATTTTATGTCTCACTTTAGTTTAGCTATGTTATATATCCAAATCTAAGACATGTGCATTTACATAATGATCATATTGATTTATGTTTTATTTTATGCTTCATGATTTGATTGCATATTTAAGATGTAGTTTTCGTTAAAACTTGTGTATAACTTGTACAACTAGTTATTGACACTCTAAAAAAGACAAGATTCCTGACTGGCCGGAACAATGTCCAACTTGTTGACATTTACAAAAGATAAGTGACAGACAAGCTGACGACCAGTTTTGTACCCATCTCCGAGGAATAAATTAGCAACTTGGACTCTACTTATCCAATGAAGCAGACAGTGAGCCCACATTGTCTTTGAAGAGACCTAAGCAGGTCTAAGATGCTAAGTTAGCTTAACACTTAGCATCACATGAGCCCAAAGGGATAGCCTTACCTGAGAGGCTAAGTTTGTCCAACATCGCCTTGAAGCCATTCAAAGCTCCATCAGGGAGCTAACTTACAGTTTCGCCTGAAGTGCTTAGTTAACTCCGCAGAGAGTTAGCTTCGCTCGAAGTCATACGCAATCGCGCGAAGGATGGTAGCTTCGCCACAGATGTTTATCCAGCTCCGCTGAAGAGCTTTCTTCTAATTTCGCCAGATACTCCTTCCAGCTCCACTGTGAGCTTGACGCGACAGCTTCGCTGCGGGTCTGTTATGGTCAACCTTTGACCAATTAAATCTCTAGATGAGATCAAATCAATTTAAGATCAAGATCAAATCTAACCAAGATCAAATCTGAGATCAAATTTGGTAGTTATTTTCCATAATCTCTTGACTCTCCTAAAATAAGTAAGAAGATCAAGGGAGATATTTCAATTATTTGGAAAGATCAAAACAGATTAGGAGATCGACGCTACCTGCTATTCCTAACTTCACAGAAGCTGATTCTAGTCTCGCAGCAAGGCTACTTTCCAGATTTAAACAGATTGACTCAATTTGTTTTCAGATTTTTCAAGGGACGATTGTACCACTGCTCTCCTATAAACAGCCCACTAGAGGCATACGAGGAGAGAGGCGCACAAACACATGCACAGAGAGAGAGACGGTTAAACAGCGATCTATTCTCTTGCTTCCAAGAATTCAGAAAATTGCTTCTCTAATCAGGGTGCTAATACCCTAATACCTTCCTCCCTCTCAAGGAATCTCCAGAACCAGGTGAGAAGGAATTCATAAGTGGAGGCAGTTTGAGAAGTAACAAGAGGGTTCTACCAACCTTCTGTTCTCCGATTCCCTGAACCAGGCGAGAAGGGGATCCCATCGATCACATCATCAAAGGGACAAAGTGATCGCGCGCTGACCAGACTCCTATCGGCACACTTCTCTAGAATCTCAGAGGAGATCTACTTGTAATCTTTTTAGAATACTTGTAATTTAGCTCCTCGACCCTTTTTATAAGTTTTCCCCTTTGCAAAATCAATGGAAAATAAGGTGGCGACTTCGCTGGGAAAGGATTTCTCCACTATTGAGAATCAAATGTCGCAATGCGACGAACAGACCTTCGGGTCTACTTCTGAATTCAAGAAAGCCGGTGTGGCCAGAGCCCCTCTAGCTAAATCTTCGAAGCAAGTCTTTGTGGAGACAGATGAGGCTCTCTGCGAGCCTACCACAATCCTCTAGCGCAACAAGGAAGCAGGCTTGCAATACAAGGTCAGAATCTTTAGCCTGTCACCTTCGAAAATCTAGTCGTTCACTTCGACCAAGGAAAATTCAAAGAACTCCTCTCTGGGGGTGGTCCAATGCTCCATGCACGAAAGCACAGAAAGTTCTCGATGGCCAAGGTTTCGGAGCAGAAACCGGAAGTAGAATCCTTCCAACACCTCCCAGCCTCGCGTGTGGCTAGTCAGGTTCCCTGCGAACCTAAGTGTCCTCTTTTAAAGCAGATGTGGAGGCCAAAGCAGAAGGCTCTGTATGAAGCCTCAGGCGTAGCTACGCCAGAAGTTCATCCCTCTCGTAAAGAAAAATACAAGATGCCTGCCTGCTCCGACGAGATTATCAGCCGCGAAGTTACAACGGCGATGATGCCTTCGCCTAATTCAGGAGCAGTAACTCCTCGCGCCAGCCTCGTTCTTATGAGCGAAGCTACTGATACAGTACCTCAGGGTATGCATGATGTTCGCACCCGTGAAGTTGGAACCAAAGCACCACAGTGTGCTAAACTCGCTCTCTGCAGCGAAGCTAAGGGATTGCCCCTAAGTGCTGATAGCGGTGCTTATGCAGCTTCAGCGCCCAAGGACATTTCCAAAGCTTTTAGCCGCAAATTTATAGCCAAGGCACTATCTAGGGCTAATCACTTTCGCAGCAATATAGCGGATAAAGCACCACAGCATGCTTCGCTCCCCAGTTCATCAAGCGCTAAGCTCGCCCTTCGCAGCGAAGCTAAGGGATCGTCCCTAAGTGTTGACAGCGGTGCTTATGCAGCTTCAACACCCAAGGACATTCCCAAGGTTCTTAGCCGTAAAGTTAGGGCTAAAGCACTATTTAGTGCTAATTACCTCTGCGGTGATAAAAAGAACAAGACGTCATCCTATGCGCAATCCAACAGAACCTCTGCACTGGATCGTTTAGGCCCAACTAGGTCTGACTTTGGGAATTCTTGACAAGCAAACGGAAGTCAAAATCTTTTCAAACCTCTCCAGACTGGCTTATATCAGAAGATTCATCGCAAATCTCTCGGGCCGCTGTCAACCGTTCACCCGACTCATGAAAAAGGGTGTTTCCTTTGTATGGGATCAAGCTTATCAGGAAGCTTACAAGGATATCAAGAAATATCTCACAAAACCTCCAGTCTTATTAGCTCCCACATCAGGGAAACCGTTCCTGCTTTATATGAAAGCTATGGACCATTCTCTTGGTGCCCTACTTGCTCAAAAAGACGACAATGATCACGAATAGGCTATTTATTATCTGAGCAGGACTCTGATAGGGGCAGAATCTTGCTATAATCCTATTGAGAAGGAGTGCTTAGCTCTTGTCTTTGCCGTTCAAAAGACACGACATTATTTGGTCGGCCAAACCATACATGTCATCTCTAGAGTGAATCCTTTACGTCTTCTCATTGAATTCAAGATTAGCTAAATGGGCGCTTCTTTTGACTCAATACGACATGATCTTTATCCCTCAAAAGGCGGTTAAAGGTCAAGCCCTTGCAGAGTTCTTGGCTGCTCATCTGATTTCAAAAAACTCAAAACTTTATGAAGACATTCCAGATGAAGTCTTTGAACCTAATATAATTTCAGAAGATGAAGTATGGTAGATGTTCTTCGATGGAGCATCACAAATAGGCCCTAAAGGCAGGATCATTGCCGGTGTGGGGGTTGTGTTTATCTCTCTACAAAATCACGTCCTTCCTAGAGCATTTTCTCTGACGGAATCATGCTCCAACAATGTAGCGAAATATAATGATCTACTTATTGGTCTTCAGCTTGCCATGGAATGGGGGTACGCTACCTTGACGCTTAGGCAATTCAAAATTGATTATCAATCAAGTTAAAGGCGAATATGAGGTCCGTCACGAAGACTTGGTGCCTTATTATCACGTAGTCATCGAAATGGCTATCTGTTTGATGGCTTTTACATCGCGCACGTATCTCGATCTCAGAATACTAAGGCGGATGCTCTTTCTGCATTAGCAACACACGCTAGCCTTGCTAATCGACACCGAGTATCACCTTACAGTGGCAACTCAACACCTTGTCTGCTCTAAACATATGTTAAGAACCAGAGAGGTCTATAATATCTCGATGGATCTTGAGCCGAGAGATTGGCGATTTCCTTTCATCGACTATGCTTTACATAGTCTGCTGCCAGACAATTCTAAAGAAGCAGTATCTATCAGACGAAGATCTCTCCGTTTTTACTATGATCCAACTCTGAAGACACTTTACCGTCGTTCATATGAAGGTGTCCTCCTCCGTTGCCTTTCTAATTCAGAGGCACAGGAAGTGCTTAAAGAAGCACACGACGGCATATATGGAGCTCATCAGCCAGATCCAAAACTTAAAGACAGATTGCATAAGCTTGGATATTATTGGCCAACCATGATAGCTGATGCCATCCAGTATGCACGAAGGTGTAAAGCATGCCAAATTCACGCGGACTTTATACACCAGCCTCCGGAGTTGCTCCACCCATCATGGCCATTTGAAGCATGGGGAATAGATGTCGTAGGGCCAATTAGCCCCTCTTCGACAAAAGGACACCGGTTTATCCTGACAATAATCGATTATTTTTCAAAGTGGACAGAAGCTATACCGCTGGTTGAAGTCAAAACTACTAACGTGGTTAATTTCATCAAACACCACGTCATTCATCGATTCGGTGTCCCTAGGTGGATCATTCATGATAACGGCCCCCAGTTCGTAAGCCAGGTATTCTATCTGTTCTGTGATAAATACCGAATTCAGAATGTGACTTCAACTGCTTATAATCCCACCGCTAATGGTTTAGCGGAAGCATTCAACAAGACAATCATTAAGTTACTCAAAAAGTTTATTTCCTCGAATAAGTGAGATTGGAATAAAAAGCTTAGTGAATGTCTTTGGGCCTACCGAACCACGGTTCGGACCCTGACAGGCAATACGCCTTTTTCCCTGGTGTACGGGTGTGAAGCAGTCATACCGTTGGAAATCCAGATGCCGTCATTACGAGTCGCTCTGATCACTAAGATCACATCAGAGGACAATGATCGGTTGCGTCTTCAAGAGCTCAAAGCCTTAGATGAGAGGCGGTTACAAGCTCAGCAGCACATTGAGTTGTATCAAGCTCAGATCTCAAAAGCCTTCAATAAGAAGGTCAAACAAAGAGTCTTCCAGAAAGGAGATTTGATTTTAGCCGTCAGACGACCAATGATCATCACGCATAAAATCAAAGGCAAATTTCAGCCCAAATGGGAGGGACCGTTTGTAATAGAAACAGTCTATTCAAACGGGGCATATCGCCTTATGACTTCAGATGGTGATTTACTCATGATGCCGATCAATGGCAAGTTCTTAAAGAAGTATTATCCTTGATTAAGGATCCTTCTCATGATCAAGTTAACAGTACACCTCTGATCAAGACCTTCAAATCCAAGGTACGCAGAAGGAGCGCCCCTCTCTTCCTACAGATAGAATCATACAACCGTAAACCCATAGGAAGCTGATCATATACTGGTTGTCTCAAAGAACAATCAAGGTTACACATGCACTAACCGAATGATCCAACACCTTTAACGGTTAAGGATAGAGGAAAATGTTGGCCTTTAAGCCTAACATAAGTTCTCGACAACTCATCATGCTGAGGAAATAGCATGGCTAGCCCGACTCAAATGATAGTTGGTAAAGGCATATCAAACCCGTTGACAGCTGAGGATTTGCTAAAAATTCTAAGGGATCTGTTCCCATTTGATTCCCTCTCTAAAATCACTTACCAATTCTCATCCATGGAATGGTAAGACCACATATAAAGAATGAACGATCCATTCGGATTACTACTATGTTCAAACACCTCTAACAGTAAATGAATCTCTCGGTCAATTTAATACTACACTTTTGACCAAATCGCTCATACCACACATCCATTTCGCTGTTAATTTAACATTAAACCTATGACAGTGATCTCCTCGATTTTTGCAATGAAAACGAGACCATTCCATGCTATGTTTAACACTACACCTCTGGCATCCATTTCGCTGTTAAGTTAACATTAAACCTATGACAGTGATCTCCTCGACTTTCGCAATGAAAACGAGACCTTTCCATGCTATGTTTAACACTAAACCTCTAGTATCTATTTCGCTGTTAAGTTAACATTAAACCTATGACAGTGATCTCCTCGATTTTCGCAATGAAAACGAGACCTTTCCATGCTTTGTTTAACACTATACCTCTGGCATCCATTTGGCTGTTAAGTTAACATTAAACCTATAACAGTGATCTCCTCGATTTTCTCAGTGAAAACGAGACCTTTTCAGGCCATGTTTAACATTACACCTCTGGTATCTATTTCGCTGTTAAGTTAACATTAAACCTATGACAGTGATCTTTTATGGGATTCATTTCCTAGCTCCCCAGCAAGTTTCTGAGTCCCACTCGATTTTTAGTGGACTTCGTGGATTATTACGTTAACAATATACCTCTGAGAATTTCTTCCAAGTCCTAACAAAATTTTGAGTTTGGTGGATTGTTTCGTTGGAGTCTGAATTCCCGTAACTGCAACCGGCTCTGGGTAAAATTCGCGGCCTAAATATTGTGTGGATTAATTAGAGACTTGATATATTCTTTATTCAGTGAAAGGTTAAGTGATAATGTATTTTTTACTATTTATAATAATTTTTGGTTGGTTAATATTTTAAAATAATTTAATTTCTGAATTTATAGCAACTATTTAAAAATATATTTTCATGATAAAATATATGCATAAAATAATAAATTGATGTATAATGTTTACATATTACTGAACTATGAATTTCATATTTTTTTGTGCTATTTAGTAATTTATTGGTCGTTTTTTAAATAAATTATCATTGAATAGTAATTACAAAAATATTTAATTTCATGTTATTTTAAGTAATATTACATCCAAATAATTTTACAGAGTTTCAAATTTAGTTTGTGATTTTCTGTGAATTTTCTGTAATTTTCTGAATTAAAATAAACCTAAAAATCAATAAAAATAAATAAAAAGCTTAACGGGTTTGTTGCTACAGTAATGGGGTTTGGGTCTTATTTGCTACAGTAATTGCTACAATTATTTTTCTACTTATTTTTATTTTATTTATTTCTTTGCATTTGCATTTAATTAATAAAATTAATCAAGCCGGGGTTATTGGGGGAGACTGTAGCAGGGAAATCCAGGGAGGTGTGCTTGGAAGGGTGACCCCTTATGGGTTTGGATGCCACACGTGATCTTGTTATTTATGCGCGCTCTTGTTATTACATGTTACATGATACCTGAGTACGGTGAACTGTTTCTCCCTGCTATCAGGATCCACTAACGCATCACTTGTTTGATATGCAGTTGTCCTGTGGGATGGGGCACAGGATGGTTGCATTAGTTAGGATAATAAAACATGATAGACATATGCGCTTGCATCATATCCTGCTTGTCATTGACAGCCTAAGGTACTCATGGAAGAGATTTCACTCTTCGTGAGTATCTGCTGGCCATCGTCACGAACCTGTATTCCGTATTTTGGGAAGCGAGGCGTGACAGTTACGTTAACAATATACCTCTGAGAATTTCTTCCAAGTCCTAACAAAATTTTGAGTTTGGTGGCTTCTCAATCGGTTACGTCATTGCGACCTCTGAACCGGCAGAGAGCCAAGTCTCATCTTTTAGTCCGGCAAGGACTATTTCTTTGTCATTATATGACAAGTTTTGAGCTTGGTGGCTTCTCAATTGGTTACGTCATTGCGACCTCTGAACAGGCAGATAGCCAAGTCTCATCTTTCAGTCCGGCAAGGACTATTTCTTTGTGATCATACGACAAAATTTTGAGCTTGGTGGCTTCTCAATCGGTTACGTCATTGCGATCTCTGAACCGGCAGATAGCCAAGTCTCATCTTTCAGTCCGGCAAGGACTACTTCTTTGTCATCATGTGACAAAATTTTGAGCTTGGTGACTTCTCAATCGGTTATGTCATTGCGACCTCTGAACCGACAGATAGCCAACTCTCATCTTTCAGTCCGGCAAGGACTATTTCTTTGTCATCATGTGACAAAATTTTGAGCTTGGTGGCTTCTCAATCGGTTATGTCAATGCGACCTCTGAACTGACAGATAGCCAAGTCTCATCTTTCAGTCCGACAAGGACTATTTCTTTGTCATCATATGACAAAATTTTGAGCTTGGTGGCTTCTCAATCGATTATGTTATTGCGACCTCTGAACCGGCAGATAGTCAAGTCTCATCTTTCAGTCTGGCAAGGACTATTTCTTTGTCATTATATGATAAATTTTGAGCTTGGTGGCTTCTCACTCGGTCACGTCATTGCGACCTCTGAAACGGCAGATAGCCAAGTATCATCTTTTAGTCCAGTAAGGACTATTTTCTCAAATGTATGACTAACTCTCTCGGCTTATCACCGCTGATTAGATTAGTTATATCATTATTCCGTTTCCTCTTAAGGGCTACAATACAGCTTGAAAGTAAGAATTCAGAAGATAGAACAAGTTAGAAATGCGACAGGTGAGTCAAATAAAATCACTTTTTATTGATTCTAAAAGAGGGATACATGAATGCACATATTACAAGCTACAACAGCGCTTCATAGGACTTGATATGTTCTTCAAGACAGGCCAGCCTAGTCTTCCTCTCTTCAGCAGCCCTGATAAGCACCTGAGACTTCAACTCAGCCTCATTAAAGCTCGCTGTCTAAGCCAAGCGAGCTTCAATTTCAACCAAGGTTGCCCTCTGTGCTAGCTCCTGCCGCAAGACTTCGTCATTCTGGGCCTTAAGCTACTCAAGTCGGGCAGTCTCTTCAAGACGCACTGGTTCAGCCTTAGACAAAAGAAGATTAGCCTTCTTGATCATTTCCCTGGCCTTTTCAATTTTATCCTCAGCGTCAAGAAGAGCACTGCTAGAAGCGTCTATGGCATTCCCGAGCTCTACTTTCCTTGTCTCCAAGGATTTCAAATCAGAAGAAATTGCCTTAGCAGCTTCTTGAGCGGCGAGATAAGCTTCACGCATCTGAGCAACAAGATGCGCAAGTTGTTTGTTAACTGAAGACTCCAGATCTGAATAGCTAAGAAGGCGTCATTCGTCCACATCCTTCTCGAGTCTGTCCACCAGAAGCTCCAATGTGACAGCCTGATCATCACCTCCAAAGTCCTGGATACTGTCAATGCTTCGGGAGAGGACCACCTTTAAAGCAGAAAATGAGGTAGTCGAGCCCTTCAAGACCAAAGTAATGGATCGCTTCAAGCTCTTATAAAAGCTGTCGACTAACTCAGCCATGAATTCGTTCTCAGCCTCAATTACACCCGGCAAACGAGCAGCCCCTGAAGACAGAGTTTCCACTGGCTTCACTGGTGTAACTATGGAGGAAATAATAGAAGCACTGGCTGCAGCAACATTAGGGGTCGTCGGTGATCTCGGAGGAGTCCTCATTGAAACCAGTACACTAGCCACAACTTAGGTAAGACTAGTGACTATTTCTGAGAGAGCTGGCTCAACCACCATTGTTGGAGAATTAGACTGGTAATCACTTTCAGCTCCGCGCTCGGCAAAATAGGCGGCACCGACAAAACCGATGGCATCTCACTTACCGATATAGTTGGAAGTGAGGATGGTTCCCTGACTACCGTTCTCTCAATTTCATTTCCTCTGGCTGGTTCAGGCTGATAGAGGGCAACCCGTGATACAAAGCATTCAACTCAGTAGCATCCGCCGCGGTTGAAGTACTTACTTCACCCCTGGTTCCCTCAGGAAGATTAGTTGCCTCTCTTGAAGTCAATGCACCCAGAAGCGGAACACCTACAACAAGACTTTGTTTAAGCAAGGCATAATAAATAGCAGGAGTAAAAAAGTCAAAACACTACCAAAGATGATGTCGCTTTAATCGTCTTGACGGCTGCATCAGTCCCTGCAGGCTCCATTGAAAAATCTTTGACAGAATCAACACGAATGGCCGGCCCACCTTCACTTGCCGAACCCTCCGTGGTCCACCCAAAAGAGCTAGAAGCTACGGGAGTTCCTTTTGAAGTCCCAGCACCCGAAGGACCTACATCGGCTGCATCACCTCCAGACTCTTCCGAGACGGCAAAATAGCCAGCCTCATCGCCTTCCCTATAAGTGAACAAGGGATCATAATGCTCCCCTTGTTCTCTGGCAGCCTCAGCTCTCAGGCTTCTCACCACCTCAGTTCCTGAATCATAAAGTAAACAATGAGCTATATGGAACACATAAGAAGTATATTACAAGAACGGAGCTGATCTTACCCGGGTCCAGAGCAGCTTTACCAGTAGTTTGCCTAGGAGCCGCCAACCTAATGATTAATGGAGCAGGAGGAGGAGGCGCTGCAGATAATTCGCCCTCTGCAATAACCGTAGGAGCGTAGCGACGAGGCTTCTTCAGTACCTTCTTCCTACGAGATCCACCTTCCTGCTTTCACTTGAAGTGGACGTCAGCATCTTCTTCCTCCACTTCTTCCACATCAACATGTTCCATGGGGGTCATGCCTACCCCAACAGAAGCAGCTGCTGGAGCCTCAGCACCTGTATCCGCTTCAAAGCGAGGACTTCTTGCATCCGAGGCTTCGCTATCATCAACGGCAATGAATTCCCCGAGGCCTGTAACGCGGACCCTCTTACCCTCTCTCTTCTCAGTGACCTTTTGCTTCAGCCGCTGAGAGATTAACTTCACACCAAAGGAATTAATAGAAAATCTAGTGGGTGTGGAGTTCGAAGTTTTATACCACTGGCAGAATCCCAGGGTCGTCAGAAGGTTCGGAGTCCTTAGCGGCGTGCACAGTCGTGCCTCAGTATAGCCAGCAATGAAGAACCGTCAGGCACGAGCTCTGATTGGTAGTCAAAAGTGCATTTTTATCATCATATTTACCATCACATTTTCATATTTATTCAATTAATTCTGCACATTTATTAATAATTTGTAATTTATTGTGTGCAGGCCTCGAATTATTAATTTAACAATAAATAAAGCTTAAAGAGCCCAAAAGCCCAGATCCAAGCCCATATTTGAAGCCCAAGAGTCAAAGTGCAAATATCAGATTGTCAAAGTGCAAATATACAAGGGCTAAAGTTGCAATTATTAAAGATGAGGGAAGGATAGAATTCTACCCAACCCTAAACTCTTGCAGGATGTGCATAAAAGCCAAAGATAAGAAGGAAATTCGTGGATAAAAGATTTGAGATACTTGAGATCAAGGTAACTTGATTACTAAGTTATCTCGAAATCCCAAGATGGAGAGCCAGGATCATGCTTCCAGAAGCAAAAGCCCACATGGACGGACCAGGAGAGGCCACGCGCCAAAGCGCGTGGCCAGAAGAGCCAACTTTGCCGCAAATTTGCGGCAAAACTCTGGTTTTTGCGGCAAAATAGATGAGATCAAATCCCAGATTTCGTGGGCAACTTCATCCGGGACTCCTCGGCCTTCTGCACCTATAAATATCACCTGCAGTGCAACGTACAGAGCGTCCAGAGGCGAGCCAAGGGCCAAAAGCTAGGGTTTAGGTTTTAGGTTAGATTTTATTTTCATTTTGTAAATTTTGTAACTGAGAGTGGAGATGCTTTCATGGAGGAAGGAATCATACTTGTACTGAGGTGACATCGGTGTAAGTTTTTATTTTTCCCCCATTTTTAATAAAAATCTGCTCGAGGTTGGTTTGTTTTTATTCTTGTTTCATTGTTTCTTTATTCTCGCTTTATCTTTATTTTTCTAATCTTGTTCTATGTCATTGTTTCTCTCTGATGACTTGCAATCCGTGAGATCCGATTGCTTCGAGACTGCCTAGCCAACGAAGATCCCTTGATGGCTTATGGCGACGAACATCCTATACGCCATACTTGCAAATCTTCTGAGAAAAAGTAAGTCGTCGCAAAAGGATCGAAGGTAAGTAGGACTGAAGAGGTAGGTGTGTATTTTATAGTCTTTTCCTTTTCTTTTCTTTTCTTTTTTGTAGATTAAATCCACATCTTCCACAATTCTTTTCTTCACTTCATTGTAAATACCATCCATTGTAAATACCACTACTAATAATAAAAGATAAAAAAAAAAAAAAAGAGATAACTTGCTTAACGCTTCCATCGCAGTCCCTCCCTGAGGATCACGACCCGCATAGCCCTGCTACCGCGGATTAGAACTGAAACTTGCACATCTATTTTTAAAACTAAAATACCATCTTTTGTGTGCAGGAAATCTCAGTCAACAAATTGGCGCCATTGCCGGGGAGGGACGGTAAGTTTATCTCTAAAACAAAAATTAATTTTTAACTAATTCTTTATTCTTTTCTGTTTGCAGGTTTGGAGAACAGGAAACAGAAACATAGCAGCAGCAGTGGACATATTGCTATTCTGTGTCTCTGCCCTCGAAGGCAGAGCACAAGAACCTACTGTTTTGCCGCGGATCCGCGGCCAGAGCCGTGGAAACGCGGCAACAGTAGAGAACTACTGATTGATATTTTTGCAGGTTGCTGCAAATTGTAAATTCTGTTTACTGCTCTATTCTGTTTTGTTCTGTGATATACCTGTAAATTGCTAATAATTCAACAGTAAGTTATTGGTTGTAAAAATTAAAATTGATTAGACGTTTGCATATTAGGCACGTGTCTTTTCAATTCATTTGTTTTACTGTTGAAGAGTGCTGGAGCAAGGTACGTACGCATTGCATGTAGAATAGGACTCATCTCTTGGTTGATTTTCTGCTTTGAGTGAATCTTATCTACTTATCTTGTACACTTGCACTAATTCATCTTAAGGGAATAACCCATTAACAAGATAAGGTGGGGATTTCATCACCCTTCCTTAGCCCAAAAATCATATCCCAAGCACTCACTAACCCAAGCCTAACTAAAAAAGAGTAGACGTTGGCCCTAGGGACATCTCGGACTCAATAGGAGATTATCCTAAGGGGGAACAGTGCTGGAAGTTGACTCTTGCCAAATCAGTGTCTAGGAAGGGGATTGAGGGCTGAAAGCCCGAAGATTGGTGGTTATTTAATTAAGGAACGTCTTTGACGGAAAACCTCCCACCACTCTTGTCCTGACCTGGCTGATTAACTTGTGGTCAAAGTCTGCACCCAACCTCCTGTGGACGGTCTAACCAGTTAGGAGTCGTCTAGGTCATAGGACTACCCTAACTTAGGTTAGAATTTTTCTTTTTTTTGTTTGTTTGTTGTGTTTTGTGTTGGTGTGATATGGCATATAATAATAATTCCAATTTTAATCCATATTACACCCCTAACAATTATTCGGATATTACCAACCCGGCATACCCTAACTTTGACCAATCTAGTGTGCCGGAATGGTCTTATCCGAATGAATATAACCCACACCCCCCATCTTATGACTATAATTTTCATAATAATTTCAACTCGTCACAGAGTTTATGGGGTTTCGAGTCCCCCGAGTCTAATTCTCGACCAAATTGTCCTCCATATCCATCTAGTCCACATTCCTCCAAGATTCATATTCAGATCCACCCATTCAGAATAGAAATCCATCTATCTTGGAAATGATGAGTATGAATGAGTCCAAGCAAAAATCACCATCAATCTTAGACATGATGATGCGTGAGTCCACCGACTCACAACTTCATCACGATTACACTTCCTTTTTCCAAGCCCAATCACAAAAGAGGGTTGAAGCCATGACTCAGGCTAGATTAGCTCGTGAGCATGACATAGATTTGATGGTTCAATCCTTACGTTCTCACTGTCCGGCTAATTCTGATATCGCTGACCACTCTCTTAGAGCCGACGAACCAAGTTGCTTTGGACAACAAGATTCTACTTCAGTGCCATCATTTGAACTTGCCGAAACTCCAATTCTTGATACCTTGGCAAGTTTTTCCTTTCATGAATTAGAACTTGAACATGAATATGATCATGATCCCCAACTTGATGATTCAGTTTTATTTCCTGATTCAATAATGACTCCAGTGTCTCCACCTGATTTCACTTTTCCCGAGTCAACATTGGATCCTATTCCAATTCATCATGAAATTGAATTACCCATTTTAGAAGATCATATTGAACTTGACCTAGATTCTCACAATCTCTTTACTTCTGAAACTGATTGTACAATTCTGACGGAAGATGTTGACCTTAGTTTTGAAGAATTGTATGGCGATGAGCTAGAATTCCTTAATATTGGAAGTAAAGAGATCACCCATATTAGGTCACATTCCATTGTGGGAAGAAGATTGTGGACTTGAGTTTCAATTTCTTGACTTGGACTCAATTCTTGAACCTAGCCCGACTCCTGAGCCCTTACTTGATTTGAGCATTTTCCCTGAGTCGGTATTCGTTCCCGCACCAATAATGTCCAAGTCAATAATTCCATCTTTTCATACTCCATTTTGGGACAAGGAGGTTGAGACAATTAACTCTGAAATTTATTATGAAAATTGGAAATTTGATGGGGTGGAAATACTAAAAACTGATTATACATATATTTTAGTGGGTTATGTAAGGAAAGTTTCTGGTGGGTTCCACCAAATTATCTGTTATCTTGATTGGGCCGCATTTCGTGGACCAATTAGACCACCTCCGGAACCAGCACCCTAAGGTAATTTTCTGTCTTCCCTTGTTCTATTTCATGCGTACATGCATTCATTCATACATTGAGGACAATGCATGAGATAAGTGTGGGGGTGGGCTTTACTAACATACTAACATAGGTAGAAACTAACAAAAATTTGCTAAAAAAAAAAAAAAAATTTAAAAAAATGTTATAAAAAGGAAATATTTTGACTTATTTTTTTGAAAGAAATCTAAGTTAGTTTTAAGGATTAGGAAAATCATGATTAGGATTTCTAAAAACTTGGTCAAAATAAATAAATTGTTTAATTTTTAGGTATAGGAGAAGAAATTGAATAATTAATTAGTCTTGATTTTTACCTTAATGAAATTTGCATACCTAATACATATCTAGGATTCTAAGATGAAGACCTTGTGCCTCATATACAAAAAAAAAAAAAAATTTCACCAATTAAGCTGATACATGTGCCTCAAGAAGCATAAGTATTCATGCCTAAAGGTGAGTTCTAAATAAAATAAAGTCCTTAGTTTTGTGGCCTAGTTCACTCGAATTTGAGTCCGCAGGGTATTTTCTCACCTGGTGCCCTAAAGCCGACCAGTTTGGGAGCCACCGACTTTAAGTTCGCTACATGGGTGGATTAGAAAGCCTAAGAAAACTGAGAAATATTATACATGTATTAACACATCTATTAGTCAATTAGTTAGGTATGAGGGCCTCAAGAAGCCTTGATACTTATACGAAAGAAAATTAGATGAGTTATACATGCCAAAAAAAAATATATATATATATATTAACACATCTAATAGTCAATTAGTTAGGTATGAGGGCCTCAAGAAGCCTTGATACTTACACGAAAGAAAATTAGATGATGTTATAAAAATAATAAAGAGGCATGAGAGTCCAAGTTAAGGAATTGCTAGTAAAAATTCATAAGGATGCATATGATTTTTGGTAACGAAAAAGACTATATTAGAAATTCAATTTTGATCCTTATTTAAAAATGAAAACAATTTACTTTATAAAGACTAAGTCTAAGAATGAATAAAAATGAGAATCCTAAAAACTTATAGACTACTTAGTCTCTTCAATAATAATTCAAATATTTTCCTTTTTATAGATTTTGTGGGTGTAATCCGCTGAAAACCCTCACGAGACAACACTCGTCCTCTAGGGTAACCTAGAGGTTTAACGGCTTGTTGCACGTGCTAAGTGCAACCGTGATTCCTACGAAAGTGAGTTAGGTTAGATTAATTTTCTTTTTCTTTGTTTTTACTCGAGGACGAGCAAAAAGATAAGTGTGGGGTGTGATTGGTAGTCAAAAGTGCATTTTTATCATCATATTTACCATCACATTTTCATATTTATTCAATTAATTCTGCACATTTATTAATAATTTGTAATTTATTGTGTGCAGGCCTCGAATTATTAATTTAACAATAAATAAAGCTTAAAGAGCCAAAAGCCCAGATCCAAGCCCATATTTGAAGCCCAAGAGTCAAAGTGCAAATATCAGATTGTCAAAGTGCAAATATACAAGGGCTAAAGTTGCAATTATTAAAGATGAGGGAAGGATAGAATTCTACCCAACCCTAAACTCTTGCAGGATGTGCATAAAAGCCAAAGATAAGAAGGAAATTCGTGGATAAAAGATTTGAGATACTTGAGATCAAGGTAACTTGATTACTAAGTTATCTCGAAATCCCAAGATGGAGAGCCAGGATCACGCTTCCAGAAGCAAAAGCCCACATGGACGGACCAGGAGAGGCCACGCGCCAAAGCGCGTGGCCAGAAGAGCCAACTTTGCCGCAAATTTGCGGCAAAACTCTGGTTTTTGCGGCAAAATAGATGAGATCAAATCCCAGATTTCGTGGGCAACTTCATTCGGGACTCCTCGGCCTTCTGCACCTATAAATATCACCTGCAGTGCAACGTACACAGAGCGTCCAGAGGCGAGCCAAGGGCCAAAAGCTAGGGTTTAGGTTTTAGGTTAGATTTTATTTTCATTTTGTAAATTTTGTAACTGAGAGTGGAGATGCTTTCATGGAGGAAGGAATCATACTTGTACTGAGGTGACATCGGTGTAAGTTTTTATTTTTCCCCAATTGTTAATAAAAATCTGCTCGAGGTTGGTTTGTTTTTATTCTTGTTTCATTATTTCTTTATTCTCGCTTTATCTTTGTTTTTCTAATCTTGTTCTATGTCATTGTTTCTCTCTGATGACTTGCAATCCGTGAGATCCGATTGCTTCGAGACTGCCTAGCCAATGAAGATCCCTTGATGGCTTATGGCGACGAACATCCTATACGCCATACTTGCAAATCTTCTGAGAAAAAGTAAGTCGTCGCAAAAGGATCGAAGGTAAGTAGGACTGAAGAGGTAGGTGTGTATTTTATAGTCTTTTCCTTTTCTTTTCTTTTCTTTTTTGTAGATTAAATCCACATCTTCCACAATTCTTTTCTTCACTTCATTGTAAATACCATCCATTGTAAATACCACTACTAATAATAAAAAGATAAAAAAAAAAAGAGATAACTTGCTTAACGCTTCCATCGCAGTCCCTCCCTGAGGATCACGACCCGCATAGCCCTGCTACCGCGGATTAGAACTGAAACTTGCACATCTATTTTTAAAACTAAAATACCATCTTTTGTGTGCAGGAAATCTCAGTCAACAAGCTCCATCGATGAGGCTCCCCATAAGGCCAGACTGCTATTTGGATTGCCTACATACAGTTGGTCTTACCTAAACTGACGGGCAAACTGACTCGGAACATAGGGCTCCAGGTAACAGGTGTCCCTACTTCTATACAGCAAGTGTGATGGCTGGATGCTAACCAACCATTCGAAGACTCCCCCACTCAATGACGTCTGCCCTTCCCCTACTGATTGGGAAAGAGTTGTGTGGAATTTTAGCACAAATATTATGTAAAATGAGAAGGTTTAGAAACAACCTCAAGTGCTTTTGATTACTCCACAAATGTATGAAAGATGATTAATATACCCTTTCCTATCTCCGTTATAGCATAGAGCTATACCGAGTCGATTCTCAGGGAGAGCTAGCGATGGAAGCGTTACGGATCGAAGTGAAGATGTAAAACGAAGATTCTTCTATGCTTAAAAGAATAAAGAATCAAGTGAAAAGAAAATAAAGAATGGATGGATATGTTCATGATGGAAATAGTTGAGAAAGAAATCAAGAGTAGATTTGGTAATTACACTAAAAGAAAGAAAACTTTTAAAAAGACTTTGAATAAAAGAAAACCATGACTAGCTAACCTTACTACCTTGCTAAAGACTTACTAAACTCCGTGATAGTGAATGCGTGCCTCATGTTGATTCATCGGCATAGATTTGTCTTGCGTGTTGGTCTAATTACCTTCCCACTTGGATGACGGGAGCTCATTCTTGGACTTGTCTTGTAGCCTCCATAGATGTCATAGGCCTACAAGTTAGACTTTCAATAATGGAATCAAAAGAGCTACACTCAAGGGATGCAAATGAAGAACATACAACATTCAATAATGGACGTAAAGAAGTTGTACATCAAATAGCATATTGGTGATCCATCTCCATGTTCCATCAAGGCACTTGTTCAAAGACAAGGCTCTAAATGAGGCACACATGAATCATATGGAGAATTACAACAAGATACTTGCCAAGCAATGAAAGAAACCCATCGGAGAAGAGAAGATCATACACTTGCAAGATTAAAGATAGCAATCACCCATGAGTTAGTAGTTAGCAAGGTTAGTGGTTAGCTAGTACATGGTAGAAAAATTAGCTACAAGCCATTACAAAAGAAAAGCAAAACATGAATTAAAATTGCAAGAAAGTAAAGCAAGAAATAAAGAAAGCAAGTAAAGAAAACAAGTACACTAGAAAATGCAAGAGTAGAGAGAAGAGAATGGATCAATCCTTGCTTCACAAAGTGTCACTCCTTGATGTACACAAGCTTTCTCTCTCTTACAATCTCTCTCTTTACAGAATTTCTAGGAGAAGAAGATCATAGAGAGCTACAAAAATCCTAGAGAAAAACTAACAAAAATACAAAGCTTTACACTAATCTCTCTCTTCTCTGATCAGTTTTTGCTCGCAGGTCCAGGTGCAGTATTTATAGGCCCTGAGAGAAGCTTCGAGATCCAGGTTGTTGGCGCAAAATCTGGGATCCTAACAACCTATAACTGCCGCAGATCCTCAAGGATTTCCCAGTTTTGGTGGCAAAACTGATTCAGTTCAGCAATAGATTTCTGTTGCTGATTTGTTGAGAAGTGGTTATCCACGTGGCCTTCTGGATTCTTCATTGGGCGCGCGGATCTCTCTAGATCTTGATTTCAAATCTTGGGGCTTATCTTAATCTTTGATTTAATCACTTTAATTATTGCTAATTAAAGTGATTATTGGCTTTCTCTCCATTAGAGTGTGTACCTGCAAATATATAGAGAAGATGAGTAAAAATCATATATTTATTTATTAAATGCATGGGAATTATGAGGTAAAATATGCAACATTGGATACCAATCACCTACATCTTTGAATTCTTCACCAGCCTGCATCGCGAATGTAGGGGAAGCAGTGGAAAAGGCTATAAACGTCATGCCGCACAGCAGTTTACGGACCGCAGTCACATAAGTCTTTGACCACGAACACCCCTCGAATCGACGAAGAAGCACCATTCGAACACCTTATGGTGGCTCCTCTCTGGCTTGGATAATGGAAGGGCAGTGAAGGGCGAGCCATGCCATCAAATAAGTATATGGCAAACCTATTCTGGGGTTTGGTCCGTCGCGAGGCAAGATAGTCCCCTTTCTCCGCTTCGTTGTTGGTGGCCTACAGAAAGTCTCCGTCAATCCACGAAGGCCTCTTTGAATACAACATACCATGGCTGAAAGAAGTCTAAGAGAACGACCTTGGACTAGACGAACAGCAGGCAATAAGACAGTCCGATGAATGATATCACCAGACGAAGATGGCACCACGCATCTCTTCAACCAAACCATTAAAAAGCCAGCTAGAAGTGCCTTCTGGGACGTTGATCGACGAGCCTGGTGATGGAAACTCTGAAGAATATTACCTTTCTCATAGGGCCCGTCATCTTCTTTCAGAATCAAATCCCTTGAGAGTACTCTTGCATCCGGTGAAAGATGTCTTCATCTGCAACTCCACAATGATCTGCTTCAGGAGTACCTTCCAGGTCAGGGAATAAATAATTTCTCAGCTCTTCAAACTGCATGAAGCTCTGGAGCAAATGTAGAGGTGGCACGTCAATTCCCAGTAACTCTCAAACAAGGCGGGCTCCTGCTTCTCCAGAAGTGCCAATTCCGCCTCGCACGGGAAATATTCTTCATATGGGAGAGACCCTAAAGGCAGAGCAGAGATTTCCCACATCTCGTGTAGAGCCATGCCCAATTCGCCAACAGGAGTGAAGAAGGTCCCTGTAGCCGGGCAGTACAACTCAAAGATGGCGTAGAAGTTCGCTACGCTCATCTGAATGCCATAACAGGTCGCCCTGACGGCCTCGTAAAGTCCCAGCCTCTCCAGATCCTCCTCGAAACGAGTAAGGACATATAGAGTCAAGTCCCTCCACCATGCCTTGGGAGGGTGAATCCACCCCGGAGTCCTGAAATCAGTGGCTGGATAATTGTCACAAACCTTAAAGAATTGATTTCAAAAGGTCTGAGCCACCGCGAGATTTTCTCCCACTGGGATGTCTGGAAGTACATTCCCAGGATGGAGACCCAATATGCAGTAAGGAAGACCCGCCCTTGTGTAATTGGGGGACGGAATTATCAACTTTCCTACGTGAACAGAGTCAGTAGTCCGAGTCACTTGCCACTGTATCTTCTGAGCCCTCGTCACACATTGAAAGAAGAACAAAAGAAAATGTCGCTTGCTAGATGGGAGATAGTACTTCTCACCATCCAATTTGAAAATCCATTGCCCCTCTCTGGCTAGCAGCTGGTGATCGCTGTCTGGCGCTGCATCTCCGAACATGAAGCCGGGCTTTCGATAGATTCTTCGGTCAGAATCTTCAAGGAGAGCAGTAGTTAAGATGTTCCTCATGGCGTGCTGATCCCCACCATGAATAAGTGCATCCCGAGCAGGAGCGCTTCGCTCACTGAATAGTGAAGCCTGCCCTTAAAACTGCAGGCTGACGTTACCATCCAGCCCCCTGGCTGTGCCAAAGAGACTGTTCAGAGGACCAGGAGTATAGTGCACTGCAAAATAAGGAGAAACTATGATTAGTTCATCAGCCAAACGAGAGCTAAAACAAGAATGTAATTTTTGTTGAGGCATAGCTTCGCTCTCCGAGCGAAGCTGGCCTAACAATAGCTTCGCCCCGAAGCTCAACTTCGTAGCTGCAGCTTAACTCCGCACTCCACATGAAGGCAGGATGCAGAAAAAATATCTAAGTAGTAGCTTTGCTCTGGAAGCTTGACCTCGGATAACAGAACGCGACAAAGCCCCAAGAGCTAACTTCGCCAGAAGAATACTGCTACTTAAAAATTATTTTAAGGCATTAAGGTCCTTTTCAGTTACACTCCAAAGGTTAGTTTCGCATCGTATCATTCAACAGGATGTGAACCGCCTAAGGGATAGCTTCACCTGGAAGCTTGAAGAAGAGACCCTTCGGTTCTAAGATTCCCAATCAAGAAATCAAGGGAAATTCAGGGAATTAAACTCCCTAAGATCACGAGTTCATGATTGATCGCTCTGGATTCATCGAAAGATAGCCAAAAATTGATTTTACAAGAGAGATGAAAATCTCTGATCAAAAGGGAAAGATCCCTACCCGCGATAGGTCGTTCGATGACCGGAGGAGGAGGAGAGGGTCCCTCTATCGTAGAGGTTGCTACCTCTTTTCCTGCTCGTCTTTTGGGAGCCATTTGAGAACTGAAGAAGTTCTTGAAATTCTAAACGTAGGAGAAAGAAGAAGAAGAGAGTCAGAGTGCTCTGAAAATTCAAAAAGAAGTGGTGCCTTCTCTTTCAGCCTGATCAAGGCTTTTATAGGCTGATGATTGCCTAAATGTCACCTCCTCAAAAGGAGCGCAGGCAGTCGTTTCAAATTAATTTGAAACAGCGCCTAAAGCGCCTTCCCAAGAAGCGTTACTTCAGCCCCACTAAGGGCTAACTCCGCCGTAAGTCCAGTGTTGACTTAGCTTGACGCTTGAATAACTTCGCTGAGAAATGTGCCTTAGCTCCGCTGAAAGCACATCTCTAGCTTCGCGAAAATTCCGTGCTAGCTTCGCCAGAAACTGGCTCCTGACTTATTTGAAAATTTGTCTTCAGCTTCGTCGGAAGTTTAGCTCGACTGAGAGTTCTCATTTTCTCCTAGGGAAAAGACTCGCCTAAGTTGGTCCACTTCAGGTGTTCTTGAATCAAAAAGGAGAAAAACAAAGCAGATAAACAGCGGAAAATAGATTTTTATTGATTCAAAAGGGAAGATACATTGATACTACTACATCAAGGTTGTCTTTCATGCAACAGAATCATTGCTCCAAAGGCATACAAGTGGTCCTATCTACTTCCAAGCCAAATTGACTAGACACGAAAGGCCTTCCTCCTGCACAAGGCTGTAATCCTTCACATAATGGCAAATTTTGCCATCAAGAAGCTGGATCTTCTTTGATGAAAATTGGCAAAGGACCGGTTGCCACTAGAAAGCCGGATCTTCTTTGATCAAAATTGGCAAAAGAAGGATCTGAGACCTTACATGTGACGTCCGCTTTCAAGAAGTGGATCATCTCGAATAAGCGACTACCAGCCCCTTCTCGAAGTGGATCATCTCGGATAAGCGACTGTCAACCTCTTTTGGGAACACGCATCAGCTGCCCCAGTTTGTTCCTCCTGCTTAGGATTAAAGTTTCAACTGGAAAATCAAGAGACAAGTTTCTGGTCTCTTTCATTAAGATGAAAGGCGCGTAACCACAATTCACTGCAACGCAAGATGGAAAACAGGTTAACAGTAAAGCAAAGAAAAAATGTAAGAATGGTACGCTAAGTCAAATTCTTTAGGCGAATCAATTTATATCCGATCCAGTTGCGCTTTAAGGATGGATTTCAGTTAAAGAGGATAGCCTCTATTGCACAGTGATGATGGGATAGCTCAGCGTAAGCCAAGTCTTAGCTCCGCTTAAGACAGTTATACTGAAGGAGCGTCAAAAAGAGCTAAGTCCTAGCCTCGCCTATACGGCTAAGCCAGACTGATCCAGAGGGACACGGTCTTGACCTTACCTATATGGTAAGACTGGCTCAATCTTGAAGAGACTAAGTCCCAATTCTTGCCTATGTGGCGAACTTAACAGGCAGATTCAACAGATCCAAATCAGTCAAATACGAAATGAAGAACAAGGGGAATCACTACCTGAGGCAGCTGATAAAGCTAAATTAAGGGAGATAAACTCCTTAAAGTCATTAGTTCATTGGTAAAGTCTCTGGATGACTGAAACTCACCGGTTCTTGGCCGATTAATGACCAGAGTGGGCACCCCACTATTTCAGAGATCTGAGTATCATTCTCTGAACAACCAGGAGAAGTCATGAACAGACTGCTTCTTTGCAGAGGATGTCAAGTGTCCTATTTATAGGCCTCATGGCCTGATCGCACCGCCGCTGCTTCAAGGTTAGAAGCCGCGAGCGAATTAAGGCATTTATTGAGCCTTGAGAAAGGGAATAGTCTCCCTCGAAAATGCATGGAGAAGCAATGATCTCCCTCGTTAATGCAAGAGAGGTTATTCTAACCTCGAAAAAGGAGCAACCCTTCTCGAGACTAGCCAAAAGGCAGTTTGCCTCGGGAAAGGAACGACGTTCTAAGACCAATTTGAAGCGAATCTACTCCAGGAGGCTTGAACGCGAAGCCACCCAGACGCGAGCTACCCAGAATCGCAAATCTACACGATTCCTCGGCAAACTTATTCCAAGCCGGAAGGATTGAAAGCAAAACTAAACTCAACCACTATGGCAACGTTCATACTTCATATACCATCAATCAAAGCAATTTAAAGTATTTCAAAGTCTGAACCATTCCATTGCAGACTTTCGAAAACTTTGAAGGGGGTCTTGTTGACACTCTAAAAAAGACAAGATTCCTGACTGGCCGGAACAATATCTAACTTGTTGACATTTACAAAAGACAAGTGACAGACAAGCTGACGACCAGTTCTGTACCCATCTCTGAGGAACAAATCAGCAACTTGGACTCTACTTATCCAGTGAAGCAGACAGTGAGCCCATATTGCCTTTGAAGAGACCTAAGCAGGTCTAAAATGCTAAGTTAGCTTAACACTTAGCATCACATGAGCCCAAAGGGATAGCCTCACCTGAGAGGCTAAGTTTGTCCAACATCGCCTTGAAGCCATTTAAAGCTCCATCAGGGAGCTAACTTATAATTTCGCCTGAAGTGCACAGTTAACTCCGCAGAGAGTTAGCTTCGCTTGAAGTCATACGCAACCGCGCAGAAGGATGGTAGCTTCGCCACAGATGTTTATTGATTGTAGTTCATTTTTGCATCATCTTCCACCTCTATACCATGCATAAATTAATAAAAATCTGTTTTTTCTCTCTATTTTTGCAGGTCCATATTTTAATGGAGAGAGGCCCACAAATCCATGCAATTATCAAGAATAAAAGGGGATTAATTCAAAGCCCAAAAAGAAGCCCAAGAGTTGAGCCCAGGATCTGGAATCACCCACGCATCCAGTCAGAATTCTAGAAGATCCACGTGGCCAACAACCTGCAACAAACTCGCAACAGAATTCGCTGGCATAACGGCCTAGATTCTGCCGCGGAAACGCGGCTCTGGCTGCGGATCCGCGGCAGTTATCTGGCCGTTGAGCCAGTGATTGATCCCCAGCTGTCTGATTCTGGAGCCTTCTTCTCCTGAGGCCTATAAATAGACCATCAGGGCCAGTGCAAAAAGGGGGGGAGAGAATAGAGGAAAGAGCTTGTAATTTTTAGTTTTTCTCTAGGTTTTTAGTGCTCTTAGTCTTCTTCTTCCTCCTAGAAATTCTGCAAGAGAGAGATAGTGAGAGAGTGAAAGCTTGTAATCAAGGGGTGACAACTTGAAGCAAAGCAAGGATTAATTCAATCTACTTTCTCTTCTTTTGCAATTTCTAGTGCTTTTCATTACTTGTTTCATTCAAGCTTTACTTTCATAGCATGATGTCTTGTTGTTTTCTCTTTATTGTAATGGATAGCTAACTTCTTCTAACATGACTAGCTAACAACTAATCTTGCTAACTTCTAACTCTTGGGTGAATGCTAATTCTTAATCTTGCAAATGTTGAGTCTCTTTCATCCCCGATGGGTTACTTTCATTCTTGGCAATCTCTTGTTGTAATTCTCCATATGATTCATGTGTGCCTCATTTAGAGCCTTGTCTTAGAACAAGTGCCTTGATGGAACATGGAGATGGAACACCAAACATATGCTATTTGTTGTACAACTTTCTTACTTCAATGCTAACTTGTTGTATGGCCTTGAATGTCTAATGAATTTTCTATCTTCTTCCTTAGCATCCCTTGAGTGACACTCCCCGATTCTACCATGAAATTCTATCTTGAGAGCCGATGAAATCAATGAGGCTACAAGACAAGTCCAAGATGATCACCCATCCATCAAAGGGGAAAGTAACTTGACCAACAAGCAAGACAAACACTTGCCGATGAATCAACACGAGGCATGCTTCACCCTAACGGAGATTAGTAAGTTAGCAAGTTAGTAAGGTTAGCTAGTCATGGCTTTTTCCATTCTAAAAGTCTTTTGCAAGTTTTCTCTACTTTAGTTTTCTTTCTAAAAGCAATTCTTGTTTTCAAATTCTTTTCATTCTCTTTTCATCGTTTTTACTTTCATGTACAAAATCACAACCAATTCTTTCACCTATTTTCCATTTCTTTTTCATTCTTTTGAAACAAAGAAGAACTTTCATTTGTCTTTCTTCAACATCAAACCGTAAAGCTTCCATCGTGAGCTCTCCTTGTGGATTCGACCCGAATAGCTTATGCTACTACGGTGATTTGGAAAGGAGTACATTACACATTGTGAATACACTTCGGAGTGATTAAGCACCTAAGGTTGACTCTAAACCTTCTCTCTTTTGTTGAATATCTGTGCGAATTATACTCCACTACTTCTTAACCTAATCAAATTTTTGGCGCCGTTGCCGGGGAGAGCAACGGTTTTGATTCAATTGAAGAACTAAACGAACTTTCTTCTCTGTTGCAGGTTACAGGTGAAGAAACAGGAAAACTAGCATTGTAGTGACATATAAGTGGCCCTGGGCCTCTGCTCTAGAAAGCAGAGACCAGTTGCCCTCTGAATTGCCGCGATTTTACGGCCAAAGCCGCGGATCCGCGGCAAAGAAGAGTGAACTACTCACAATTTTCTGCAGGGTTGCTTGCTCAGCAAAATAACAGCTGCTGCAATACTTAATTCTTGTATGCTTCACCATATTCCTGCTAATAATCAACAGTAAAATATTAGTTGCAAAGTTAAAAATTGATTAGACATTTGCATTTCTAGGCACGTGTCTTTTCAATTCATTTACTTTACTGTTGAAGAGTGCTGGAGCAAGGTACGTGCGCATTGCATTTTGACTAGGACTCACTTCTTGGTTGATTTATATCGCTTTGAGTGAACCTTGTTTGCTTATACTGTACACTTGCACCAAACTGATTTTAAGGGCATCACCCCATAAATAAGATAAGGTGGGAATTTCATCACCCTTTCCTTAGCCCAAAAACCACCATCCCAGCACTCACAATCCCAAGCCTTTTAATAAAATCTGATAGACGTTGGCCCTAGGGACATCCGGACTCAGTAGGAGATCGGCTAAAGTTGGAAGTTGATTTTGATTCATACTCCGGTGAAATCACTGTCTAAGGCTGGGGATTAAGAGGTTAAGCCTCGAAGATACCGTGGTTTGGCGTAATTAAGGCCCGTTGCTTACGCACGGATACCTCCCACCGTATTTTGCCCCTATCTGGCTGATTAGCTGTGGTCTGATTCAAGCAACAACCTTCTTTGGTTCATCCAACAGTTAGGAGTCGTCTAGGTCCAGGAATCCTAGATAGCTTGGGATTGATTTTTCTTTTATTGTTTGTTATTTTTTCTTTTCGCTGGTGTGATCTGTGAACGTTGTTTGTGACTTTATATGCAAGAGTGGTACCGGGATCCAGATTCTGCAAGACTTGTTAGAATTTCTACACTTGCACCAGCACCACCACTTCACATAAGGAAAACAACGTTTCGCTTCAAGACAGATTCTATCCGATTCGCACCTCCCTTCCATCATGCATTCTTCTCCCTGTTACCAATGGAAATCATTTTGAGCTGAAACCACAATTCATCAATACACTTTCACGATTTCATGGTTTAGAGTCTGAGGACGCGTACTTCTTCATTCGAGAGTTTGAATAAGTATGCGTAATGATGAGAATTTCCCAATTGACTGAGGATGCTGTTAGGTTAAGGTTCATACCTTTTGCACTGAAAGACTTAGCTAAGAAATGGCTTTACAATCTTCCCGCCAGTTCGATATCTTCATGGGATGATTTTGTAAAGGTCTTTCTTAAGAAATTTTACCCCATTCACAAGATAGCCCTCATGCAAAAAAACATCATGCAATTCAAGCAGGAATCAAACGAACCCTTTTGGAAATATTTTGAGCGTTTCAAAGACCTCCTAGCCTTATGTCCTCATCACGGCATAGAGAAATGGCGGCAATGCCAAATTATCTATGACGGACTAGATTACCAAACGAAAACACTCCTTGAATCCATGTGCCAAGGGGAATTTTTGAAGAAAGATGAGAATCAGGGGTGGGATCTCTTTGAAGCTTTAGCTGAGAAAACCATTCAGTGGGAGTCATGCCCTAATAAACCCACTCCCACCACTTCCAGAACCGGTATGCATTCCATAGAATCCTCCATAGCTGCTGAGGCTAAGATCACACAATTAATGAAGAGGATAGAACTGCTTGAGTCAAGGGAACATTCTGTTGTTAATCAGGTCAACCCATCACCTGTTGTCAAACTGGGTTGTACCTATTGTCATGACCTCAACCATATCTTCGAGGAGTGTCCTATATACCAGTCTCAATCATATCAGGAGAATACGAATGCCACTTTCACCAGACCCAATCACAATCCACACTCCAGCACATACAACCCGGGATGGCGAAACCATTCAAATCTTTCGTGGAGTCAGTCTGGTCCTGAGCAACATAGGCCACCATTTCCACATCCATATACTGCTCAGTCTCACCAACACAGTCTCAATCGTAATTCACTGAATTTTCATCCATATCAAAGTCCACCATAATCACAATCCTATCAGAGCCCACCACACTATCAAACACACTTCCAGTCTCCATATCACCAACATCCACCCCAGAATGATTCAGATGACAAACTTATTGTTGGCCCAAAGGCCCTTCACCCTAGTTTTGATGATGATCAACTCATGTAGTTATAGTTACTAATGATCTTGTGTTTAATTAGTGACAGATTCATGATCAAGATCTTAGTAGGTGCATAGCTCAACAAAGGATAAAAGAACAAGATTTGGAGCTTGCATGTGGTGATCCAAGGAGTTTTTGGATCAAGCTTGGACCAAGTCAAGAAGATGAGAAGCCTTCAAGGGAAGACTTCAAGAAGTTGAAGACTTGGGTCTAGGTATAGAATTTGTATTTTTGTTTTAGTAAAAATGTAAAGGATAGATAGTTGGTGGATTGCTCAAGTTATATCACACACACACACTCTTGATAGAACTCTTGATTTAATTGATTTCATAAAAGATTTCTTTTTAGAAAAGAATTTTTATTTAGTAAAAGATTTTCTTTGAGACAAAATATAAAAAACTTTGGGTTTTGGTATTTCTATCATATATATATCTTTTCAAACCATAACCAAGTTTAGAGCTTTATGATCAAAACATAGATATTTTATTATGATTGTGTAGTGGATCATATCCATACACACTATGCTTTATAAGTTCAAAATATCTTGTTTTTGTATTTGATAAAGATTTAGAAAAACAAGTTTTGGAAAAACATGTTTGGAAAAATACATTTTGGTTATTGAGCTAATATTTCCAAGTTACAAAAATAGACCAAAACATCTATAACATGTCTTGATTTTGTGCAAGCATGTTTGTTCTTTCAAGTATATTGGTAAAACTATTTTTGTAGAATTTCTATGTATTTTTAGGATTTTATAAAAAGATTTTAAATCCTGTTTTCAGACCTGGAGACTGGCTGACAGGCCATGTCGGTCGACCGGACCGGTCGACCGATGTGCACAGCCCTGTGCACGTTGTCAGCACAGTGGCCGGTCGACCGGGTCGGTCGACCGACCAAGAGAGTTTGCTCTCTGGAAATGTCCAGTCGACCGATAGGTCGACCGACAGTTCATTCCAGGTTATCGGTCGACCGAGCCGGTCGACCGGTGGCTGCAACGGTCAGAAAAATGACCGTGGCCGGTCGACCGGCGGTCGACCGACAGCACTGACAGAACCCCAACGGCTCTATTTCTGGCAGCCTATAAAAGGGGGTCTTGTCAACTGTTTTGAGGTTAAGATTTTGGAGATTTCTTGAGCAGTTTTTCTGATACTTTTAGAAGAGTTTCTCCACAAGATTTAAGTGCAAATACTTCCAATCAAAAGGAAGAGTTTTTATCAAGAGAGTGTTAAAGTGATTCTTGAGTTTTCCTCCATAGCTTTCTTTCCTTGATTTTCTCACACCACACTTGAGCTATCCATTGCTAGATATTCCTATAGGTGTGTTGTAGTGAGAGTGCTCTTTAGGTGATCAAGTGTTGTGATCATCAAAGAGATTTTTCTTGTTACTTTGAGGAGACGGGCAAGTGTGCTCGTTGTGGTGTGGAGTTCGGTTGTGAACTCTTTGGTAGAGGTACGGCCTCGGCGAGTCGGTGGACTTGCGTGTGTACGGGACTTGGGAGTCCGAGGGCTTGTAGGTGTTGCGGCACCGAGGAGAGATCCGGTGGGATCTTGCATAGTGGAAATCCTTCGTGTGTCGAAGGCGGGGATGTAGAACAAGTGTGCTCGAACCTCGAAACAAACCCTTTGTGTTTGCGATTGCTCACTCTTGCTCTCTTTCTCATTTTGTCTCTATTTTATATCTTGCATTCAATTTATTGTGTTCATCTTATATATGCATGATATATTCCCTTGTGCTCATAATTGATATACATACTTGCTTGGGATTGTTGTTAACACTAGTATTCAACCAAGAGAGCCAACGCGGCACCTTAACCCATTCAAGGGGAATCTAGAGGAGCTTGTCCAGAGCCTCGCAAGGGGAATTCGGCAACACTCTTTGGTTATACATAAGTGTTTAATTAAAAGAAGTTTTAATTGGTCATCTTAGTTTTAATTCCGCATTATTTGTTCATAAGTGACCATTAGATTAGCCATCACCTATTCACCCCCCCTCTAGGTGATCTTACAATTGGTATCAGAGCTAGTGCTCTTGATATTGGGTCTAACAACCTAAGAGTTAAAGATCCTCTTTTAGGCTAATCACAATATTTTGTACACACACCATGGACTTTATGTCACCACCCACCTTTGACATCCTTAACATCCAAATTTGGAAGGTTAAGATGTCTTTGTTCCTCAAAGGACTTGGCCTTAGTGTATATCTTGCCACAAATAATAAAGAATATTGCTTAAATGGTAAGAACATTGAGGCTAATGCAAAAGCCCTTCATGCTATTAAGTCAACCCTAAATGATGATTATTTATCTAGGGTTTCTAATATTGATTCGGCTTTTGTAGCTTGGAACATCATCACCTCCCTTGGCGAAAAGGATCTATATTATGCCGGGAGCGATTCGGACGTTGGAAGCAACACCTCCAACACATGCTTTATGGTCCAAGGGGATAACCCCCTTGAGGTAAATTCCGAATCCGATGATGAGAACATGTCATATGATGAGCTCACTACCTTTTGTCATCTTATACTTGAAAAATATGACATGCTTAAAAGGAATAATAAAAATTTGAAAAAGAAAATTGCTTGCATGCATGTAGAACATGACTCTTTTAGAGATAACATTGCATGCTTAGAAAAAGATAATAAAATTTTGAAAAAGAATTTTGATGCCATGCTTAATGATAAAGATTCTTTAGAAAATAAAATGGCATGCTTAGAAAAGAAAAAGAAGATTTGAAAAATGAGAATGTTTCCTTATTTTCTAAATTGAGTATTTTGTTTGAAGGAAACAATACTTTGAAAGAAAAGATTGATTTGGTGGAAAAACAAAAGGAAAGTATTTTGCAAGAAAATAAGTCTTTGAAAAGAAAATTTGTTGAAAAAGAAAAAGATAATGTTTGTAAAAAGAAAAAGAAAAATGATTCTTCATCTCATCATGCTATTCATGCCACATCTAATGAGATTGAGAATATGAAAAATAAGATGAATAATTTGAGCTCTAATTTGAGCACATGTGCATTCAATCATTCTAAGTTGGAATCTTTGTTTCAAAAGAAACAAGTTCCTCATGCTCATGCACATCATCATACTCATCATGCTCATGCTTATGGTGCACATCACGATCACAATCACACTCATAAGCATCATGCTAAGGTGTACATTTGTACACATTGCGGCCGCAAAGGCCATCTAGCAAGATATTGTTTTGATAAGAAACCATATTTATATTTTGCTAAATATAATAGATTTTGGGTTCCTTATAACAATGCTAACCCCAAAGGACCCAAGAAAACATGGGTACCAAAACCCCCACCTTTTGATTTTGATGTAGGTGAGGGCTCTCACAAAACGTGAGAGGATTGGTGCCTTGGTAGCCGATGCAATGGACATGATGGACAAACATTGGGATGCATTGCTATCAAGGAATCTTGGTGGGAAAGACCACCATATTTGGAGCTTTGGAGTTGGTAACAACCTCTAAACTCCTACTTTTATGTTCATGCTATTTACTTATGTCATATTCATAGCATGTTCATGATTTTGTTTTAAGATTTTTCATGTGCTTCATGTGGTATTTACATGCTTAGATGTAGAATATTTCAAAACTTGTATTCATACATAGATGTATAGTGAAATACAATTGACTCATATATATGATTGAACTTCATGCTCATTTGTATCCACTTTATGCATATGTATAAGACTAGTTTTGATGATTCTCTTTTATACATGTTTTACCTATTTTAGTGATTTACTTCATGTATATGGGTGTTTAATTCAAATCTAATAAATATACATGTATACCCGTGAGTCTCTTGCCTTCATGCAAACATTTAATAGACTCTTTTATTTTTGGGATATGTATGCATATTGTTAGATTTGTATAAACCATACATATACCATGAAAATTGTTGATTTTAGTGAAAAATGATTTTTCATGATTTGTTGTTAAAAATTTGACTTATGATCGTTTTGGGCTTCAATGACTATTTTCATGAAGATACTATTTACATAACCTTTGAACACTCATCTTTAAGAAAACATATAATTTGGAGCTTTATGGACTATGAGTGCTTGAACTTTTATGTACTTAGTAGTATTTATGAAAAACATTTGAATTTGATGTATTTGAAGGATCTTTAACTAGTTTTTCAAAAACAATTTATACTAGTTAGTTATTCTTCAAATAGCCTTTGAGATTTACACATGATCCTATTTTTATGGATAAATTCTTCTGTGATTTCAAAATTTTGATGCTTCATTGTATTGAATATTAGTTTAGATGTTAGTATTTGTCAACACTTGGATTTATACTTGTACACCTTATGGACCACAAATAAATCTATATATGATTGGGTTGAATGCTTATTTGTGCCTATTAGATGTACTAGTATAGCCTTATGTTGATGATCATTACATTCTTAAACTTGTATTCCCATTTGGATTTATGTTATGATCATGTGATTTCATTTCATGTATATGGTTATTTTGCCAAAACATTAAGATATACATGGATACCTCTTGAGTCATTTGCCTTTCATGCAAATCTATATATATGGACTCAATTGTGTTAGAGATATGTATGTATGCTTCTTGTATTGACAAAACATACATATATTATGAAACATTTTTTTTAATAAAAATTTTTTTTTGATGACTTTCAAGGTTTTAAAAGTTATGATAATTCAAAATTTAAAGGAATATTGAGTTTTATTGTAATTTTCATGATGCCATGCTTCACATAACATTAGTACACTCACATCTCTTGAAAACATTAAATGGACTTTATGGATTAGAGTGTTTTAGTGCCTTGTGTTTCATTGATATTTCATGAAAAACCTTTGATTTATTCCTTGATTGAAGGATTCCGTACTAGTTGTTAAACACCTTCATTTAACTAGTTCGAATTCTTCATGTGGTAGATTATATGATGTATACACTTATGCTTACTTTTCAATTGGTATCATTGGTTATTTGCAATTGGTATCCATATGACTTCATGTTGTGTATATCCATATTTTGATTGTATGTATGAATGCCTTCAAATTATATCAATTTCTATTGGTATTATCTTGTCATACATATATGTTATCTATTTGTGCTTATTTTACAAGTGGTATTTCCTTTAAAGCACAAAGATTGTTGATGCTAAGCTTAATTAGATTTCAAATTGGTATTTCATAATAAGCTTATGCATTGTGTTTTGAAATTGGTATCAAAAATTCAAAATTTGATTATTTTACAATTGATATCTCAAAATTTGTTGTTACTAAGAAAAAGTTAAAATTTTGTTTTGATAAAGAAAAATTCAAAATTTGGTTGTTCTACATTTGGTACCTTAAAAGAAAATATTGTATTTTAAGATATTTCAAAATTGTTTTCATAAGAAAATTTCAAAATTTTTGATTTGTATTTCCTATATGCAAGGAGAGCTTAACATCTCTCTTACATATGGATTCATGTTGAGTATATTATAAATTGAGGAGCTTGACAACTCTTCTTTATATGATATACGTGTGTAGGGGGAGCTTCACATCTCCTCTTATGCATTACATAATATGTGTTATGTGAGTTAGGGTTTGTCATCCCTTCTTCATGTAATGCATATGTGTAGGAAAGTTAACTTAGCGTCTTCCTCTTCATGAATGTATATCGCATATAAATCTTATTGATTGATTTGATTTTACCCTCCTTGATTTCCTTATTTTTGACAAAAAGGGGGAGAAAATTTGTTTGATGATTTGAACTTTGAACCCTTTGTTGATGATTGACAAAAAGGGGGAGAAGTATTTGAGTTATATGCATGATTTCCTTAAGGGGGAGAAGTATTTGTTCCTTACTTAAGGGGAGAAAGATTTTGACTTGTGCTTTTACTCATGCATCACAAGAAATAAAAGATTTGTTTTGTTTTACATGCATTCATTTGCATACATTTTTATGTGCTTCATTGAATATCTATTGCTTATTTATTATGCATGAGTTAAGGGGGAGCTTCTTTGAAGCTTTACTTTAATCCATGCATATATAACTCCATGAGTTTTGTCATCATCAAAAAGGGGAGATTGTTGGCCCAAAGGCCCTTCACCCTAGTTTTGATGATGATCAACTCATGTAGTTATAGTTACTAATGATCTTGTGTTTAATTAGTGACAGATTCATGATCAAGATCTTAGTAGGTGCATAGCTCAACAAAGGATAAAAGAATAAGATTTGGAGCTTGCATGTGGTGATCCAAGGAGTTTTTGGATCAAGCTTGGACCAAGTCAAGAAGATGAGAAGCCTTCAAGGGAAGACTTCAAGAAGTTGAAGACTTGGGTCTAGGTATAGAATTTGTATTTTTGTTTAGTAAAAATGCAAAGGATAGATAGTTGGTGGATTGCTCAAGTTATATCACACACACACACTCTTGATAGAACTCTTGATTTAATTGATTTCATAAAAGATTTCTTTTTAGAAAAGAATTTTTATTTAGTAAAGATTTTCTTTGAGACAAAATATAAAAAACTTTGGGTTTTGGTATTTCTATCATATATATATCTTTTCAAACCATAACCAAGTTTAGAGCTTTATGATCAAAACATAGATATTTTATTATGATTGTGTAGTGGATCATATCCATACACACTATGCTTTATAAGTTCAAAATATCTTGTTTTTGTATTTGATAAAGATTTAGAAAAACAAGTTTTGGAAAAACATGTTTTGGAAAAATACATTTTGGTTATTGAGCTAATATTTCCAAGTTACAAAAATAGACCAAAACATCTATAACATGTCTTGATTTTGTGCAAGCATGTTTGTTCTTTCAAGTATATTGGTAAAACTATTTTTGTAGAATTTCTATGTATTTTTAGGATTTTATAAAAAGATTTTAAATCCTGTTTTCAGACCTGGAGACTGGCTGACAGGCCATGTCGGTCGACCGGACCGGTCGACCGATGTGCACAGCCCTGTGCACGTTGTCAGCACAGTGGCCGGTCGACCGGGTCGGTCGACCGACCAAGAGAGTTTGCTCTCTGGAAATGTCCAGTCGACCGATAGGTCGACCGACAGTTCATTCCAGGTTATCGGTCGACCGAGCCGGTCGACCGGTGGCTGCAACGGTCAGAAAAATGACCGTTGGCCGGTCACCGGCGGTCGACCGACAGCACTGACAGAACCCCAACGGCTCTATTTCTGGCAGCCTATAAAAGGGGGTCTTGTCAACTGTTTTGAGGTTAAGATTTGGAGATTTCTTGAGCAGTTTTTCTGATACTTTTAGAAGAGTTTCTCCACAAGATTTAAGTGCAAATACTTCCAATCAAAAGGAAGAGTTTTTATCAAGAGAGTGTTAAAGTGATTCTTGAGTTTTCCTCCATAGCTTTCTTTCCTTGATTTTCTCACACCACACTTGAGCTATCCATTGCTAGATATTCCTATAGGTGTGTTGTAGTGAGAGTGCTCTTTAGGTGATCAAGTGTTGTGATCATTAAAGAGATTTTTCTTGTTACTTTGAGGAGACGGGCAAGTGTGCTCGTTGTGGTGTGGAGTTCGGTTGTGAACTCTTTGGTAGAGGTACGGCCTCGGCGAGTCGGTGGACTTGCGTGTGTACGGGACTTGGGAGTCCGAGGGCTTGTAGGTGTTGCGGCACCGAGGAGAGATCCGGTGGGATCTTGCATAGTGGAAATCCTTCGTGTGTCGAAGGCGGGGATGTAGAGCAAGTGTGCTCGAACCTCGAAACAAACCCTTTGTGTTTGCGATTGCTCACTCTTGCTCTCTTTCTCATTTTGTCTCTATTTTATATCTTGCATTCAATTTATTGTGTTCATCTTATATATGCATGATATATTCCCTTGTGCTCATAATTGATATACATACTTGCTTGGGATTGTTGTTAACACTAGTATTCAACCAAGAGAGCCAACGCGGCACCTTAACCCATTCAAGGGGAATCTAGAGGAGCTTGTCCAGAGCCTCGCAAGGGGAATTCGGCAACACTCTTTGGTTATACATAAGTGTTTAATTAAAAGAAGTTTTAATTGGTCATCTTAGTTTTAATTCCGCATTATTGTTCATAAGTGACCATTAGATTAGCCATCACCTATTCACCCCCCCTCTAGGTGATCTTACACTATCAAAGTTGGAAAAGATGATAGAAACCCTAATGAAGAACCATCAACAGGATATGAACAAAGTACAGGTCCAAATTGGGCAACTGAATAATTTTTTCAATGAGAGACAAAATGGAATGTTTCCAAGTTAGCCAATGCCCAATCCCAAAAATCACTTTCCTTTGCATGAAGTGGAAGACATGGGCCCCAGTCATTGCAACGCTATTCATATCCTGAGATTTGGAAAACAGGTAGATAATAGGGTTTCTACTCAACCATCCCATCCAGTACCAAAGTCAACCCCTCCAGTTCCAGTACAACCAACTTCTGACAATCCATCTTCTAGTACTGAGCCATCAAAAGCCAAGGGAAAAGAAAAAATCAATGAGCAACCTTATAAGCCTAGGGCACCATTTCTAAATAGGCTTACAAATCACAAGTTGAATGCTCATATGGAGAAGATACGAGAAATGTTTAACAAGGTCCAAATCAATGTCCCTCTTCTTGATGCCATACAACAAGTGCCATCATATGCAAAATTCTTAAAGGAAATGTGCACCAAGAAGAGGAAAACACAAGTCCCCAAGAAAGTCTTCCTGGCATCACACATCAGTGAGTTGTTCACTGGGCCCATTCCTGTCAAATACAAGGACCCAGGGAGCCCGACCATATCTTGTGTCATAGAACAGACTACCATTAATAGGGCACTACTTGATTTGGGGGCCAGTATCAATCTCCTGCCTTTTTCTGTGTACCAACAATTAGGGTTAGGTGATCTCCTCCCGACCCAAATGACGATACAACTGGCTGATCGCTCTGTCAAGAGACCCAAGGGGAAATTCACGATGTCCTTGTCAGAGTTGGGGAGTTCATTTACCCTATGGATTTTGTAGTTCTTGAGACACAACCTGTGTCTAATACCAATCCTAGGGCTCAAACTCCTGTCATCTTGGGATGACCATTCCTGGCCACAGCAAATGCCATCATAAATTGCAAGAATGGGTCAATGAGGATAACTTTTGGGGATATGATGAGAGAATTGAATGTCTTCAGCATGCAACCTCGTAGGATTAAAGATCAAACATTCAAGGTTAACTTTGTCAGAAACAATTGTGAGGAAAAAAGTAAAGATGAGTCACAAGTTTGTGATTCTCTTGAAGTGAAAAATCCTGTTATCCGAGTACTCTTTCAAAAGGGGAAAGTTGATTTGGATATCTTCACTTTCAGTGAGCCAACTGTGAATGTATCCCATGAGGATATGATTCAAGAACATCCAATTGATATAACTTTTGAAGACCTCTTCGCTGATGAAATCATGTGTCTGGATGAGCCAACCCGGGGTCGGTTAACTAATTGTACAACTCTGAAGGAAGATGTTGACCTTAGTTTTGAGGAGTTGTATGGAGATGAGCTGGAATTTCTTAACACTGGGAGTAAAGAAATTCAGAGTGAAAAAAGTGGTGATGAAGAAATTTTCAGTGAACCTTGTGGTGAAATGAGGATGAATAACAATAAGCCATTGAGACTGAAAATGCCTAAGGCTCAGAAAATAATTGCACTCGTTTCCCAACTGAGCCCGCACAAACAAACACACTGGAACGATGGGAAACGGGCTAGAGGGAAACGACCAAAGAAAAGCTTAGGCAATGGACACACTTGTACATATTCCTTGTAAATGGTTTTTGTACACTTTTTGTAAATAAATATATAAAAAAAAGAAGAAGAAATGAGGGACTTTTGAGCAAATTCCTTTAAAAGAGTTCTACAACTTTCAAAATTCAAATCCCTCAAACCCTAGGTTTCTCCATAACTCTTTTTCCCTAGGGTCAAACTCCTTCTTTCAAAATTTCAAGTCCCTAGGTTTGTAAATATCTTTTTACCTAGGGATAAAAGTGGAACTCCCAATCTTTTCCCTCCTATAAATATCCTCTTTAACCTACTTCTTCTCCCTCAAACGCAAAATCAACCTCAGATCTGAAACCCCTCTCAAAGCGCCGCCCTCTGCAATTTTTCTGCTCCCCAGAGCCTTCCTTCCTGCCGCGTTCCTGCAACCACAGCCGCAGATCCGCGGCATTCCTGAAGCCTCCAGAGCGCCGCCAAATTTTCTACCGATCGATTTCAAGCGCTCGTGGCAGATCCAGTACCACATCTTCCAGAATCTGTCACCTGTGCCCACTGCAAGATCGAGATTTATTTTCCCCCACGAATTCTGGGGGCGGTTTGAATCTTGATCTCTCCATTTTATTGCTTTGATCCTAGATTATTAGCATGGCACCTTTGATATTTGCTGAGAAAGACTTTGGGAAAATATTATGTGATCCGAATGGGTATGGCCATATGTTTCTAGATCGAATTAGGGCTTGGGATTGGTATACGTTAGTGTACGATAACTCTGAGAACGATGCCTTTTATTGTCCCGAATTGGTGCCAATGTTCTACACTAATATTGACCATGCATCTGTTGACACACACACACATACCAATTCACCGTACACATGCCCTTGGGCGACTTGTTCATCACTCTTCCTCTTCTTGAGGAACACACACATGTCCCCATTCACCCACAGCACAACGATCCCCTCCCACTGATCGATTATATGACACTCATGGGGCTCGCTGCACTGAGCAGGACCGTGGGCTTAAGGCCAGCACTACCTTTAGGAACGTACACTGCGTTGGACGCTGGATCCAACGTAACATTTTAGGGCTGGACCACACAACTTCCTTCAACCGCCCGGTGTTGCAAATAATTCACGATTTAATGACCAGGCAACACACGGTCTGCTTAAATAAGGTCATCTTCCACGCGATCATTGCCAACTCCTCCCACACTCGGGGTGCCAAACACTCCCATCCTATTCTGATTACGCGTCTGTGTAGGACATTCCTACCGGACTCCGTATTTGATTCCTTTGACCGAGTGTTTGTGACACCTGAGCGACCCACCAGCTCCTATAACAGCTGTTTGCACGCGGTTTGGACTCCTAGTGTCCAGCCCGAAGATATACCGGTGGAGTCCTCTTCGGAGGAAAGTTTAGATGATGAAGATGAACCTGAATTTTGGCGTCAGGAACCCCCAACCGATTCACGTGCCTTCATGTCCACCATCTGGAAGGGCATGAAGAAAATTTTTAGGGGGCAGGTAAGACTTAGGAAGATGGTGGAGGAGCAATCCTCTAGGATGGACCGAATTGAGGTGGGGTTGCGGCGATCTCAGTCGGCTGGACCCAGCACCACCGCTGGTCCAAAGAGATGGAGGGAGTGATTTCATACCTTTTACCTATTTCATGCATCTTTTTATCTTGCATACATTGAGGACAATGCATGAGATAGGTATGGGGGGTAGATTCTAACCTAGTATTTTCATTTTCTTTTTAGGCTTTTTATTTTTATTTTTTAGGATTTTCGTGTTCTTTTTAGGTTTTTTTATTTCTTTTAGATTTTATTTTTTTTGTAGATTTTTTATTTTATTTTAGATTTTACTTTTTCTTTTAGAAAAATAAAAATAAAAAAATATATATAATAAAAAAAAGAAGAAGAGGAAATTCTTGATCCATGTTTAAAGAATCAAAACTTGACTTTAGGGATTAAGAAGCTCTTAACTATGATTTCTAATTATAAGTTGAAAAGAGGAGTTTTGTTGGATTTTTAGGTTAAGTAAAAAAGGATAAGAAAGATAACTAGATTTTAATTCTTTCTTTAGGATATATACATTAAACATATTGAGGGATTAATCAAAGACTTTGTGACTTTATTTACATATATATAATAATAAAAAAATAATAATATAATAAAAGAGAAAAATATGTATATATATAAATAACTAAATAAATACTTAGCCACTAATTAAGCTGGTTAGCCGTGCCTCAAGAAGCATGCCAAGTCACGCCTAAAGGTGGTTAAGTCCTTAGGATTCATGGCCTAGTTTACTTGAGTCATCGAACCCGAGGGATGTTTTCTCATCTGGTGCCCTAAGACCGACTGGTTTGGGAGTCATCAGTAAGAGGCTCGTTACAAGGGTAAATTAGAAAGCCTAAGGAATCTAAGGAAATGTAAATAAATAAATATTGTATATAAAATAAAAAAATGTTATATATATTAGTAAATAAATAAACTTAGTCTAAGAAAGATCCTTCATATTTATAGATGTATATATACTAGGATTGATGCAAAATCCGGTTTTTGATCTCTTCCTTAAAAACTTAACCTAAGTTGAAAACAAATCTCTAAATAGACGCTTATAAGAGGAATGACAAGTTTATGGTAACCTGAAACCTATAACTCAAGTAAGAATCTTTAAAACATGGATCAAAATTTTCACTAACCCTTTTCTTTTCTTTATGGATTTTGTGGGTGCAATCCGCTGAAAACCCTCAGGAGACAACACTCCTCCTCTAGGGTAACCTAGAGGTTTAACGGCTTGTTGCACGTACTCAGTGCAATCGTGCACCTACGAAAGTGGTGTAATAATCTACTTAGGATTTTCCTTTTCTTTCTTTTTTTGCTCGGGGACGAGCAAACGCTAGGTATGGGGGTGTGATTGTAGTTCATTTTTGCATCATCTTCCACCTCTATACCATGCATAATATTAATAAAAATCTGTTTTTTCTCTCTATTTTTGCAGGTTCATATTTTAATGGAGAGAGGCCCACAAATCCATGCAATTATCAAGAATAAAAGGGGATTAATTCAAAACCCAAAAAGAAGCCCAAGAGTTGAGCCTAGGATCTGGAATCACCCACGCATCCAGTCAGCATTCTAGAAGATCCACGTGGCCAACAACCTACAACAAACTCGCAACAGAATTCGCTGGCATAACGGCCTAGATTCTGCCGCGGAAACGCGGCTCTGGCCGCGGATCCGCGGCAGTTATCTGGCCGTTGAGCCAGCGATTGATCCCCAGCTATCTGATTCTAGAGCCTTCTTCTCCTGAGGCCTATAAATAGACCATCAGGGCCAGTGCAAAAAGGAGGGGAGAGAATAGAGGAAAGAGCTTGTAATTTTTAGTTTTTCTCTAGGTTTTTAGTGCTCTTAGTCTTCTTCTTCCTCCTAGAAATTCTACAAGAGAGAGATAGTGAGAGAGTGAAAGCTTGTAATCAAGGGGTGACAACTTGAAGCAAAGCAAGGATTAATCCAATCTACTTTCTCTTCTTTTGCAATTTCTAGTGCTTTTCATTACTTGTTTCATTCAAGCTTTACTTTCATAGCATGATGTCTTGTTGTTTTCTCTTTATTGTAATGGATAGCTAACTTCTTATAACATGACTAGCTAACAACTAATCTTGCTAACTTCTAACTCTTGGGTGAATGCTAATTCTTAATCTTGCAAATGTTGAGTCTCTTTCATCCCCGATGGGTTACTTTCATTCTTGGCAATCTCTTGTTGTAATTCTCCATATGATTCATGTGTGCCTCATTTAGAGCCTTGTCTTAGAACAAGTGCCTTGATGGAACATGGAGATGGAACACCAAACATATGCTATTTGTTGTACAACTTTCTTACTTCAATGCTAACTTGTTGTATGGCCTTGAATGTCTAATGAATTTTGTATATTCTTCCTTAGCATCCCTTGAGTGACACTCCCCGATTCCACCATGAAATTCTATCTTGAGAGCCGATGAAATCAATGAGGCTACAAGACAAGTCCAAGATGATCACCCATCCATTAAAGGGGAAAGTAACTTGACCAACAAGCAAGACAAACACTTGCCGATGAATCAACATGAGGCATGCTTCACCCTAACGGAGATTAGTAAGTTAGCAAGTTAGTAAGGTTAGCTAGTCATGGCTTTTTCCATTCTAAAAGTCTTTTGCAAGTTTTCTCTACTTTAGTTTTCTTCCTAAAAGCAATTCTTGTTTTCAAATTCTTTTCATTCTCTTTTCATCGTTTTTACTTTCATGTACAAAACCACAACCAATTCTTTCACCTATTTTCCATGTCTTTTTCATTCTTTTGAAACAAAGAAGAACTTTCGTTTGTCTTTCTTCAACATCAAACCGTAAAGTTTCCATCGTGACCTCTCCTTATGGATTCGACCCGTATAGCTTATGCTACTACGGTGATTTGGAAAGGAGTACATTACACATTGTGAATACACTTTGGAGTGATTAAGCACCTAAGGTTGACTCTAAACCTTCTCTCTTTTGTTGAATATCTGTGCGAATTATACTCCACTACTTCTTAACCTAATCATTTATCTAGCTCCGCTGAAGAGCTTTCTTCTGACTTCGCCAGATGCTCCTTCCAGCTCCACTGTGAGCTTGACGCGACAGCTCCACTGCGGTCTGTTATGGTCAACATTTGACCAAGTAAATCTCTAGATGAGATCAAATCAATTCAAGATCAAGATCAAATCTAATCAAGATCAAATCTGAGATCAAATTTGATAGTTGTTTGTCATAATCTCTTGACTCTCCTAAAATAAGTAAGAAGATCAAGGGAGATCTTTCAATTATTTGGAAAGAATCAAAACAGATCAGGAGATCGACGCTACCTGCTATTCCTAACTTCGCAGAAGCTGATTCTAGCCTCGCAGCAAGGCTACTTTCCAGATTTAAACAGATTGACTCAATCTGTTTCCAGATTTTTCAAGGGATGATTGTACCTCTACTCTCCCTATAAAGAGCCCACCAGAGGCATACGAGGAGAGAGGCGCACAAACACACGCACAGAGAGAAACGGCTAAACAGAGATCTATTCTCTTTCTTCTAAGAATTCAGAAAACTGCTTCTCTAATCAGGATACTAATACCCTAATACCTTCTTCCCTCTCAAGGAATCTCTGAAACCAGGCGAGAAGGAATTTCCAAGTGGAGGCAGTTTGAGAAGTAATAAGAGAGTTCTACCAATCTTCTGTTCTCCGATTCAATGAACCAGGCGAGAAGGGAATCCCATCGATCGCATCGTCAAAGGGATAAAGTTGTCGCGCGCTGACCAGACTCGTATCGGCACACTTCTCCAGAATCTTAGAGGAGATCTAATTGTAATCTTTTTAGAATACTTGTAATTTAGCTCCTCGACCCTTTTTTGTAAGTTTTTCCCTTTGCAAAATCATTGGAAAACACTAGTGAGCCACAAATTGATTATTATATGTTTGTACTTAATTGCTCATTTGCACCCATTAGATGTACTAGTATAACCTAGTTTTGAAGATTCATGCATTTTGACTTGTATTCCTTATTTTTGGACATATTTTCATGATGATGTGTTTAGCTTCATGTATATGTTAATTTTGTCAAAACTATTGGATATACATGTATACCTTTGAGTCATTTGCCTTTCATGTAAAATTTCTTTATAGACTCAATTGTGTTTAGGTTATGTATGTATACCTTTAATTTTGATAAAACATACATATGCCTTGGAGTTAGTATTGTTTTGATGAAAATTAAATTTTCATGTTCTTCATGTTTATAAATGAATTTCATATGAGCTCCATTGCCTATTTTCATGATTATGCCTTTCACATGATTCTTGAACACTCATTACATTATTTTATGAGTACTTTGTTGAGCTTTCTATATCTTAAGTGTCAATTTTGTGTAAAATGCATGCTTCATGAATTATATGACTTGGTCTCGTATTTTGAAGAATCTATAACTAGTTATTTCAAACTATTTTAAACTAGTTAATATTCTTCACATGGTAGAGTTTTTCAAACATGTTATATTTTCAAATCCTATTTTTAAAAACCTTCTACCCTTTAAGGACCGTTGAATAGGCGACCATGCCTTGTATACCTAATTAAAAATCTTTTTAACATGTGCATGAATGGGTGGTAGGTATGAGTTATACATTTGCTCCTCACTGTATTTTCAATTAGTATCACAATTGATATTTTTTTTTTGTATACTCATATTTATGGTTTTCCATATATGTATGCTTTGAATTCTAAATAGTATCAATTTCGATTAGTATTTACATTTTCATATATATTATATACATATATATATACATATATATATATATATTATATATATATATATATACTATATATATATATATATATATATACATATATATATATATATATATATATATATATATATGATTTGATTGTGCTTACTATATCTTTATATCTTAAAGCACAAATTATGTCATGCTAAGCTTGATTTAATCCTTAATGTCAATTATTTTTCAATTGGTATCTTATACAAGCTTATGCATCATTTTCATTAGTATTTCATAAAGGGGGAGAAAATTCATGTTATACCTTTCAATGATTTTGTTTTCAATTGGTATTATACTCCCACTCTTTATGATGCAAAAGGATATTATTCAAATTGGTTTCTTACTTTTAAATTGGTATCCTATGCTCCTAATGAAAAATGTTTCACTTTCTATTGGTATCAAAAATTTCAAAATACCTTCAATTGGTATTAACATTTACAATTGGTATCAAGTTTTATAATATATATCTTCCAATTGGTATCAAAGTTTACAAGATATTTTCCATTGGTATCTTTTGATATATTAAAAGAAAATTGTTTTCTTACAATTGGCATCATAATGTTTTGATCAAAATCTTGTTTACTTACAAGTGTTTAGTTACAATTGGTATCTTAAAAATCTTGTTTACTTACAATTGGTATGAGAATTTGGTTTCATCATGTCTTGATATATGACTTTATTGCTTGGTTTGACAAAAAAAGGGGGAAGTAGTATGATTTATACCCCTTATTGCTTGTTGAGTTTTGTTTTTATTTATACCCCTTTGTTGATGATTGACAAAAGGGGGAGAAATATTTTAGAGTTTTATATGCATGATGTATTTTAGAGTTTTATATGTATGCATATCTATTTTTGTTTTCCATTGGTATCAAGTGCATATATGTCAATATATATCAATTGGTATCAAGAGCATTGTTTTGTTTATGCAAAAATGAATATTTGTGTTGAGAAAATAATCCTAATTTATGCATATTTGTATTGAGCATTCATTGCATATCATTATGCTTATTGCTATGCATGAGTTAAGGGGGAGCTTTTATGAAGCTTAACTTTAATCCATGCATATATAACTCCATGAGTTTTGTCATCATAAAAAACGGGAAGATTGTTGGCCTAGAGGGCCTTCACTCTAGTTTTGATGATGATTAACTCATGTAGTTATAGGTTACTAATAATCTTGTGACATTTAGTTTCAAATATTTGATCAAGATATTAGTAGGTGTTTAGCTTCAACAAAGAAGTTTTGGAGCTCGCACATGGTGATTCAAGAGCTCGCGCGTCAAGATCGCATTTAGCACTCGGTTGGAGTCAAGCTCGTTGGATCGTGTTTGGATCGAGTCGACTTGGAGAAGGAGTTCTACAAGAAGACCTCAGTTTGTTTAGTTAAGATTGTGTTTAGATCATTGTAAAGATTAGATAGTGTGATATGTTCAAGTGCACATACACACACAAAAGTTTTCAGTTTATTGGGTTTTGGTTTTCAGTTTAACCGATATTGGATTTCATGTCAAAAATATAGATATAATATCTTTTATATATATTGGATTCTATCCATATACAATATGCTTCAAAGTTATTTCAATATCATGTTTTTGAATTTACATAAGTTTTGGAGAAAACAGTTTTCCATTTCAAAAATCTAAGTTTTGAAAAATACGAATTTTGGTTTAAGGCAAAATTTCAAAATCACAAAAATAGTTCAAATAGTTTGTAATATGTTTTGAATTTTTGTCACACATATTTTATATTTCAAAGATAAAATAAGAATTTATTTTTGTGGAATTTATGTGTATTTTATGAGATTTTTAGTAGCCAAAAATATAAGTTTTCAATCCCAAAAAAATTAGACCTGGCTGTCTGCCGGTCGACCGAGGTAGAGGTCGGTCGACGGTCCGGTCGACCGACGTGCACAGACGTGCACGCAACCTGGGCTGGTGGGCCGGTCGATCGGGCGGTCGACCGTCCAGAGAGCTCTGCTATCTGGAAATGGCCCCGGTCGACCGGCGGTCAACCGGCAGAAAGCTGTTGCTCTCTGTTTCCAACTCCGGTCAACTGGGCGGTCGACCGGCCAGAGAGCCGTTGCTATCTGGTTCCAGGCCCAGTCGACCAGGCGGTCGACCGGAGGCACAACGGTCATAAAAATGACCGTTGCGCCGGTCGACCGGAAGGGCAAAATGCCCTTTCCTGCTGCCAACGGGCAGATTTGTTTGTGGGTTATAAATACCCCACTTCTTGAGCTGATTTCACCAACAATTTCAAGAGTGAAAATCCTCATCTTCTCAAGTGTTTTAGCTACAAGTTTTAAAAGAGTTTTTGGGTTTAAAAGATCAATCTTTATTTGTTTTAAAGGGTTGGAAAATTAAGGAAAAATAGAGTCTTTGGGAATTGGTTTTTGTTCTTCATTTCTATAGCTATTTAGAAGTTTTTCCAAGAGTTTTTCTTTGTGATTTTATTTTTCAAACTCTTTATACTCTCACACTTGAGCTATCTATCTATCCTATCTATTAGGATCTTGTTTTTGTGAGAAAAATTGGTTTGTGGTCTTTGGATCACCAAGTTGTAGGCTGTCTAAAGTTCACTAGAAGACAAGTCCTCAAAAGCAGAGTTTCAAACTCCAGACGCAGGGTTAATCATAGCCATCTAAGCAGTACCAAGGCGCGAGGGTTGAAACCCGCTCTCAGCGGCTCTGCAGCACCAAGGCGCGAGGGTCGAAACCCGCGTCTCAGCCAGCACTGCTGCACCAAGGCGCGTGAGTCGAAACCCGCATCTCCGCCAGCACTGCAGCACCAAGGCGCGTGGGTCGACACCCGCGTCTCAGCCAGCACTGCAGTACCAAGGCGCGTGGGTCGACACCCGCATCTCAGCCAGCACTGCAGCGCCAAGGCGGCGTGGGTCGACACCCGCGTCTCAATTGTAACCGCCCTGGTTATGGGTCAATCACGGCCCACATAACGGGGAAAGTTAACCCCCATTATGGAGTATTTTTAGGGGCAGTTCACCCTAAAACCTCTATAAATAGCCCCGTTGCTATGGAGAAGGGGTCGGTCAATTAGATCAGAGAATCCGGAGGAGAAGAACTTGACTTGAGAGCTTCCACAGAGAAGGAAAGAGTCTAACTCTTCAGCTAACTTGCTGCGTACAAGTTAATCTTTGCCTACAATCTCTTTGAGATTTTGGTCGACAGAGCTGTGTTACTCCGTCTACCATCCGAAGAGAAGATCCCTAGAAGTTCTCGACGTTTACCCGGTCAACGAAAAACAAGATTCACTTTCCATCGCCACCTGAAGAACCCAGCACTAAAAAAAGGGATATTCAAGACCCAACATCTCCCCTCCCTTATAGTCGGGGAATTAGTTTGCTGTAATCTTTCAATTAATTCAAGGAAACTTTACACGAACCACTCTCTGTACCAAACAAGAGATGGCGACTCCGCTGGGACTACTTTCGTTACTGACGAACAAGTTGTGGCGCAAGGTGACGTCCTCTACAAGGGAAAATGGTCGAATCACTCGTCGTAGAATTCGACCAGGCAAAGTATGAAGAGTTCCTCTCTTCCGGCTCCAAGAGCCCAAAGGCCCGTGCCTACCACAGGGTCTCTATGGAGACTTGCCCTGAAATCCGCTCTGAGCCTCTCTCAGAGGCAGCCGCTGTGAGGGATGTTGTGGCCAATCACGCCATCCGTGACACCCGCGCCAACGTCTCTCAGGAGACCCGCGTGGTCAAGTTCTCTGGCGTTCAGCCAATCCATCCTCTTCCTCAGCACCAGGCCGTTGTTGGTTTCTCTCAACCCCCAAGACGTAACCGGAATGCTGAGCGCCGACAGAGGAGGCGTGCGCGTCAACTGCATGTTGGAACAACTGATCGTCCAACTGAGGCAGGACGCAAGTTTCAAACCGGCGTCTCTGCCGCACCACATCCGGCACGTGAAATCCGCGTTTGGCAGCCCAAACGTGAGGTTCATCAAGTTGGCTCCTCTGAAGCCCCACTCCCCAGACGCCAAGGCGAAGCTCGCACGCCTTGTTGAGTACAAGAAGCACACGCCTCTAGGCGTGGGGCCCAGCAACCTTGCATCTCTCAAGCGTCTCTGCCCCGACGTAATAATCAGCAACGCGATAGTCGCGTCTCTTCTCAGCAGAGACGCCAGACGCGCGTACTGAAGCCACGACGCGAGAACCGCGTCTCTGAACCCCGCGTCCTAGCTGTACAGAGCAAGGATGCCTACTGCCCTCGGCATTACGAGGCTAATTTCTTTGATCCTCCTCCCACGGATCTGAGAGATTATTTGACGAAGAAAAGAAGTGCTAATCGAATCACTTCGTCATGTTGCTGCAAACGGCTTATCACGATGCTCTCTGAGTGTCGTTGCAGTTCAGGTGCAAACCAGCTGTTTTCCATTAATTTGCAAAGGGGAAAACTTACAAAAAAAAGAAAGTTTGAGGAGCTAAATTACAAGTATTCTCAAAAGATTACAAGTAGAACTCCTCAGAGATTCTGGGAAATGTGCCGATAGGAGTCTGGTCAGCGCGCGACCACTTTGTCCCTTTGACGATGCGAGCGAATAGATTCCCTTCTCGCCTGGTTCCGGGAATCAGAGAATAGAGGGTTGGTGGAACCCTCTTGCTACTTCTCAAAAGACCGCCTTCTGTGAGGAATTCCTTCTCGCCTGGTTCCGGAGATTCCTTGAGGAAAAGGGGTTGTTAGGGTATCGCCACCCTGAAAAGAGAAGTATTTCTCTTGAAGATCTCTGAATTAGAGATTGCACGGTGCGTTGATGAAGAAGTCCGATCTTTGAGAAGACGCCAACCTCGCCGATGATCATTGATCATCCTCCTCGATCTGATGCGATCCCTCCCCCTTGTGCCCTTGACGGGCTATTTATAGGGAGAGCAAGGGTATAATCGTCCCCTTTGAAGATATAGAAACAGATTGAACCGAATCTGTTTGAATCTGAAAAGTAGCCTTGCTGCGAGGCTAAAATAGCTTCCGCGGAGCTAGAAAATGGCAAGTCGGTTGATCTTTCCGATTTGTTATGATCCTTTCCATATCGTTGGAGGATTTCTTCTAATCCTCTTACTCGTTTCAAGAGAGTCAAGAGATTGTGGCAATCACCTGCCATATTTGGTCTCTAATTGGATTTGATCTGATTAGATCCGATCTCATCCGGAGATTTGATTGACCAATAGCGGAACAGCCCGCTTTGAAGCTCATAGCGGAGCTAGAGGCATTCCTGGCGAAGTCCGAAAAGAGGCTTTTCGGCGAAGCTGTCAGTTAGCTTCCTGGCGATGCTCTGGATGATGTTAGCCTCGCAGGCGAGGCTATCTCCTTGGGCTAAAGTAATAAAAACGCTAGCATTTTAGACCTGCTGAGGTCTGTTTAGAAACAATCCGGGTTCACTGTTCTGCTTGCTGGATCAGTGGAATCCAAGTTGCTTCCTCGTCCCTTGGAGGTGGGTGAAAACTGGTCTTCAGCTCGTCTGTCGCTAGACATTGTTCGGACCAATGAGAATCTTGTCTTTTTTAAGTGTCAACAAGACCCCCTTCAAAGTTTTCGAAAGTCTGCAATAGCCCAGACTTCGAAATACTTTGAACTGCTGTGATGGTGGTGTGGAGTATGAACATCGCCATGATGGTTGAGTTTAGCTTCGCTTCCAACCTTCTTTGGGATAGATTCGCCGAAGAATCGTGCAGATCCGCGAGTCGCTTCGCGTTTGCGTGCGGGTAGCTCCGCATCTGGGCTTCCAGAAATAGGTTCGCTTTGGAACTCTTCTTGCTTTTTCCGAGGCCAACTGCCATGGGCCGATTACGAGGAGGATTACTCCTTCTCTTGCACTGATCGAGAGAGATGTTCTCCGATTTGCACGTTTCCAAGGGAGGATACTCCCTTTCTTCAAGGCGCCATGAGTGCCTTTTATGAGGGAGACGTTTTCTTCCCTTGTACGGTTCCAATGGAAACCGTCCCTGTTATCAAGGCGCAATAAATGCCTTAAATGCGCTCATGCTTTCACGCTTGAGGTGGTTGCGCTCAGGCCATGGGGCCTATAAATAGGACGCTTGAGGTCCTCTGAAGAGAAGTGCCTTGCCTTTCTTCTTCTCTTCTCTTGGTTGAGAGAGATACTCAGATCTCTGAATTAGTGGGAAAGCCCACTCTGGTTGTCTAACCGGCCAAGGACCAGTAAGTCTTGATCATTCAAAGACTTCACCGCTTTAGGAAACTCATCTCCCTTGATTTAGCTTTGACAGCTCGCTTCAGGGATTAGCTTCCCTTATTCTTCATCTTGCAATTGGCTACTGCAGAGAAGGATCTCATCATGGCTTTCTGCGAAGCCATCGTCTTGATTTGATCAGAAAGACCATTGCTTGTTAAGTCCGCTGCGCAGGCAGGACTTGGGACTTGGCCTCTTCAATAGTTGAGCCAGTCTTGCCATATTGGTGAATGTTGAGACTGTTTCTCACAAGATCAGTCTGACTTTGCCGTATAGGCGAGGCTAGGACTTGGCGTTTGCTGAGCCAGCCCATGGTTGCTGCGCAGGCGGGGCTTATCCTCTGCTTTGATTGAAGTCGGATCACTTTGCCGCTGAAGAATCTGACTTAATGTTTTTGCAGCTCTTTCTGTGCTTGACTGCTAACTTGCTCCAATTTGCCTTGCAGCGAGCTATGCTTGCCAGTCTGGTGACTTGATGGAAGAAGCCATAAAATTGCCTTATGCTTCCCCGGTTGAAGCTTTACTTTTAAGCAGGAGGAACAATTCGGGGCAGCGGGTGCGCGTCCCAGAGGCTGTTGGCAGCCTCTTACCCGAGATGATTCGTTCTGAGGTGAGGCTGGCTGCCGCTTTTACCGGAGGTGATCCGCTTCAAGATCATGGGCGTCGCCTATGGGATCGTCGGCACCATTGCCGACTTTCAACTTTGGTGGCCTCCGTCGGGGACGATCCACTTCGGGGGAGTGGGCCTTACACCCGTCAAATCACTGACATCATTGCCAATTCCCATTATAGGTGATCTGACGTGTTGGCGGCGATAAGTTTTATTGCCAGGCTTCAACAAAAATGGCCTGGCAAGATCTGCCATTTTGTGGAGAAAAATGACCGTGTCCTTGTGGCACCATCTGTTCATGTGCGAAGGATTACGGCCTTGCGCCGGAGGAAGGCCTTTCCTGTCCCGTTGATCTGGCTTGGAGGCAGATAAAACCGCTTGTATGCCTCAAATGATCCTGTTGGGCAACTGAATGTGTTTGTATGAAACACAACTTTGATGTAATATCAGTGTACCTTTGCTTTTGAATCAATGAAAGTTCATCGTCTGATCATCTGATTTTTGCTTGCTTTCACTGAGAGTTTGGCCATAGCTGGGCTAAACTGTGTGCGGAGCTAAGGACATAACACCTTTTTAGAGGGCTAAGGTAAGCTTCCTGGCGAAGTCCTTGAAGGATTGTGCGAAGTCCGCACTTTGCTCCTGTGCGGAGTTAACCCTTTAGTGGGGTTGAACCGTCGCTCTTTGGGAAAGCGCCTCAGGCGCTTCGGGCACTGTTTCGAATTAATTCGAAACGGCGGCATGTGCCCTTTTTCGAGGCCTCGATTTAGGCGCTGATTGGCCTATAAAAGCCCGATCGGGCTGAACATGGAAAAGATCTCCTTTTTCAGAGAAATTTCTGTCTTTTCCTCTCCTTCTTCTTCCTCCTTTGCTTCAGAGTACTTCGAGAACTTTTGCAGTTCTTAATGGCGCCCAAAAGACGAGCGGGTAAGGAAGCAGCGACTTCTTCTGCACCGGAGGGCCCTCCTCCTCCGGTCATTGAGCGACCTGTCGCTGGTAAGAGACTCTTCTTAGAGATGGTGGTCTTGCTCCTTTGGAGTCGATATTTGACCATTAGGACGATCGAATATGATCTGTCCTTATCAGGGAACTCATTTCCCTTCAACTTCCCTATTTTGCTTGCACCAGGGAGTTAAGAACTGAACAGTTCTTCTTTGGGCTTTCGCACGAAGCCATAACTTGGGCCATCTCCGTACTGTTTGAGGAAAAGGACTTGAATAAGTCCTCTCAGTCTTGATGACTTTTACCATAATGCCCTTTTGATGACATCAGCCCTCAGGGCTATACCACTTCCTGCTTAAGCGAAGTTGGTGCTTCGGATTTCTTCCTGCGAAGATGCAGTTTCATCCACGAGATCAAGCTTCATCGAAGCTATCGCCTTGCTGGCTTTTCTCACGGAGCGAGGCTATGCCTTAGTGAATTTTTGTATTTTCATATCCACTTGATTGATGAACTAATCATAGCTCATTTCTATTTTTGCAGTGCATTACGCCTCCGGTATCCCGAACAGTCTGTTTGGGTTATCCAGGCGAGCAGGTGGTAGCCTCAGCCTGCAGTTCCATGGAGAGGCTTCTTTATTCAGTGAGCGGAGCTCCCTTGTCCGGGATACGCTCATCCAAGGCGTCTCCCGCAGACCACCCGGAGTATCTTGACCACGGCTCCTCTTGAGGATGTCGATCGTCAGACTTACAGAAAGCCTGACTTCATGTTCGGGGATGCTGCGCCTGATTCCGATCGCCAGTTGCAGGCCGGCGAAGGGCAGTGGATTTTTCAGTTGGATGGCGAGAAATCTTATCTTCCGTCCACTAAGCGACACTTCCCTTTGTCCTCCTTCGCGGCTGTGACTCAGGCTCGGAAGATGGCGTGGAGTGTGAGCCGAAGCGCTGAATCTGTCCATGTCGGGAGATTGTCATATCAGTCTGGCTATTCAGGGGCGGGCCCTCCTCGCGGCATAATGGGGCTGTACCCTGGGAAGGTATCGCGAGAACTTCCAGTGGGAGAGAATCCGGCTGTGGCGCAGACTTTTGGCGCCCAATTCTGCGCAGTTGGCGGGAATTACCCCGCTACTGACTTCAGGACCCCTGGTTGGGTTCATCCTCCCAAGACATGGTGGGCGGAGTTGACCAACTATGTCCTTGCTAATTTCGGGAAGGACTTGGAGAAGTTAAACCTCCATGAGGCCGTCAGGGCGACCTGCTACGGCATTGATATGAGGTGGCGTGCTTCTACGCCATCCTTGAGTTATACTGCCCTACCTTGGGGACCTTCTTCACCCCAGTTGGTGAGTTGGGCATGGCTCTGCATGAGATGTGGGAAATCTCTGCCTTGCCTTTTGGGTCTCTTCCATACGAAGAGTACTTTCCCTGTGAAGCGGAGTTGGCTCTGCTGGAGAAGCAGGAGCCTGCTTTGCTTGAGACTTACCGGGAATTGATGTTCACTTGCACATTTGTTCCAGCATCCACACTGGTGGCAAGAGTAGCTCGAAGAGCTTAAAGAGCTGGAGGAACTATCTGTTCCCGGACATGAAGAGTGCGCCTGAAGCTGCTCATTGCGGAGTTGCTGAAGGGGACATCTTGGCCCGGATGGAGGCGCATGCCGAAAAGGACATCGTCGTGACTGAAGATGATGGTCCTTTTGAGGAAGGTGATGTCCTTCGGAGCTTTCACCACCAGGCTCGTCGGCCTATGTCTCGGAAGGCGCTGCTGGCCGGTTTCTTAACCATCTGGTTAAAGAAATGTGTGGTGCCGTCTTCCTCGGGTGACATTGTCCACCCGAATGTCTTGCTGCCGGCTGCTTGCGCTTGGTCCATGGCCACCGTCTGGGTCTTCTCCCGGCTATGGTGTGCTGTATCCAGAGGGGCCTTCGTGCGCTAACGGAGGCTTTCTGCAGACCATCGGTGTCGAGGAGAGGAAAGGGTGCCGTCCTGCCCTGTGACGGACCCACTCCTAGGGTAGGTTTATCGTATACCTACTTGATGGCGTGGTTCGCCTTGCACTGCCCGGCTTTGATTGGAGCTGGGGCGGATCCTCCGCAGGGTGTTCGAACGACACTTCTCCGCCGCTTCGAGGGCTGTTCATGGCAGAAGATCTACGTGGCTGAGGCCCGTAAGTTAGTACGCCGTTACGACGCTTACAGCCTGTTCCGCTATTTTCCTCTCGCATGCGGGATGCAGGGTACAATGAGGAATTCCATGATACGGAATCGAGTGACTCTCCCATGAGTCGAGGTGTTTTCGAGTGGCTGGTCAGCATCCGGCCCTCGCATTTGCTGTTCAGGAGTGGGGACACCTGCTACCTGGAACCCTACGTTCCGAGCCGGTTTGCCCGCCAATTCGGGTATGACCAGCTGTACGTGGGCAACCCGAATCCGGACTTGGCTTTCATGGGGAGCCTCATTGATGGGCCCGCGCCTGGCGGTTCTTTACTGCAGATGGCACTGGGGCACGGCTACGCACGCCGTTGAGAGATCCCGGCCTTCGGACGACCTTGTGCTTCTGCCAATGGTATGCGGCTTCGAATTCCACGCCTCCTGGATTCAATGCCAATAGTTCGGGTGTGAGATTGATTGCTCATCGGATGAGGCAGAAGGCTTCTGAGAAAGAAGGAGGGTAAACGAGTCCGTGTCCCTGGCATAGAGGAGTTCATCACTGTGGATGATAGCGAGGCTTCTGATGCAGGGAGCCCTCGCTTTGAGGTAGGACAGGAGCTGATGTCCGTGAAGCTGACACCTGTGAAGCCGGCTCTGGCATAGTGGGGACAGCTCCCCACGACATGTGAAAGAAGTGGAAGAAGAGGATTCTGATGTCCACTTCAAGAGGAAACGTGGGAGTGGATCCCGTAGGAAGTCGTTGGCGAAGAAGCCCCGTCGCCATGCTCCTACAATTGTGGTAGAGGGCGAACCCTCTACTGCGCTTCCTTCTGCTGCTCCATTAGTGGCTGAGCCGTCGGTTGCTGAACCGACTACTGGTAAGATTGGCCCCATCTAATATGCCTTTAGCGCACTTTAAATAACTCATCATTTGCTTTTTGTTGCAGGAGCTGAGGCAGTTGGAGAGCAAGGGGAACACTACGATCCCCTGTTCACTTATAGGGCTGCAGCCAGCTCTTCCGCTCACTCGCAAGAGTCTGAGAGTGGCGCAGCTGATGTCGGTCCTTCGGGTGTTGGGACCTCCAAAGGAAGTTCTGTGGAATCAAGCTCTGTTGAGTGGTCTGCAGGGGACTCGGCAGGCGAGAGCGGCCAGCCATTTACGTCGAGTCTGGTAAGAACTTTCCGATGGGACCCTTGGATTCCGATGCGGCTGACGAGGTGACATCGGCCTTCAGTATGACTACGATCTCTTGGTCTTCGCCTGTTTGCTGCGTCTCCTTTTTGACCTTGGTTTTGTTGCAGGTATTCGTCCCCAAGGTGCATCAGCTTCGAAGGAAGCGGAGGGTTCTCCTGAGAGGTTAGAAGGCGAGTCGAGTGCTTCGACCGCGACGGATGCTGCTGTGTTGGACGCGCTGTATGGCGACCTCCCCTCTTATCAGCCCATGACAACTGAGAGGTCGGGGGTTGTGGAGACGACAGTCCACAGATGCCTTCACTCCCGAGTGAGATGCCGGCGAGTATGGAGTTGAGGGTGATCACCAGCCCTGCCTCCCCAACTCAGGTGGTTGAGCCTGTTGCTCCAGAGGTAGTTGCCAGCCCTTCCCTCGCGGGGGCTGGTGTATTATTTCGATGAGGACTCCGCCGAGATCGTCCTTGGCTTGTCCTGCTGCTGTCGATGTTCCTGCTTCTTCTTCTGCGGTGGTGTCGGCCGGGCTGGTAGACTGCTCCGAGGTTGTCCCTCTACCAAAGATTGATGAAGCTGAGAATGACTTCATAGGTAATCTGGTCGATAGCTTCTATAATAATTTGGAGCAGACTATCGGTCTAGTCTTGAAAGGCTCGCCTGTGCCATTTTCGAAGCTGAAGGTGGTCCTCTCCCGAGGTATTGATTGCATTCGAGACTTTGAGGGGTACCATCAAGCTACTGCTCTGGAACTCCTGGTAGATGACCTTGAGAAGGACGTGGAGGAATGGCGCCGTCTCTATCGTTCAGACGCAGCGTCTTTGGCTGATGAACGGCTCACACATCTTGTTGCCCAAAGGCGCGAGGCTCAGCTCGCCGCTCAAGAGGCTGCTGAGGCTATCTCCTCTGACTTGAAGTCCTTGGAGACAGAGCAAGTAGAGGTTGGGAGTGCAATTGACGCTTCCACCAGTACTCTTCTTGATGCCGAAGATAAGGTTAAGAGGGCCGAAGAGATGATCCGAAGGCAAATCTCCTCTTATCCAAAGCTACACAGATGCGTCGAAGAGACTTCGCGGCTTGAGCAGCTCAGGGCTCAGAGTGAGGAACTGGCGCGGCAGGAGTCGTCACAGAGGGCGACTTTGGCGGAGGTCGAGGCTCGTCTGGCTCAGGCGGTGGACTTCGATGAGGCTGAGCTGAGGTCACAGGCGCTGGCCCAGGCTGCTGATGACAGGAGAACGAGGCTAGCTTCGCTCGGGATCGGATTCGATCTTACCATATACGCCTGTAGGCTATTGTATATGCTCCTCCATGTATCCCATCTTTTTGGCTTTAATAGAAAATTTTCCTTTTGACTTCTGCTGTTTGGATAATGAGACATGACTGTCTGTTGGTTCAGAGATCGCAATGACATAACCAATTGAGATGTTGCCAGTCTCGAGGTTAGCCCATTGCGGGGCTGGAGTGAAGATACTTGCCTTTTGTAAATGTCAGCAAGTATGAGGCCTGTCTTTTGTAAATGTCAACAGGGCTTGAGATTGAAACTTAGCTGTCTGCTGGTTCAGAGGTCGCAATGACATAACCAATTGAGACGCCACCAAGCTCAATGATAGGGGCTTGGCTTTCTGCCAGTTCAGAGGTCGCAATGACGTAACTGGTTGAGAAGCCACCAAGCTCAAAATAGGTGATACTTGTCTTTTGTAAATGTCAACAAGTATCGAGACCTGTCTTTTGTAAATGTCAACAGGACTCAAGGTTGAGACTTAGCTGTCTACTGGTTCAGAGGTCCAATGACATAACCGATTAAGACGCCACTAAGCTCAATGACAGATGAAACTTGGCTATCTGCCAGTTCAGAGGTCGCGATGACATAACTGGTTGAGAAGTTGCCAGTCTCGAGGTTAGCCCATTGCGGGGCTGGAGTGAAGATACTTGCCTTTTGTAAATGTCAACATGGCTCGAGATTGAGACTTAGCTGTCTGCTGGTTCAGAGGTCGCAATGACATAACCAATTGAGACGCCACCAAGCTCAATGATAGGGGCTTGGCTTTCTGCCAGTTCAGAGGTCGCGATGACGTAACTAGTTGAGAAGCCACCAAGCTCAAAATAGGTGATACTTGTCTTTTGTAAATGTCACAAGTATCGAGACCTGTCTTTGTAAATGTCATAGGACTCAAGGTTGAGACTTAGCTATCTACTGGTTCAGAGGTCGCATGACATAACCTGATTAAGACGCCACTAAGCTCAATGACAGATGAGACTTGGCTATCTGCCAGTTCAGAGGTCGTAATGACATAACTGGTTGAGAAGCCACCAAGTTCAAAAGTCGGATTGGATTTGGAAAAGGTCTCGTCTTCTCGGGGAGAAACGAGGAAATCACTGTCATAGGTTTAATGTTAACGTAACAGCGGAATATGTGTGGCCCTACCATTCTATGGATGAGAATTGGTAAGTGACTTTGGAGGTCTCGCTCTCATGAGGAGAAATGAGGGGACTGCTGTCATAGGTTTAATGTTAACGTAACAGCAGATATGTGGTCTTACCATTCTATGGATGAGAATTGGTAAGTGATTCTGGAGAGGGAATCAAGTAGGAGCAGGTCCCTTGGGATTTTAAGCAAACCCCCAGCTACCAACAGGTTTGATATGCTTAGAGAAAGAGAGAGGCTCTCTTTGTGCGCATTCCAGACGCGCGGATCTCGATCAGAGGTGTAATGTTAACTTGATCGAAAGCAAGATCCTTGATTAAGGATAGTACTTCTTTAAGAATTTGCCATTGATTGGCATCATGAGGAGGTCGCCATCTGCAGTCGTAAGGCGGTATGCTCCGTTTGAATAGACTGTCTCTATCACAAACGTCCTTCCCATTTAGGCTGAAATTTGCCTTTAGTCTTGTGCGTCATAATCATCATCGGTCGTCTGACGGCTAGACCAGATCTCCTTTCTGGAAGGTTCTTTGTTTAACCTTCTTATTGAAGGCTTTTGACATCCGAGCCTGGTATAGCTCGATGTGTTGGCTGAGCTTGCAGCCGCTTCTCGTCTAGGGCTTCGAGCTCTTGAAGACGCAGGCGATCATTGTCTTCTGATGTCATTTTAGTAGTCAGGGCTACTCGCAATGATGGCACCTGGATTTCCAATGGGATGACCGCTTCGCACCCATATACCAGGGAGAAAGGCGTATTGCCTGTCGGTGTCCGAACCGTAGTCCGGTAGGCCCAAAGGCATTCACCGAGCTTTTCGTCCCAATCTCGCTTGTTCGAGGAGACAAACTTCTTGAGCAGCTTGATGATTGTCTTGTTGAATGCTTCTACTAAACCATTGGCGGCAGGATTGTAAGCTGTTGAAGCCATATTCTGAATTCGGTATTTATCGCAGAACCGATAGAATCCTTGGCTTATGAATTGAGGACCATTGTCGTGGATGATCCGCCTGGGGACACCAAATCGATGGATGACATGGTGTTTGATGAAGCTAACCAGGTTGGAGATTTTGACTTCGGCCAACGGTATGGCCTCTGCCCATTTTGAGAAGTAGTCGGTTTTGCGAGGATAAACCGTGACCTCTTGCCGAAGAGGGGCTGATTGGCCCTACGACATCAATTCCCCACGCTTCAATGGCCATGAAGCAGCAGTAGGGTGGAGCAATTCTGAAGGTTGGTGTATGAAGTCTGCATGACTTGGCACGCTTTACACCTTCGTGCATATTGGGTGGCATCGGCTATCATGGTCGGCAGTAATAATACCAAGTCTGTGCAGCCTGTCTTTAAGCTTTGAACCCGGCTGGTGAGCTCCGCAAATGCCATCATGTGCTTCTTTAAGCACTTCCTGTGCCTCTGAATGAGAGAGACAATGGAGGAGGACACCGTCATATGAACAACGTAAAGTGTCTTCAAGGTTGGATCATAATAGAAACGGAGAGATCTTCGTCTGATGGAAGCCGCTTCTTTAGAATCGTCTGGAAGCAGACCGTGCAGAGCATAGTCAATGAGAGGGAAGCGCCAATCCCTCGTCTCAAGATTCATGGAGACATTATGGACTTCTCGGGCTCTTAGCACCTGCCTGGAGCATACAAGATGTCGGGTTGCGACTGTGTGGTGATACTCGGTGTCGGCTGGCAAGGCTAGCGTTGTCGCTAATGCAGCGAGAGCATCCGCCTTGGTGTTCTGAGATCGAGACACATGCCCGATGTAGAAGCCTTCAAATAGGCTAGCCAGTTCGATGGCTGTATGATAGTAAGGCACCAAGTCCTCATGGCGGACTTCGTATTCGCCTTTTACCTGGCTAATGATCAGCTTTGAATCGCCATAAGCTTCAGCTTCAAGGTAGCGTACCCATTCCATGGGCGAGCTGGAGACCAATGAGCAGGGCATTGTATTCCACTACATTGTTAGAGCATGACTCTGTCAAGGGAATGCCTTGGGAAGGATATGATCCTGTGGGGAGATGAACACACCCCCACTCCGGCAATAATCTTGCCTTTGGGGCCCATCCGTGATGCTCCGTCGAAGAACATCTGCCACACTTCCTCTACTGAGGTTGCATTAGATTCGAAGACCTCATCAGGGATGTCTTCGTGAAGCTTTGAATGTTCCGGAACTGGATTCGCAGCCAAGAACTCTGTAAGGGCTTGACCTTTAACCGCCTTTTGAGGGGTAAAGGTCATGTCATATTGGGACAATAGCAGTGCCCATTTAGCCAATCTTGAGTTCAACGACCCTGGCTTCGTCATGAGAAGACGTAAAGGGTTCACCCTGGAGATGACATGTATGGTTTGGCCAACCAGATAATGTCGTGTCTTCTGGACAGCGAAGACGAAGCTAACACTCTTTCTCAATAGGGTTGTAGCGAGATTCCGCTCCTATGAGAGCTCTGCTCAGTAATAAATGGCTTGCTCATGGCCATTGTCGTCCTTTTGAGCGAGGATGGCGCCGAGGGAATAGTCCAGAGCTTTTACATAAGCAAGAATGGTTTCCCTGATGTAGGGCCACCAAGACTGGAGGTTTTGTGAGATACCTCTTAATGTCTTCATAAGCTTCTTGACAAGCTTGATCCCATATGAAGGCAGTACCCTTTTTCATGAGACGGTGAACGGTTGGCAGCGGCCCGATAGATTTGCTATGAATCTTCTGATGTAGGCTAACCTGCCTTGTAAGCCTCTGAGCTCTTTGAGGTTCCTCGGTGGATGCATGTCCTGGATGGCTTTGACTTTGTCTGGGTCCAGATGGATCCCTTTTGATGTGACAATGAACCCAAGGAATTTGCCGCTGGATACTCCTAAAAAGGATTTTGTCGGTTCATTTTCAACTGATGAGCCCGCATTATATCGAACATCGTTCTCAGATCGTGAAGATGTTCATCTTTGCTGCGGCTTTTTGACGGCAATGTCGTCAACATAGCATTCCACCCGTCTTTTCGGAGATGGTCGTGGAAGATCATGCTCATCGCCCGCTGGTAGGTTGCTCCGGCATTCTTCAATCCGAAGGGCATTACAGTGTAGCAGTATACCCCCAATGGCGTTCGGAAAGAAGTATGCTTCTCGTCGTCGGGATACATCTTGATCTGGTTGTACCCTGAGAAGCCGTCCATGAAAGACATCCTCTCGAACCCGCAGTGTTGTCAATCATGACGTCGGTGATGGGCAGTGGGAACTCATCTTTGGGACAGGCCGTATTGAGATCACGGTAGTCGATGCAGATCCGTATTTTCCCATTCTTCTTGAGGACGGGGACTATGTTACCCCCAATCTGGATGTTGTTCCTCCCGGATGAAGCCACAAGCAATGAGCTTATGAACTTCGGCTTCAATAGCCTCCATGATGTTTGGGCGGAACCGACGTTGTTGCTGCTTGACTGGCTTAACGTCGGGCTTGATGTTTAGTCGGTGCATAGCGACCTGTGGATCAAGTCCAGGCATGTCTTCGTAGCTCCAGGCGAAGACATCTATATACTCTTTTACGAGCATTATCAATTCTTCCTTTTCGATAAGTGATAGGCTTTCACTTATGAAATCGGTTTTGGGATGATCTTGACTGCCCAAGTTGACCTGCATCACCTTGTCTTCGGTAGCGGCTCGCGCAGCTCAAACCGCTTTTCCCATTGGAGGCTCAATTGCTGGGCCCATGATTCCTCATCGGCAACCTCTGCGGGTTCCAACTGACTGCTTGAAGTCATGAGGCTTTCGAATATTCCTCCTATGCTGACATCATAGTCCCATTCGGAGGATGAGGCCGACTGTGATGGGATCGATCCTCGCCTTTGACCTGAACTGTTGTTGATGATGTGGGTGTGACATACCCTAACCCCCTGCGTGTACTATCATAGTAATTTGCAGGTTTCCCTCTTGGGACGGAGTTACGCATCAAGCTGCGTCTTCCTTTTTCTGAAGTTTAGGCCCGCTCCTGCTTCAGGTTGTACCCATCTTCTTCATAATATGGCGCGCTGATGGCGCGTAATGAAAGAACTGTGGAGCATCCGACTCTGAGCTTGAGTCTGTAGTTGAGAATCTCCCTGGCCGGGCTCTGCCGAAGATTATCGCGCCTGACCTTGCTTGGACGGAGGGACTACCAGCGTGGCCCCTTCTATGGCTTCCACAGATGTGCTAGCCACACTCTGCGGCTCACGTACGGGCATATGAAGAGAGCCATCCATAATGGATTTAATCGACTCGATGCTCGCAATGATAATCAAAAGAAATATTATCATTATTATCTATTCGCCTTCCTCTTCAGGAGGGATCTTACATCGGGATCATTAAAGCATGCTACAATTGGCTCGCCAATCAGAATGGCTGGCATGCCCGTTTCGGATTCCGAATCCGCCTCATTGCCACTTTCATCATCGTCTGGCAATGGTTCTCTCCCGCGTTCCACTAGCCTCTTGATATAGGAGAGCATCAGTGAAGTAGTTTTCCACCCCCTTGAAGGGTTGCTCTCTCAGCGAAGACAGTTCGTACTGTCGCATCATCCTCACATACTTGAAGCACTGATGGAGAGTGGAAGGAACGATCCAGTTGGCATGGATCCATGGTCGTCCCAGTAGCAGTTGTATGATGTGTCCCGCATCGATGACATAGCATGTCACCTCTGACTTCAGGCTTCCGATTCTGCAGCGGAGCCGAATCTTCCCAAGTGGATGACTGCTCCCGCATT